>OZ010796.1:518683510-519225695 GCA_963932465.1 Maratus speciosus
TTTAAAACAAGTAGCCCACTGGCTACACTGTTTTAAATATTGGACAGTTTGACATGGTACCGACGATGTATTGCCACATTCTGCAATATGGGTTGCCATCGTTTAGAAGACAAAAACTTCGAATCTGAGTTAGCGCAGTATTTGTATGTAATTACTTTTATAATGTTACTCTACTTAGAATCGCTTTTAGAAGCCTTATTGCTTAATTCTAACTACCCTGTACAAACAATTTTCTACTTAATTTTAAGAAAGATTGACAGCAAAAGAAAATTATGCCATCTCTTCTTTTATGATAATCCAAAAATACTTCCATCTTTTAAGTTGAAATTCTTTGAGAATTCATTGCTGGAAAATTTATAACTCTTATCTTTGCTGTTAAATATCAGTAGTTTTCAAATTTATCTTTAAAATAAGGAAGAAAAAGATTCAGCGACCAATCAATCACGTCTGAAATTGATGTTCAATACTTACTTTGCCCGAAATATACGCCTCATTTTCATATTTTTCTTATTTATTACAAGCGAAGCTGGTCGATATAAAAGACTTTAAACCTTTTGCCTGCAAAGATTCTTAAACTTTTAAAAGGCTTTTCTGCAGTAAAAAATAACATTTTTATTGTCCTATTTTATACTTCGGGGTGGGGAAAGTTAAAACAGATGCAGGTTATCTAAAAAAATGTACACATTTTAGAAATCCATATTTCAAATATATATATATATATATATTAATACACATTTTAAATATGTATGTAATAATAATAAATACATAAGATGGAACTTGAAACTTATAGAATTGTTAGGTGATATATTACAGTTTTTGTTTTATTTTTTAAAAATATGACAGATGGAGCCAGTTGCCCCAATAGAATCATACTTGAAATATGCATCCTATTTTTGCTGTCCGCTAAATTTCAAATTTGTATCCAAAAATTACCTAACAAGAAATGAGAGTACCTCGATATTAAATGGTTGTCAAAAAATTTTCAAATTACCCTTTAAAACAAAAACAGGTAGATTAGATTAGATGGTGCAAAACGAAACCCATGGCTCCAGAGATAATCCAAAGACGAAATTTATTCATAAAAGACCATGATGTTGTAAAAATTATGGCTCTGTTAGACCCCCCCCCCCTCCGCCCTTCCTGCATTTCCTGCTTCTCAATTCAACATCGTCAATGCTCACGCAGTGTAACTCTACAATGAAAACACTCCTGTGTTCCATCCACCACATCACCTGCGATATGAACTTTATATCTTCAATTAATGTATGATAATATCTGTTTACATCACTCAGTTTTGAGCTAAGGTAAACGCAGGCAATATGCTCTGAGTAGGCACTTAAGGAAGTACGGACACTGACATTGAACGAAATATTAGGTTAGTTAGAGAAGAGAGAGTCAGTTATCAGCTCTCATCTTCAGGCGAGCAATAACAGATGCTAGTTAACCCGACAAGGGTAAAACACCTTCTGGGAAGATATTTTTTACTCAGTAGTATAAATACGGAAACAAATAATAATGAAGAAGGGGATCACCCGGAGCAAGCAATATAGTTTCATCAAATATCTAGGGTTTTAGAATGAATCCGTGGGGCGAAAGGCAAGCCAAACCCGCACACAGTCGGCGGGACGGCATAAAAGTTACCGATAACGGTCTAAAACACTGACCCAGATTGACATATCATAGTACGTAAAATACTGCCGGCCCTTCAAATAACTCATACAATCACATGCGTTACGGAAGACATTTTGGAAAATATGCGGCATGAAATGGGATATCTTCTAAATGTTAACCCTTAAATGCATAGTTTAACTCAAGAGTTACATGTTTTTTTTTTAACCCTTTGGCACATTCTATTAATCTTTTGGTGAACTATTACGCGTTACTTACGTATGATAACATGCATTTAAGGTCTTGAAGTCCGTTTTTGTCCTAATTTGTTATCAAGAGGAGGTTATAAGATCTACTGTTGATACTGCTTGCAATTTGCTTGACTGGTGTTTTATCTCTATCTTTATAAAATAGTAATTATTAGTTCTGCAAACTATTAAAAGCATTATAAAATATATTACATTGTTGAATAGTTGTTATTGTGTAGTGTAAACACTTTAAAGTAAGTGTATAATTTAAAATTATCATTTTTCTCAGCCATTTTTCCTATGTAACTCAGGAGTGACATTATATCCAACAGTAAATAAATGTAAATAACTTTTTTCACTATTTTTCTAGTGTACAATAACAAAAACAGACTCAAATATAATCTTTTCCGAACAAAATAAAAAATCCTGCATTAAAGAGTTAAACATCTTGAAATTTTTCTGACTTTAATATCTGTGTCTCTCTGTGTGTGTGAAAGAGAGATACTGCTTAAAATTCACTGAACGTGTTGTTAAAGGATATTTTTCTCCCTAAAGGTCTTTTCAATTTTCAAAAAATCTAACTAATAGAATAGCGTGAGTTTTTTTTTTTTAATTCTTTATTGATACATTCATCTATAAATTCATCGACATTATAATCCATTCCTAAAAAGAATAAAGTTCATAATTAAAATTATGTAGCGAGTTTGCATGTTTTTCAAATGTAAATATTGACCGTAGTTTGTCCCTAACTCCACTAAAGGTTAAAAAAAATCTCGGATTTTAATATATTCCAGATTTTCTGATTGATTGATTGTATTTTGTAATATATATTTGGATCAATATCTGAAAATTGGACAATTTGCGTCCACTGCCAATAATAGTTCATTAATTGTACTAAAACTAAAACCTGGAAAATGTAATATATTGTAACATTTGTTACAACAATTACCAATGATAAATGGACATATAATGATGTATAAATAATTAATTTTAAGCTTTGAACAAATGAAATCATATTTTCAGTCACTGTCCCAAGGTACAAAAATCCATTGTTAAACGTATGCTGTAAAACTTTCTATAAATGTTATTAACTGTTGCTATTATACACTCATTGCCATAAAAATTTGCGCACCAAGAAATAATTGTGGGATAGTAATGAAACTTGGCATGAATGTACATATCAGGCAGATATGCAAATGATTAGAAATGCAGCTTGATTGCGCATTGCGTAATGCCACTAGAGGGCGTTTAACTTCGTCCTCCTTGAAGTATAAAACTGGTAAGCAGAACTTGTCTGAGTGTACCTTTTCTTTTGCAAAGGAAACGCTGAGGTGGACATGTCGTTACGCAGCCATCGAAGACAATATGAGCAGCTGTCAGAGTTCGAGAGGGGAAGAATCATCGGGATAACGGAAGCTGCGTGGTCATTTCGGCGAGTAGCTCGTCATGTAGGCCGTTCTGACTTTCCTCTGAGGAGGTGTTGGGACCAGTGGACTGGAGAGACGTCATTTACACGGCGACCAGGCTCGGGACGCCCTCGACAGACCAGTCGTCGAGAAGACCGTCACATCATACGAAACGCACGCGTAGAGCCAACTGCCTCATTGGCCGCTATCCAGACACAGACAGCACCTTCACTACGGACACCTGTGTCTTCCCGAACCATCGCAAGGCGCCTGGCTGAAGGACATCTGGTATCGCAGCGCCATTACGTGTGCTGCCAATGACACCCACCCACCGACGCCTCCGTTTGGAGTGGTGTCGCGCATGACGGGATTGGACTGCAACGGAATGGAACCAGGTCGTCTTCAGCGACGAGTCTAGATTCAATTTGAGCAGCGATGACAATCGTGTTCGTGTGTGGAGGCCCCATGGTGAACGACTCAATCCTGCCTTCACTTTACAGCGACACACCGCTCCCACAGCTGGTGTGACGGTATGGGGTGCCATTGCTTACGATACACGGTCAATCCTAATATTAATCCGTGTCACAATGACAGCCCAGCGGTACGTCCAGGACATCCCTCAGCCACTTGTGTTGCCACTCGTGGCAGGGCTCCCAGGAGCCATTTTTCAGCAAGACAATGCTCGACCACATACAGCAAGGATGTCACAAGCCTGCCTACGCCACATTACCACCCTTCTCTGGCCTGTTCGATCCCCAGATTTGTCACCCATCGAGCATATCTGGGATCATTTGGGACGGCAAGTTGGATACCCTACAAGTTTGGTTGAACTCGAGGCGCATTTACAGCAACTGTGAAACGAGATGTCTCAGGACATCATATGGAACTTGTATGCGTCAATGCCCACTCGTATCGCATCGTGCATTCGCGCTAGAGGGGGTCCAACAGAGTACTAAAATTTCCGTTCATTTGTACTTTTTTCTGCAATAAATGATCCTTTTTCTTTGGTTTTCTACTCACTTACTTATATCCCAGTAGTACTTATGTGTGTAAAATTTCGTTTCATCTGGACGTCTTTTTCTTGGTGCGCAAATTTTTATGGCAATGAGTGTATATTTATACCTATATATATATTTATATATAAACGGAAAACCTCCTATCTAACAATACAATTAACTTTCTAGATCATAAAGTTACAATAAAAGAAAACAAAACACTAACTGATCTATATGATAAACGCAAAGAATTTGAATTCAAAGTTAATACATTTACTAATTTTAAATCTTGTCTTCATAATTCTGTATATCGTAATATAATCCTTAATCATTATATAGAATAAAGTGTTTATGTTCTTCTCATCTAATTAGCAAAAATATTAAAAAACTAATTTATGATGCATTAAATCATGGTTTTCCAAAAAAAGTCATATATTCTTTAATATATAATTAGTACTTAAATGATCTTAAAAAACAAATTAACACATACGTAAAAAAATTAAAAAAATATATTAAATTAAAAAAATAATTATAAAAAATTAAAAAATGTAAAATAATAATAATAAATTATTATAGGACGGTTGGGTGGGTAGATGTCAGAATACGGCGGAGTGTGGCGTTGTCTGGATAGCACGCAATGGTTGATTTAAAAAAATGGGGCATTTGATTTATAACTACGTTGCTAATACACATTTTATAATGGATGTTGATTCGATACTTTTATATGTATAACGGTATAGTTATATTTATATATTTATCAATTCATATTAAATTTATGCATATTCATTAATATTTAATAATGTAAACGATTAACTTGTATTTAAATTTTAGCCTTTTCAGGATAATATCATATTAATTTCTAATAGTATACTATCTTAAATGAGAATAAAATGCATAATGAGTGTATTTGTTATACCTAATGCTATGACAGTATGGATTTTAATTTGTTAATTTTTTGCCTCTATCCTTTTTAATCTTGTTTCATTTTAACTTAATTGGTGTTCAATGGTTTATTTCTCGGTTTTCTGTGTGTAGTAGTCCCGAAGTTATATTCTTTAGCTAATTTATGGCTAATATGAAGATGAAACCACACATTTTATTTGTGGAACATTTGGCATTTGTGACCCGATGATTCTGTCTAAGTTCTGTAAATTTCCACCATTCCATTTCTGTTATTCAATTTCTGCTGTTTTTTACTATGTTTTCGGAATCTATGTTAAGTGTGTTGGGGGGAACTGTATTTTTTAATGTCATTTTATTCATAATTTCATAGTTTTTGTTGGTGGTCGGTAATGTTTATTTAATGGTTATGGGTCAATCTATTTCAAGTGGTCCAGCACTGGTTGCTCGACCATTTTTAAAAAATCTGAAATTTTTTGTACAACAACCCTAACATGATGGAAGTTCAAAATGACTATTATTTTAATTTTATTAATTTCTGTTTGTGAAGGGCGGCCATCTTTGTTTCATCGTCTGCAGCAATTTTCTCACAAGAAGGGTTTACGGAATTGTAAATAATTCATCGTTTATTTATCCAATTCAACTGCGGATTAAAGCAATTTATACAGAATACATTGGGCTAAAAATCTGGTAATGGAGTAGTTTCCGAAACTAACTGCTTATTGGTAAAATTTAAGCATAAAGTTTCCATTTTTTTTCCAAAATTTGTTCGTTTACAAGAGGAAATTTTTCTAACAAGGAATACTGTCAACATGACATAATTTTTTATACAAATAGGCTGAAAGTACTTGTACTCACAAGCCGAGTTCCAGATCTGGGACTTGCTTTCTCTTCGCTAAATAAAATCCCAAATTTTTCAAAAATGACAAAAATCGCACATTTCAGGTTTTGATATCTCTGGTGGGGCACAAGATAAAAATCTGAAATTTTTTTTATAAGAGTATTGTATGGTAGAGTTATGCACAAGAAATTTCAAGATGGAGATTTGACTACAAGCTGAGATATGGCAAGGGCAAAATGTCAAAACAATACTGCCAAACTATTGTTTTGTTGTAGTCACAGCTAAGTATTTATCTCAGAGTGTCATTTAAATTTATGTTTTTGATTATCTTTAAATAATAGTAACAGAAAATAAAGCCCTTAAGCTTAGCAATTAATAAAAAAAATAATTATGCCTAAGGCCATACATTTTGTATGGTTTCAGTAATTTTTGTTGTAAGTAATTTTAGTAACTAAAAAAAACCTCAGCACTTTTACATTAAAAAAAAATATTTTTATGCAAGACCTGAGACAAAAACAACATAGGGAAAAAGAAAAGCTATTAATGTAGTCATACTTGTTGAGACACATGATCAAACGTGTCAAAACACATTCTTGCTTGTTGGTTCAAAAACCACAATTTTGATCTTTCTCAAAATTTTATTTGTAGGAACCAAGTCTTGTCATCTCTTGATAATTTGATTGAAGATTTTGGCCCTGCTGGCTCATAGAAATATACTTCGCAATCACTATGTGCAAGTTTCAATTCATTAATAATTCCTAGCTTACTTCTTATGAAAAAATGTGATTTTTCTGCAGTATAAATTTTGAAAAGGATTTGGGTATCTTTACTTTCTGAAAATTACTTGAGGCTGATGCATGGTAACATCGTATAATGTTTCATTTATAGGAACATACTTATGGTAGGAACAAGTTTCAGGGACTGGCAAGCAGCATTAAAATTGTGGTTTTTAAACCAACAAGCAGGAATGTGTTTTGACACGTTTGATCATGTCTCAACAAGTATGCCAACATTAACAGCTTTTCTCTTTCCCTATTCTGTTTTTGTCTCAGGTCTTGTATATATATATATATATATATATATATATATATATGTAAAAGTGCTGAGGTTTCTTTTAGTTACTAAAATTACAACAAAAATTACTGATACCATACAAAATGTAAGCCTTAGGCGTAGTTATTTTTTAAAGTAATTGCAAAAGATTTATTTTCTGTTACTATTATTTAAAGATGATCTAAAAAATAAATTTAAATGATACTCTGAGATAAATACTTAGCCGTGTCTACAACAAAACAATAGTTTGGCAGTATTGTTTTGACATGTTGCCTTTGCCATATCTCAGCTTGTAGTGAAATCTCCATCCTGAAATTTCTTGTGCATAACACTACCATACAATACTCTTACAAAAAAAAAAAAAAATTCAGATTTTTATCTCGTGCCCCACCAGAGATATCAAAGCCTGAAAAGTGCGATTTTTGTTATTTTTGAAAAATTTGGGATTTTTTTTAGCGAAGAGAAAGCAAGTCCCAGATCTGGAACTCGGCGTGTGAGTACAAGTACTTTCGGCCTATTTGTAAAAAAAATTACGTCATGTTGACAGTTTTCCTTGCTAGAAAACTTTCCTCTTGTAAATGGACAAATTTTGGAAAAAAACTGAAACTTTATGCTTAAATTTTACCAATAAACATTTAGTTTCGGAAACTACTCCATTACCAAATTTTTAGCCCAATGTATTCTGTACAAATTGCTTTAATCCGCAGTTGAATTGGATAAATAAACGATGAATTATTTACAACTCCGTAAACCCTTCTTGTGAGAAAATTGCTGCAGACGATGAAACAAAGATGGCCGCTATGCACAAACAAAAATTAATAAAATTAAAATAATAGTCATTTTGAACTTCCATCATGTTAGTGTTGTTGTACAAAAAATTTCAGATTTTTTAAAAATGGTCGAGCAACGAATATGACATTTTCTGGACCACTTGAAATGGATTGACCCTTATATATATATATATATATATATATATATATATATACAGTATTGGAAAATATAATTATCCTTTATTAGTACAGATTGTACAGCCAAATATTGCAGTAAATATATTTGTTCCTGCGGTTGACCATCATCTCAGTCCCTTCTAAACACACATTTAGGTTAACAGATGCTAGGTGGCGCTGGAAGAATTATTTCCATTGCAACAGAAACTAAAGTTCAACTAGACACCATGGATGAAAGTAAGTTGTTCTTATCTTTGTTTCATATTTAGAAATATTTAGTTTTCGTTCTGAATAGGGATGAGTATTTTTTTTTTTTTTAATAGCATCATTCATATCCCCATATTTAACTTTTTATTTATAGAGAAAAGTTTATTGCAACTTTATTTATATAACATACAAATGTCCATGGCATATTTATTAATTTACATGTGTGCCAAATAGTTCAACAAAATGGCTGTGCAGCTGTTAAGACAAAAACATCACCTCCGTCCCCATCATCTCAGTCCCAATTATTAGACACTGATTATGATGTTAACAGACACTTTCTTCCATAAAAGTTTATCCTACGCATAAAATGTGCATCCTTGATCTCAAAACACTACAGCATTTAAATGACAAAACATGTGTCATAGTACGTAAATGTATGTGGAAGTTGGTACACTAATTTTTAAAAATAAAAATTTTGGAATGAAATTGTCAGAATCCAGCTATTGACCCATTTGCATGTAACATTCTTAGATTAAATATAAAGAGATAGAAAGACATATTCAATATTTTTTTCATCGAAACTGTTATTAGATACCTTTTATATGATTACCAATAATATATGTACTTTACATTATGAAAATACGAAGCCTTCCAGCGCTGGAAGTCGTCATTTCTTTGTCACAGCGTCCAAATTAATCTGAAAATCAGGAAAAACGCATTTTTGAAAGCAATCATACATACGGCCAAATGACGTCATCTATGATCAAAATTTAGAACTAATTATTTTCATTCCCTTGAAGAAAACTTTTCATCGTGAGAAGCATTTTAGTCCAAGTCGCACTCCTGTACGACAATTGCCTGATTTTATATTGAATTTTAAAATGAGTCCAGGAATTTTCGGACACCTATGTAGAATTTAAAAAATAATAAATATCTATTTACTTTAGTTTAAGTTGAATTGGAATTTTTTTATTGCAAAATTATCCACAAAGCAATACGAATAAAAATTTTTGATAAAAAAGAATGCTATATATTGTCTTTTAATTATATCATAATTATATTTTTAAATTTATATTTTCAAAGGTATATTTTCCATGCTACTATATATTAAGGAAAAGAGACTTGATCATTGGAAAAAAGAACAGGCATTTTAACTCAACGATAAATTGTGAAATGAAAATATCTTGAAAAGTGCATCATCATTGGATTTTATTGGCTCACAACTGGGATGTATGTGTAAAAATACAACTTTATATAAAAGTGAAAACGTAGTTGTTAAATTTAGCAACTCTGCAATATAAATAATATCATCCAATAAGAGAGTCCTTCCTTTTTCCGTTGTTTTGGATAATTTGTTTTTAATATTTTATCTCACAGTGCTGCAAATATGCAAAATGCATATTCGGTCTATTAATTAAAAGATGGGTTGTTTTCAAAGCCATTTAATTCCTTGTCGAATTTCTACAACAATGCAACAACGTCTGTAACATTATCAAGAGATAATGCTGCTATTTTAAGGCAATGTTTTTCTCCATTTAACCAGGGGTCGCAGCATATAGGACATATTGTATTGTTCTTACCATTATATTTTATCAATAATCCTCAAGAGACATTTTTATAAGATAGGGGAGATGGGGGCACATGTGAACAGGGGGCAGATGGGGGCACATGTGAACAGGGGGCAGATGTGAATATCGCAATTTTTCAGTAGTTATTATAAATTTTTTTATTTGAAAAAATTACTAAAGATGACAGCACCAGTAGACATATGGTAAAAAATTTTTGAAGCCTTTAGACATTTTGTTTGTCCTCTGTAGCCAAAACAGTATTTTTAGATCTCAAAAGTAAAATCTTTGTTCCAAGTTGATAAGCGTGTAACTTTATTTATTTATTCATTTATTTGACTTCTAGTGTTTTAACATATACTATGAATACTAATAAATATTTTTGATAAGGTCCTTTTTCTTGTAAAATTGAGAAACGTTAATGTTTTATGAATTTAACAGAAGCAGCAATGTGGTGCACTTGTGAACAGACAAGTTGGGGCAGATATGAACAGTACATAAGTGCCCCAATAATCATTCTGTGATTCTGTTCCTTTCAGTTAACTTAATGATAAATAATGTCAGTTCCATTATCTATAATTTTCCTGAAATAGAAGATATTTTCCTCACAAAAAGTTGATTTTGCATTGAAACTTCATCAAACACATCTTTCAGCAAATACATAAAGAGCAACAAGCTCGTTTACGCTCAATTGTACTTTAAATAAATTTAATGTTTTCTAAAATGCAATAAGTGTTATATATTATTTTACTAAATAGGTTGCAACAATATTTGTTATGCATGGTTAATACAAAAGTATTACCTTGAACAACTTTGCAAATTTTTCTATTACATTAGTTCTAAACTTGCAATGATGACTTACTTCCATATCCAAAACAGTTATGTACATGACGCTTTGGATGGAGATAGATATGAGTAATATTTTAAGAAAGTAAAATTTTTAAACTGATAACTACCGTAAAATCCCTATTGTAACCCCCTCCCTCTTCCAAAAGCAAAATAAGTTAGGGGGGGGGGGGGTCGGTTATAGTCGAGATTTTTTTTAAATCATTAAGAAAACCCGTCTTTATCAATAATTTACAAGTAAATAAGGCAAATACAGAAGCGGGAATCTTTCGTATTTCGGCAGATTTCAGATAAATAGTATGCAAACGTCCCCTCCCTAAAATTCCCCCCCCAAAAAAAAACCCCTAAGTAAAATTTAAAAGTTTTAATTTCTTTTTTAAAATTGCTTCTTTATTTATTTATTTTTTTTAATTTCAGCAATACTTAATGAATCATATGAGCCTCCACCCCAAAATCTACTTAATTACATTTTATAATCTTTTACTTCAATATATCACCAAGAAACTAGGGAAATATATATATATATATATATATATATATATATATATATATATATATATATATATATATGTATATATATATATGTATGTATAATTTCTTTATGGTGAATTTCACAGGTAATTAACTAATGATTACGATGACAAATAAATAACAGAATAAAATGTATGTCAAAGGATATTTTTTCCTTGTGTTCACATGTGCCCCATATGTGTTCATAACTACCCCGGTGATGGGGCACATGTGAACAATTTTTCGAATTTATAAAACTATTAAAAAATGTAAGAACTATATACAGGTGATTTTTAAAAAATTACCATGCATAAAAGAAAGTTCTATTTACTATACTGAGTAGGTTTTGTTTATAGAAATTAATCCAGTCATGAGAAAAAGCTATATTTATGTGAACTGTTCACATGTGCCCCCATCTCTCCTGTGCAATAGGACTATACCATGAGGATTATTGATAAAATTTTCTGGTAAGAACAATGAAATTTGTCGTATATGCTGCGACCCTTGCTTTAACCATTAAATGCGCAATTTTTTATGTTGTTTCGAAAAAATTATATATGATTCTCTGAAAGGTTTATTACCCAGGAAAAATAATGAAAAAATCAGAGATATATTTTTAATACAATACATCAATCTTTTCTTCTGTTGCACATCTGCAATACAAGTAAAAACTACTGTCGTGTGTCTGTTTTACGCTAAAATAATGCAAATTAGTAAATATTTTAATAAGTATGTCTCCAAATACCTTATTTTATATAATTATTTATTTTATAAAACTTAACCTTTAACCCTTTAATTCCCATAATAGAATACCTTCTAGAAATTACGTAGTTCAGAGAATCTGACTTTACACCAGAAAGTTTCAATGGTTAATTTCGCTATATTTAAATACGGAATGTCTGTTTTTTAATTAAATCAAATATATCTATTTTAATTATCTGGTATGAATTATGTATATGCGAATAAAGAAAAATCTATTAAATTCAAAACAGTGTTGTTTGCATATATGCAAAGCTGCGCACTAAAGGGTTAAGACCGGAAGATTTTTCGTAGAAATGAAAAGCTTTGATGGTTTACCCTAGTTAATAGGATCATATTTATTGATAAAAATATTTTTAAAAATACCCGATGTCAGGTTATGCCAAGGGAGAATCCATGCAATTCTGTGGGTGCAGGCTCGGCTTTAAATCGCACAAAAAGAGGAAAATGTTTCTTCTTTTCTTTAGGATCACGTACATAATTGTGTAGGTCAGGTCTTAAAAGGATATGCGTTTTAGAAGAAATACGTGGTGTCTTTTGCAACATTATATTTAATCCAATTAAGAATTTGGTAGCATCCAGAAATAATTTTATACCATAACTAGTACAAATTATACAAAAATCATCTTTTATGTCAGGAAATTCATAATATTTGTTATAGTAAGCACTGAAAGTTCATAAAGATGTTTGGCCACATATTGTACGATAACTTTATTTTAAACATTTTAATTACATTTATATGCTTAACAATGCATTTTTCGTAATGCATTAGCAGATTAAATGGAAATACGCACCGGAGTTGCACTATGAATCAAACCATTTACTAGATTATACTAAGCTGCAATCTGTTGAAGATCTAGTTTACGTTTCAATTTTGGTTCCACAGCGTTCTCTAGAGTGCTCAAATGTCACTCGTCCAAAAGTTTGGAAAATGAAGTTTATATGCAATTCTCTCACATATGGAATTTCCTTAAAGTGATAGCATTGTTTGTGGCTTAGTTGTTTACATCTAAGTCATTTTAAAACGGATGTGATAATTATTGCTATTATATGAGTCTTTTAATAGTACAAGGTGTCCCAAAAGTCTCCGTACAACTTCAAAAATTGATTACAAAATAATAATAATAATTATAATAATAATAGGCCTACAACAAAAATAATTGCATCGGTACATAGAGTAACTCAAAAAGTTTATTTTACTACCTTAGTATACTTGTACATGAAATCCTTTCGTTGCACGCGACGTTTCCATGCGATGAAGCATTTGAACTACAAATTCAAAAAATTTCGCATAATCATCAGTTTGTAACGCCTGCACAATCTGAATTTTGTAGGCTGAAAGTTGTAATCGTTTATGAAGCACTCTGTGTGGTGCGATTTTTGACATAATAGGCTCTTGCGATGCTTTTCGAATTGATTTTACAGGGCTCCTAGAAAAAGTTTCACGTACTCGTTCCGCACTTGTTGAACTGCTTCATCGCATGAAACGTCGCGTGCAACGAAAAGATCTCATGTAGAAGTATACTAAGATAGTTGAAAAAAAACGTTTTGACTTACTCTATGTACTGTTGTAATATTTTTGCTGTAGGCCTATTATTTTTTTGTAATCAATTTTTTAAGTTGTATGGAGACTTTTGGGACGCCCTGCATATTAATATTTTTTTAATTAGTGACCCGCATTACCACCCATTCTTTTAAAGATCCTTTTTAGGGTGAGTTAAAAATCGTGTTTTTTTCTACTGCTTTTATACTTTAACACTAGAACGTCCGGAAATTTTACTCAAGTTTCATAAAAATATTTCACACCAGAATTCTTATTTAAAATTATTTGACTGATTTATTTAACGTAAATCTGCGTGGATTAGGTTTAACTTATTTTATGAATGAATTTTTGGTTCCAGTTGACATTTAATCAAATGGTCGGAGTCGGATCGACTCCTTCCGGGCGTTCTAGTGTTAAATTACAAAACATTGTCCATGTTTGATCCTTAGATATAGGGTAATTTCGGGATTTATGCCGCACATTTTTGAATTTGTGTAAAATGTCCCATGGTGGACATCAAATAAAAAAAAAATCATGCTGTGCTATTTAATGTTAAATATGCAACGCGTGTACTGCGACAAAAAAACTCTAAACAAATAATTAATATTTTTAACAATTTTTTTTAAAACATTACACTGCGGCACGTCACCAGTACATTTAGGCTGAGACGCCGCACTTGTGCGGTAGTTATGCCTCGCTTGTAATAAGAGCAGAATGAAATTATAAATAAAAATATTCAAAAAATATTCATATCTGGACTATAATTAACGATGCAATAACAAAATGAAACTAAATGAGTACAGTGAAACGTATTAGTAGATTCAAATTAATAATTGTTTGCCTACTATCACTATTAAAATTATCGACTTATTTTTTTCACATTAAATTTTAATTGTTATTTCAGCAACAACGTTACATCGATGTATTAGAGAGGGAAAAGAAAAAAAATAAATTCGTGTTTACACAATTTATTTGTTAACCCTTTCGGGACCGGTGACTTTTATACAAATTTTATTCGGTTGGCATCACTTTTTTAAAAGAAGTTACCTTTACTTAAATAATCATGAAAATGCTCTAATTAAAGAAAGCAAATATTACCTTTTTTTTTTTTTTTTTTTGGTGCCAGAAACAAATTTTGTATGTTCTTTATGAAGGGGCTTATATGCACTTATGGTCCCGAATGGGTTAAGAGACCTGTTTTTTCGACTACAATCTACAGAAAAAGGGTCGAAAAAGTACAGTCTTTATGTAACTACATTTGACACATGATGCAACGAAGCCAATTGCACTTTCTCTTTTTTGGAGTAGTTTTCCAAACATTCCTTGCAAAGAACGTCTTCGTTACGCGTAATCCAATTTTTCATTATTATCATCTTGACTTGCATCTTTCTTGCCGCCCTTCTTACTTTTTATTTTTCTCCTTTTCTCTATTTGTTTTAGTAAACTTGATAACATGCCTAACATGGTTAGTTTGTGCAAAATGAAAAGGAAAAGTTAATAGCACTTAATCATCCCATACAAAAGAAACTGCGGCATGTATACCGGAATTGCAGTGCGGCATGTATCCCATTTTGCATGGTGCAGACGTCAGCCATCACAGATACCTGCCATCGCTAAGGGAAATGGCGTAACCATACACACAGTACTCTATACAAACGCTACACTTAGTTTTGACTTCGAAATCATGCATGTATTTAGTAATTAGTGTATGAAAAGTATTTAAACATAACGTATTTAAAAGTTTGGACAGTGAAATCATGCACTTACGTCAAAATAAGGATTGTACTTCTACAAGTAAATATCGAAATGGGAATCACGCTATACATTGGTTAAAATAATCTCATACGCACCTATACCGTGCGTTTGACGACCATCTATCGATAATTACAAGAAATACAAGGGGTGCGACATCTATCCCGGATGCGGCGACTCTCCCGGAATTACCCTACTACGTAAATGGTAACAAAGTGATTTGTGCAATTTTTACATTTTAAATTGCCGTATTTGCCTCTTCTCAAAAAGTATTACATATTCTCATCTTCTCTCGCATTATTTATATTTTTATGTACAGATAGTCCCAATGAATATGCATAGTGACATTCCATTGTCCTCCGATAACGAATATCGAGACAAGCAAAGTGAAGTGTCAAACAGGGAATCTCGGAATACAGGGTGCGTCAAAAGTCCTTAGACAAACTTTACAGGGTGGTAGAAAATACTACAACAAACAATTTTTGTATAGAAAACGAGAGCCACATGACACAAGTGTCCCTTTATTGAGCCAAAAATAAAGTGTATCCCACTCTAAATGAAATGCAAGCATTGTTGATATTTTTTTCAGTGTAAAGATATTTTAACCAACTTTTCATCACATTTACTTTGCTTTATGAAATGGCATCCCGAAAATCGATGAAAGTATAGAGTAATTTTGGTAGTGAATTCTTAAGTATTGTTAATTACAACCAGAAATATGAGGCATTTGATTCAGCGCTTTTGGACGTAGAAACCGCTTCTAGTGGGATAGTTACAGTTCACATAAAGAAAAGTAAGGTATCTTAAATAATCTTTTTTTTTTTAAATTATTGTTCAAGTTAAGGACGAAATTCCGTACTCAGACTAGAATGAAGCACCCTGCATTATGGAGTAAATAAATGGATTACGAACCTGTTTCCTATGCAAAAATTGTTTGTTTTAGTGAGCTTTTCCACCTTTAAAATTTGACTAAGGACTTTGGACGCACTTTGAATAGCGTCATTGTCGAATGACTCCATGAACGGAAATGTTATTATGCTGTGTTGTAGCACATGTAATGATGTGCAGATAGGCATTAATGGCATCATTTGACTTTGACGGTATATTCCAAGACTCTTTTTCGATGTTCCATATCGTAATCTGCTGGAATCTAACGTTGCATACCCATTGAGACACCTTGACTGTTATAGGTTTTTAAGGAAGTAACAATTACTGCGGAATCACATGCGATTCAGCTGACTATGATGTACTTTTCGTCGGAATTACTGAAATATTTAATAACTTTTAACACTTTTGGCAATAGCTGAATTATAAATTTATTGTTCGGAAGAAAATAGCATAGCTGCGTAGTTTCACTGTCAAGAAAATCTAGTTTAAAAAATAACAATAAACATAATTTCAGAAATCTTTGTCTAAGGCGAAATTGATCAGGATCGAGAAAATTTTTGTCGTAAATAATGTCCGCATTAGACTAAATTTATTGTATTGAAAATTAGAATGCGAAAGTTTTCCCGAATCCAATAATTTCTTATGAGATATAGCTGAAATTAAAAGAGCAATAGTGATTGAATTACAATTTATATCTTAATGAACTATAGAATGAATTAAAATAATAAAACTTTGTAAAAAAATCACCATTTTATGGTGATTTTTTACAAAAATTTATTATCTTAATTGTTTCATATCGCCATTTTTCGGTGCTGTTTCGCTACAGAATCAATGATGAATTCAAGGGGTGTCCGGGTGGGGGCATTCCCTCCAACGGAGCATCAAAGTGTGTTCCCCAGAAGTTTTCAAATTATATATTTATTAATTAATGGTCTGAAAGTGTAATTCCAACCCCGGAACCACATAATACCGCCCCCCCCCCCCTCCATTGAGAAACGTGTCTGAATAGATTGTACAGGATTCAGTAAGTCAGTAAGGAATATTGCACATCATTCCTCTTTTGCATATACAATGTTAACCCAATATAAAGGGGGGGGGGAATGTCATGGCCGGTTCCCTAGTCTTCAGACTACTCAACCTAATGGGTAATTCATCTCTGACCTTAATTTATTAACATAAATTTAGTGAAGTTTTAATCTACTTTGCTAAATCACTATTATAGATGAACAATGGAAAAATATTGTTTTATGAATTAGCTAACAATTAAATAAATATATAATCTATTTCATATTTTGTTAAGTGAAAACATTCAAGCATTTTTGTTTCATCGTGGATTGGGAATCATCCATTACCATGTTTTGAGTTAAAACAGTGCTTTTTAAGTCATCGCATTTTTTTCACAAAAAAATTAATTACACTTTTCTTTAATTATGCTTTATAAAAAAGTTTTATTTTCCAAAGAAAAGAAAAAGCACAATTAAGTTAAGTATCGCACTTAATATTACAGAAAAAAGTCATATTTTCCACAGCTATCAGGGATGATAGCGTCTTATTTTCTAAATCTCTTCACTAATGCTTAAACAATTCTTTTTTAAAATCTGAGCAATATTTAAATAGAAAATTTACTACTAATAGGTTCTCCTGAATATGGGTTTTGATGATTTCACGTTTTACATGGAAAAAAAGGTAGTTTTAGAAATGATAGTTTTTTCCCAAAATTTAACAAAAAATAAGTAATTCTTTGTTTTAACATCAGCAAACTCAATGTTAGTTGTAATCTAATTTGTAAAAAAAAAAAAACAACAACAATGAATTGGAAAAGAGTTGTTCCTTATTGTTGTGATTCACTCTTGCAAACACTTGAATTCATTAGCATAAATTTACTGAAGTTTACATATGCTTTGCAAAATCGTTACTTTAACGATGGAAAACTATTTTTTTTTTATCAATAAGACAGAAAAAAAATAAATAAGTAATCAAATTAATCTTACTTTGAAAATTAAAACGTTTAAGCTGCTTTGATTCTTTGCGGAATGAAAATCAATCGTTACGATATATTTTTTCTTTTTCGTTAAGACGGTGTTTCTAAGTCAACACTGTTTTTGCATAACAACTTCATTAACTTTTTCCTTAATTATCTGCTTATAAA
Organism: Maratus speciosus; assembly: GCA_963932465.1. NCBI lineage: Eukaryota > Metazoa > Arthropoda > Arachnida > Araneae > Salticidae > Maratus > Maratus speciosus. The sequence goes on from OZ010796.1 coordinate 518,701,728, forward strand.
AAGTATTTCTTTCACAAAGGAAAACGAAAATCAAAAGCACAATTATGTATCATACTAGGATTTACAGATAAGTAAAGAATATTATATTTACTAAATCAGTATATTATATTTACTACAACTTTTAACTAATGATTAAACAAATATTTTTAAAGTTTTAAGGCATATAAGTAAAAAAATATATATATACGATAGTTTCTCTTAATTGTTTCTATGTAATTTCGTGTCAAACATGAAAATAATCTACAGAAAATACAGAAATAATTTTAGAAATGATACATGTATATACATATTAACATGATACAAGAATTTGTTTTTGTTTAGATTTCACAAGGCTTGATTTTAGTTGTAATCTAACTTATAATAATTAAATAAATGAAAAAGAAAACAGTTCTTTTGTATTGCTGTTTTATATTTACACGATTTTAACTTGGTTCGTGTGTGTAATAATGGAATTTTATAGATGATTTTTCATGAACTTCCAGATGTGGTGATTGTTACGCTTTTTCGTTGTCCATACGATGATGATTATCACGTAAACTCCAGTCCACCGCTGGTAAAGACTTACCGCTGTTTTGTTGAAAGGCTGCCATCATCGATATAAATACGTGATATCAGACACAGTGTGAGAATGATAATAATTAAATACTAACTTATTCATTTAATATTAAACAATAATTCATATACAAATTATTTACATAAAAAAACATTATTTACAATTATGGGCTCGGATATAGCAAATCCTTTTCAACACTTAATTATTCGTTGAAATAATGTCTTCGTGCTGGGTAATATTATAAAACTACGTTATCCCCATCCCCCATTACTATACTCAGAAAGGATAATCGGAGAACCACATAGGTATCTCCCCTTGTATATACGTTTCTCCCCACAAGCGTCATTCTTTTCTCAGGAACACTTTTACCGACAATGCACGGATCAACCCTCCAGCCTCTACACACGAGACTTCAGCCAAAACTACCAAACACTCTCTCTAAGAATGAAGGTCTCCTTACAGGGCATACTCAGAATATTTTGAAAACACACTAATTAAACTACTAATGTATGTAATAAAGGTTCAGTCAAATTTAGCGGCGGAATTACATTAGAAAATCTGAAAAAAAAAAAAATACTTTCGAGTATTTGGCGCGAAAAGACGAAAGCTTCACGCGATTTGGCGAGCAGTACCTTTCCTTGCCAAAAGCAAACGATTTTAATGCACCTGAAAATTTCTTGTTAATGGATTTTTAGAATACATGTAAATAGTATTTAATGAATTTAAACTTAATGAGAGAGTTTAATAAATACATTTTTGTGTTACATATTTATGTTGCTTGTCATTTAATTTCATTACTTTAAAAACAATTTCATACAAAAAAATATTTTCGTATATATAAACGTATTCCAAAATAAAGGAAAGATGAAGAATGCTGCAGTTATTCATTTCAATATTGCAGAAGTTTTGTTTCCATAGCAACAAAATTGAATCGACAGTGCTCAGTTGGACTGAATTTTGAAATGGAAAAAATTTTAATTAATTAAAATTTTGTTTTAATTCATAACATTTCATAGTTAACTTTCATTATAAATATATACATGTATGACAAAACTATAGTTAAAACAAACTAAAACAGACAAAAATAAAGTTATTTAAATTAAATTTATTTAAACAAGTTCAATATGAAACATTTTTACCTCAAAGAGTATTAGACATAAAAAAGTATTTTTTGAAATTTTATTCCGTCGCCAACCGGTGATAAATCGCCAAATAACGAAATTTGCATTATTTTTTACGGACTCTGTATCAAGTTTCGGCTGAAATTCTTTTTATAACTATATCTATCTTCATGAGAAGAACATTCTATTTTTTTCAGATTTTTCGGAGTATGTCCTTATGGAGACCTTCCTTGTAAGCCTCCACTTAAAGATAAAAGCACGTGGGGCCCTCCCCTATAAAATCAAGGAATCACCTTATCTCTCACTGCACTTCGATTTCTCACTCAGTCATTCACTGGAGATTCCCACGTATTTTCTTTTGGTCACTTTATATATCCTCTTTGTTGTCCACGTTCTCGTATACAAAGGGAATGTTGTAATGTCGTTTATACAATGAATCTATTCATACAATAAGATATAAATATAATATCTCATTCCAAAATTCAAGATAAGAAAAATATTTCTCTAATACAAGTATGTAGAAAGTGATATAAACACGAAATACAATAAGTAAAAGAAAACTAATTAACAGTAATCTTAATTAGTCACGCGCTTATTAACGTCAGAAATCTGGCAGTGATCGAGAAATTGTGTTCAGTTGTGTTTTCCGAATGACAATATAATATTAAATACGTGAATTATCACATTGAAAACTAAGCGTAAAATCAACAGAGTGAAAAATGTCCTAGCGTAAAATCTAACCCGTATCCTTGGAATTACGCTCCAAATGCTCTGCCATTGAGCTGGATATCGTGTTCGAAGCTCAGATGGTAGAGCATTGGAGTGTTATTGCAAGGATCCCTGTTCGATTCCCGATCTGGAGAATTTTCACTCTGCTGGTTTTACGGTTAGTTAGCAATGTGTTAATTCACATATTTAATATTCAATAATTGCGGGTGTAATTTCACTGCTGAAAATTAATTGAAAATTAATTAAAAGTAGACAATCTAATCAATAGCTTAGTTGTTTTAGTTAATCAATTAATATTAACTAAATTACGATTATACATTGAGAAAACAATTTAGAAATCCTGAATGGATAATTTAAATAGTGGGTTACTTTCTGTTGCCATATCATAAAAAGAAGCTGAAAAATGTGTTTTTTATTTTTATCTGTTACCATATGACTCAACAACGAATATTGGTTTGTTACAATAAAGTGACATTTGCGGTAATATAAAAATGCCTCTTTCTGTTGCCATATCTTAAAATGAAACTGAACAAAAAAAATTTCCTTTTAACCGGTGAATTTTACACTTGTGCTAATTAGCACTGACCAGAAATTTCAAATCGTTTCCATTAATTTGCAGTTTTCATTAAAAAAAAATGAAATTTTTGATAGAAATAAATATCACAGTTGGATTCCTCATTAAATGTCGTTTAGGAATCATGCGTTATATTTCATTATCACTATATTGCCATCAAATTAATACGCAGTTGAATTTACGGTATCTCAAATCCCACTACTGCGGGGTCCGTTGATGATGTACCGAACTGTGCCTGTTAATCCTTTCTTCCAAATGAAAGCATTTAAACATCTTTTATTTCATCGCAGATTCGACTTCATCCGTTGCCGTATTTTTTTGTTTTTGCTTTGCGTTTACGAGGTGTTTTTGTGTTATGAAGTTTTTTATAAGAACGTCAATACCCTTTTCCTTAATTACATGGTTATAAAAGTGTTTTTGTTGGGATTGAAAAGGAAAAACAAAAATAATTCGCTTAAGTTTCATACTTGTATTTGCAGAAAAAAGTATTTCCCAGAACTATTTGGTAAAATCAGCGTATTTTATTTACTACAACTTTTCACAAATGCTTAAATATTTTTTTGCATATATATATATGCCGGGTGTCCCAAAAATGACTAATGGATTTTAAAATTCAATAACTTGAAAACGGTGACAGATATTAAAATCATTCTTGCAGTGGTGATATGTAAGATGTTAGGAGTTTTTATGCTGGGATTCTCAGTTTTAGTTACAAATAGCATCGATAGATGGCACTGCAAGCAATAACCGCTAAATCCAGGCTCGATTTTTCAGCCTCTTTCTTCTTCCATGAGAAAAAAGGAGATTAAAAGGTATTGAATGGATCCCGAAGTACCAAAAATCGGGTTTGGACTGAGCGCCTATTGCTCTCAGCGCCATCTATTGTTTGAAATTATAACTAAAATCAAGAATCACAGTACAAAAACTCCTGACATCATACATAACCCTCCTGCAAGACTTTTTTTAATATATGTCACCGTTTGGAAGTTATTGAATTTTAAAATCCATCAGTCATTTTTGGGACACCCGGTATATAATATATATATATAAACTATTTAGTTAGAAATGTTATCTCTGGGAGATTCTCTTGATTTATACTTCATAATTTCGTATTATACATGATAAAAGTATGAAAAAATCTAGAGGTAATTGTCAAATAACAGCTTTTCTTTATTCTCTTATGGTTATGAAATTGAAAATTCTGTGGATTAATATTGGCAAGATTTAATTTTATTTTAAAGCTAATTTAAAATGAAAGACCATGCAACAGAAATCATTTCCTTGCAGCTCCGTTACATATGTTGTAATTCAATCCTGTAATCACTCGATTTCGTTAATGTATGTTTTGTGAAGCTTAAATATGCTTTTCAAACTCATTACTATAAATCAACAATAAAAAAAAGACTGTTTTATAAATACGCTGAAAATAAAACTAATAATAACTGAAATCCATCCTATTTTCCAGGTGAAAGTATTTAAGACTAGAACGCCCGGAAGGAGTCGATTCGACTCCAACCACATGATTAAATGTCCAATGTAGCCAGAAATCTTTTCGTAAAATAAGTTAAATTTAAGCGACGCTGAATTACGTTAAATAAATCAGTTAAATAATTTTAAATAAAAATTCTGGAGTGAAATATTTTTATGAAAATTATGTAAAATTTCGGGACGTTCTAGTGTTAAACATCTTTGTGCCTTCACGAATTGGAATTCAACCGTTACCATTTTTTGCATTAAGATTGTGTTTCTAAGCCATCAGAATTTTTCATAATAATTTTATTACCCTTTTCCTTAAATTAGTTACGAAAGGCTTTTTCCTTTTACAAGGAAAAGTAAAAGTAAAAAAGTATCGTACCTGGAATTACAAAAAAATAAAAATAATAATACACTACTTTCCAGAGATATTAGGGAAGATCATTTTTCTTATATTTCAGATTTTATATTTAATTTCACTAATACTTACACAATTATTTTTAAAGTTGTAAAGTATTTAGATAGAAAAGAAAATTACTAATAGTTTCTCTTATTTTTTTTCGTGGTAATTTTGTATTTTACAATTAAAGAAGGGTAGTTTTAGAAATCATAGCTTTTATTATACCAAGAAACAAGAAGTTATTATTTTTTATTTAATGTTAACAAGCTTAATTTTAGTTGTAATCTAATTTAAAAAGAAAAACACTGAATCTCCTGTATTTCTTGTTAATGTTGTAGTTTAATACTCTTTGAATCAATTAACATAATTTTTGTGAAGTTTGCCTTGCAAAATTATTATTTAACCCCTTGAGGGGCAAACAATTGTTGCTAAATTGGTAAAATGATTGACTGACACCAGGATTTACAATAAAATTTGTATGAAAGTAACTAAAAGCGTTTCTTCACTGTAAAAAAAAATCCGTTAAAATACGAAAATTGTACTGGTAATCGAGACGCCTGTACCATTTCCGTATTTTAACGGAATTTTTTCTGGAATTTACTCTAAAAATAAAACAAATAATAACTGAAATCCATCCTATTTTGTAGGTGAAAGCATTTAAACATCTTTGTGTCTTCGCGAATTGGAATTCATCTGTTACAATTTTTTGCATTACGATTGTCTTTCTAAGACATCAGAATTTTTCATAATAACTTTATTACCATTTAAATTAGTTATGAAAGGTTTTTTTTCCTTTTACAAAGAAAAGTAAAAGTAAAAACACAGTTAAGTATCGTACTTGGAATTACAGAAAAAAAAAAAATATATATATATATATACTTTCCAAGTCCTAGGGAAATGTCCCAAAAAAAAGCGGTTACCTTGCAAAAGATTGGGTTGAAGATTTTTTTTAACCTGTTTGTAATGATGCCAACATGGAAAAACCAAGTTTTCTAAATAGGTCAAAAATAGGACAATTTTTTTCATTTTTCTTAAAAACCGTGAAAAACGTAGTTCTGCCCCGATCATTCAAATGTTTCCCACGGATTTAATCGTTTATGTCAACTTCTATATATTGGTAGCAGTAAATTATGTGTTTTAGGGCCAAAACTAGCCTTTTTTTCACACGTGGCAAACATGGATTTTGCCCCCCCCCCCCTTCCTTAAAAAGAAAATTTACCACAATAATTTTAATAAATCTCTAATAGCCGGATTTTGAAAATTTTAAGTGTGTAATCAGCTTTGTCAACTATTGGTTCATTAAAACCTTGAAAACCGAACCGAAATATATTCCGTATTAAACAGGTTTTCATCTTAGCAGGCATAATTGTTCATATTCTTTCTGTTGAAAATATATATATATTTTCTTCAAAGACCGGATACCGTATATACAGATTTCATTTTCAAAGATTTTACGGTAGTTGTAGTATTGATTCGTTTAAAGCCGCAGTTATATGAATTATGAGACTAAATTAGCCACACGAAGACATTCACAAGGTAATATTAAACCTATGGGAGCGTTCTTGACAAATATCTCGCTTGCATTTTATTACTTTTAATTTTTTTTTCATGTGATACATGAGATCAATATCTAATGTTGTGCTTTTGTACTTTTTCGGGTTTGGTTACATTTCTTTTTAAATATTCGGACACTTTCGATGCTACCACCAAATCCAACTGGGGTTAGGAAACAAACAAACAAACAAAAAAAAAAAATCCACAGAGGAGTGGGGTTGGGTTAACATCAATCATAGGTTTATACCCATTGAGACAATTAAAGATCCAGCGCCTCAATCGTTGCAACAAATAATTTCTTGCTCATGTAAAAAGGGTTGCGGTAAAGTATCTACATGCCGAAAGACAGGAATAAAGTACTCTTCTATTTGCAAAAATTGTTGTGGAATCAGTTGCGGAACTGTTATTACATTTTCCCCACATGACGATGAAGATGAAACTACGGTAATACTAGTGAAAGTGCAAGAAAATGCTGATGAATGGGAAATATCAGGCTTTATACCTCTAGATGATCCAGATATCTGTTTTATTCAGGATAAAAATATTTCTTTGAAACGGGATGCTAATAATCCTACAACAGTGCCAAAGAGAAAAAAAAATATTGTTAAATATCCTTTCGAAATTATTATTATTAAAATATTTTTTTTCATTTAGCTTATACAGTCATATTGCGTACCTTTACTTTGTCTTGGGAAAGTGGAGTTGAATAAAATAGGTGATCAATGCGAAAACAAAAATGTTTACATGGTCTACAATCATAAGTAAATTGGTATTTCATTTGATAAATGGTATCAATAAGATAATTAAACAGATATAGTTTCAAAACAGCACATATTACTGAAGATTAGAATATTCCACAAAGTATATTTTTCAACAACCAAAGTAAGTTTTTCTGTTTGAGCTTTAAAGCAATTAATGGATAATCTTAAAGGTTTATTTACTTTTACATGCAAAAATGATATAATCTCTTGTTATATTTATTTATATAAGTGGAAAAAGAAATTTGACAATATTTTTAAAAACTAACCTTTTAAATATTTTTGTGAAACTAGCGATCTCAAATATTTTATAGACAGAATTTTTAAATTTTACAAGAGATAAATACATAACATTAGTCAGTGAAATAATCTGTTGTCATTTTTATTGTAACTATTTTATAAGGTAAAAGTATTTCTTACACAAAAGATATTCATTTTTTGAGTCACCCCTTTTATATGGAACTACAATCCAATGTTCGCTATCTTTAAAACAGTAAAACATTAAAACATATGTTATCAATAATTGGTAAATAAAATATACCGTTGTAGTGTGGAATAAAATATCTTTTTCGCAAATTTTCATACCTATCCCATTGATAACTGGAAAAATATGTAATGCAACATGAAAATTATTAAAATTAAACAATAATTCTTTCTTAATTGAAACTATCGTGCCAATATGTTACTAAATATTGAGGTATTCTTTTAAACAATGCTTTGAAGTTAACATTGTATACAGTAATTTCCGCCGTATAATCCGCGGACCAAACAATCATGTTTGGACACAGAAATTATATTTGATAAAATATAACTTCTTAAATCACGGTAAATATTTGACTTGAATTATTAAATAAAAATTCTGGGTCCATTGTTTGATCCGCGGATTATACGCCGGAAATTACGGTAAGTATACACTTAAAGGTACTGTCTAAATACAAAAATTGTCTCATTCATCTACTCTCTGCCTTACTTTTTAAATTATATAAATTTATTGAATATAAAATGTCTGTTGAGATGAAAATAAAGACGTGAGTGTGTAATTAATAGATAACTTACTGCTACCAATTTTTAGATGACGACATGCACGATTAAATCCGCGGGGAACATTTGAATAATCGGGGCAAAACTACGTTTTTCACGGTTTTTAAGAAAATTGAAAAAATTGTCTTATTTTTGAAATAGCGAACTGCTATTGCTATTGGGTGTATAAAAAAGTTATAAATATGAAAGTTGTGTGGAATTTTGCCCTCTGTAATATTGTATTTGACAATTAATATGCTACGGTAACGAGTCTTGAGATATTAAAAAGAAAATTAAAAGTCCCAAAATTTTGTTGTTTTTTGGCCACAGAAAATTTAGCCTTAAGAAATTTTGTTAGAAAACTTGGTTTTTCCATGTTGGCATCATCATATACAAGTCAGAAAAAAATCGTCTACCTGTCCTTAATGAAGGTTTAAATATACATTTCCCCTGGACTAAGAGATATTAAGTAAGATCAGCATTCTTATATTTCAGATCTTGTATTTAATTTCACTAATACTTACACAATTATTTTTAAAGTTGTAAAATAATAAAAAAAATACTAATAGTTTCTCTTATTATTATTATTAATAGTAGTATTATTTTGGTAATTTTGTATTTTACAATTAAAGAAGGGTAATTTTTGAAATAATAGATTTTATCAAGAAACAAGAAGTTTTTTTTATTTAATGTGAGCAAGCTTAGTTTTAGTTGTAATCTAATTTACAAAATCACTTAAGTAAAGTAGTTTTTTGTTAATGTTGTAATTCAATTCTCTTTGAATCCATTAACATAAATTTTGTGAAGTTTGTTTTGCAAAATTATTACTTAAATAATGAAAAAAATATTCTTATATCATTGAGATAAAAATAAAATAAATAAACAATCAAAATAATCTTACTTCGCAAGTAAAAAATTTAAACCTCTTTGTTTGTTCACAGATTAGAATTCATTCGTTACTTTTCTTTATTGTTTATTTATGTATTTGTTTATTTTTGCATTAGGAGGTGTTTCTAAGTGATAACACCTTCTCTAAAGCTTTTATAAACTTTTTCCTTAATTACCTGGTTATAAAAGCGTTTCGTTTCACAGAGAAAAGGAAAAGCAAAAGCACAATTAGGTATCATACTTGGAACTACACAAATAAAATATTTCTCAGATCTGCTAAGGAAAATCAGCGTATTTAGTTTTACTACAACTTTTCAAAAATACTTAAACGATTCTTTTTAAATAAATAAAGTGTTTAAATAGAAACGTTTTCACTGACAGTTTCTCCTGATTGATATTCTTGGTAATTTCATGTTATATGTGAAATAATAAAAATGTAAAGGTAATTTTAGAAAATAGATTTTTCTTTCTCATCAGGAAACAAGAAATTGAAAATACTTTGATTTAATATTAGCCAACTTAATTTTAGTCGTTATTTTACAGATAACGAAAGAAGAAATTAAAAAAAAAATTCTGAATGTTTATTTAAAACAAGAATTGTTGAATTTTATATTTCTTAATCTTGTTTTAGTTTTCACAATTAGTTTTTTTAACATGCAGAAGGCTTTTACTCAAATTTCAATGAATGCAAGTAAAAAAGTGTAGGCTGCCCGTACATGATCTATTATTTATAAGAATTTATTATCTCTAAGAAAATATATCATAGCTTTTAAACTATTCAGTTTATTCGATATACAGTGTGTCCCACAACTTCCAAACGTTATCTATATTTACATATATAATTCAAGTGTCTGTCTGTGATTTTAACACTTAACTGCTGTTAGCGGTCTCACAGACCGCAGAGTTTTTCAATTTTTACAGTTTAACTATAGATATTGGCTATATTTTGCCTCGTTTGGAGCCCTATTACTAAGATATTGACTTTATTTTGCCTCGTTTGGAGGCCTATTACTAGAACTAGAGACTCTTGAATAGCTGAATTTTAATTATAATAGTCCAGTACATAAAGTTTAGTACAGAAATAGTACTTTGAGAGTTAATATAGAATTTTATTCATCTTTGAATTAAGTGGTCTGACAGACCGCTCACAGTAGTTATGCGACAATTTTTGTCACAGCAGTTAAGGGTTAAAAAAAACATCTATTTTTAAGTTCATTCGATTGTTTAGACAACTTTATAGTCAAAAACAACATTTTTCGTCTGCTGTTTGTTCGTCTACCGATTATAATAATTGATGTAAAGCACTTTTAACTATCGCTATTTAGAAATTAATAGAAAAATGCACTTAATCATGTAAAAAAAAAAAAAAAAAAAAAAAAAAAAAAAGAAAAAAAGACTTTATAACTTCTTAGCAAAACAAAAACCAAAATTTTATCCAGTGTTGATAATTACAATTGAGTTTAGAAAAAATAAAAAAGCATATAATGCATCTACATTTGAATCTCGTAATATGAAATCGAAAGCTGCACTGATTTTTAGGTAGATTTCGTATGAAATACTACCTATTGGGATCGTTCCTATGTTGGAATTTCTAAAAAATTTTTGCAGATCTACACCGATCATGACCCCTAGAACCCAAAACCACCCTCAGTAAAAAACTTTATATATCTATCTATCTATATATATATATATATATATAACCATTAATTAAACATAACCTTCCACCGTCAAATATTATGAATTAAAGCTGTAAGTATTAAAAAACAAAAAAAAAATTAATATAAGAATTATTATGGAAGAAAAAGAAAAAAGTGGACACCGACAAAAATTGAAAAGCTTATACATTGAATTACGTTATCAAGGGCACAGAATTCAATGATATAAGCAAAATGGTTGTTTTCTGTGGGAAAAATAAGCTAAAGCTAAAAGTTATTTTCCCCTGTGCCCAAACAACCATAAAATCAAGTGAATTGATTAAAAATGAAAGCAGAATAGAAACAAATAATATGAAATGGAAGAATCAATAAAACGTAATATATATATCACTTTCTTCTGGACACGATAACTTTCGTAATTCTGCACCAATCTCTTCCAAACTGATACATAAAATCAATGGGCATAAAATCTCGGTCAAGTTCGTTAATGGGTAAAATCGGACCAAGGGGAGGGAAATAGGGAGGTGTTTTGTGAAAACAGAAAACCCCCCATAACTTCTTAATTTTTGTACATATCAAATCAGTTTAAAGTTTTTATTACTTCTAAAAATAGGGCCAAAAATTTATGTATCACAGATTTTTGATAAATTTAAAAATGGGCTCAATGGGCGCAAAAAATAGGGTTTTTGGGAGAAAAAAATCCATAACTTCGTCAATTCTCAAGATATAAAATCCAATTAATTTTATCATGAATCTCCTTAACATTATCTACAACTTTTATATTCACAAGTTTTTGATAGGACCAATTCGTACTGCAAAAAAAAATTAAAAACGAAAACAAAAAGGGTGGTTTGAAGAAGAAAAAAATCCATAACTCCGTCAATTCAAAGATATAAAATCCCCATGAATTTATCATATATCTTTTTAATATTGTCTACAACATCTCTGTAGACAAGTTTTGGATAGGACCAATTCTTAGAGCAAAAACAAATTAAAAATACATACCGGTTGAAGAAAAAAAAGGATCTTAGTAAGGGTGTATTCAAATCCAAACTGCTTATTTTCTGTCTCATTTTACAATTCATTTTTGCTCTCAAAGGCTTCCAATTGGTACGTTTTGTTACTCAGAAACTGTATAATGTACCGTAATGGTCGATTTTCTGATAGGGGCAGAATATATTTTTTAAAATGCTGTTAAAAAGGGCATTTTGAACCGAATTTACCGAAGCGGATTGTGTTGGAAAAATCATTGTATTAAGGATGCGCTTAAATCCAAAGTGCTTATTTTCGGACTGGTTTTTAAATTCATTTTCGCTCTAAAACGCATTTAATTGGTAGATTCGCTTATTCAGAAACTATATAATGTACCGTAATAATCGATTTTTAGATAGAGGCAGAATATATTTCAAAAAATGATGTCAAAGTGGACATTTTGAACGGAATTTCCCGAAGCGATTGTGTTAGAAACGAAAAATATTGTCCTTCTGAGAAAATAATTGTTTATATATCAAGTTTTAATTAATTGAACAAAAAATAAAAACACCGGCCGCTTATAAATCTCTTCAAAAATCACGTCAGCATGTTTCATATTTTGTTTTATTAAAAATGAATCTGGAATTATGGCAGAAAATTTCGAGTTGTTGAGCATGGAAAAGAATTTTTTTTGAATGCCGCCCTAACATGATTCTGATAAAACCAGCTATTATATGAAAATGAAATAAAAACTCGTCAAGAGCGGCCAGATAAAATTGTTAAAATGGATTTATCTCTAATCATGATTTAGTTTTTGTTTGTGAAATTAGTATATTTGCTTGTGAAATTAGTATATAGATTACTTCGAAATCTACCTCTGCCTGTAGGCCGGGCCGGCAGGGATTTTTTTTATGTGTGTTTTAACCGTTAAAATAGTAGCTAAAAATATATTTCTTAAAAGCGAGGCTTCAAATTTGGCGACCGAATATAAATTTTGTAGCTGTGAAATGCAATAATTTAGTTACATTTAACGACTGCTAATTTTGAACACTGAGTCTGAAGCTAAAAAGTGTAATTATTATTATTAATAAATCTTAATTACACTTTTTAATCGCCGCTAAACTCCTTAAAATTGATAAATCAGTTCTCGAGTTTTTGAGCATAAAAAGATTGGTTGATTGATTCTCCAGTCTTTCCCTGTTTCCTCAAAAACTATTTTGAATATTGAAATGCCACGAACTGCAGGTTACAGCCCAACTTATAATTTATAAATCCTAATTAGACTTTTCAAATACTGTAATTCTCTGTTCGAGTTTTCGAGCTTTGAATGATTGGTTGAATAATTGACTCGCCCGGTTTTTCTCTGTTTTCTTAAAAACAATTTTAGATATATGAATGCAAGGAACTGGAGGTTGTAGATAGAAAAGTTTACTGTCTTCCCCGGATAAGTTTACTGTTTGATATTCAATTCATATTTATGCAATTCCGCTTTGCTTCAATTATTATAATCTTGAAGATTAAGAACGTAATAATTTTTAATAAAAGCAAGCATTTGTGCTTTTCTAAAAAGTAGTATGTACAGAGTGTCCAGCAAATAAGACCCTGATTCCAAAATTAAATATATCAAAAACAAAGATCAATAGAATTATGCGGTAAACGGTTTATTTATTAACTAAGCTGTAAAAATGTTATACAGAAGTTTCAAAAATTAGTTGCAAAAACCGTTAGCAGATGGCGCTGTAATCGCGATGCCTAGAAAATGTGCTTTGACGTCCAGAGCACTGGCGTCTCATTCGTAGATGGCTCCCTATGGAAGAATGAAAATTGGGAAAGTCCATGTGGAGTGATGTGCAGAAGTGGAGACATCTAGTCACAGAATTGTTGCATCAGTTTCAGTTAATTAGAGTTTCAATTAATTGAATTTTCAATAAAAAGTTAAGAAATCATTATATAAGAATTTATTAAAATATTTTATTAAATTAAAGTTTTAATGCCATATATTTAATTTTGCACTTTTTATTTAATTTTTATATTTTTAAATCACGGCATAATATTTTGGTATTATTGTTTATACCTGGATTATTATAAATAAAAAAATAATTTTGCGCTTTTCATTTATTTTTAAATCACGTCATAATATTTTGGTTTTAGAACAACACATATACTTATTTTCTTTGTAAAGAAGGTTTTAGGGACAGAAATTATTCATTAAATTATTTCATTTTTAAAAGGAATTGATGATAAGTCGCATCATCAACGTCGAAGCAAAAGTATTTTGGAGGCTGCATTCCTTTCCAACATTTCGGATCATATCGCTAGAATCTGCATCATACTCTCTTTTCGTCTGCAGACATTTATTCTTCTACTTATTCCGACTCTTTTGCGGAAGCAATGTCCCGAGTAAAAGACACTCTAGCGAAAGCCAGGTTTAAAAAAAATAATGATAAAATTCAAAAATTGAAACAGGACAAATTTAAAAGGGAAATTATACAAATTAAACACACCGAAAAGCGGGAAGGGTGCTCAATGATAAAAAAATGAAAATGAGTTTTTAAACTTAAAATGATTTTTTTAACTTAATTAAGTTTTTAAAAATAGAAACTTTGTATTTTTTCATTGAAACTATTTTCTACAATTAAAAAAAAGTGATTTGTGAATCATTATTATAATTGCTCAATGATTTTAAAAAAGGGGGTTTCTTTTAGCTTAATTAAATTTTAAAACCAGAAACTTTGGATTTTTTTATTCAAACTTCTTTTCACAATTTAAATAAATATTAAGAAATAAAGATTTCCGTTTTTTCAAATCCTCCTCTACTTGGATTCGATTCCACGATCTACCAATTAGGAGAGAAAAGACATACCAGAAGAGATACTAGTATCCGGACCGAAGTACCTTATAACAAAATTTGAAACAAATCTCAATTCTTTCAACACATGGCTCCGCTTCTACACATCACCGGGCCCCACCAGTGGCCGAGAGGTTCTGCTCTCGAAGCTGGTAGACGGGAGGTGCTGGGTTCGATCCCAATCGCGCCCGTCGGCCTAATCGTTCGGAGTTTTCGTGGTTTTCTTCGAGCCGTGGATTTTCCATGCGTAAATACGGATTAGGTTCCCTTAGAAAGACCCCCACGGAGGGCACTTCCCCCCCCCGGGCCCATATCCCTAGTGTAGATAATTGGCCGTCAAAAATCAACCCCAAAAATCAACCTCTACACATCACCCAAATAAAATATTTTAATAAGTTCTTATATAATGTTTACTAAACTTTTTATTGAAAATTCCATTAATTGAAATTCTTGAAAATTAAATCTTATGCAATAATTCTGTGACCAGATGTCTCCACTTCTGCACATCACTCCAACGAAAAAGTGGACTTTCTCAATTTTCGTCCTTCCATAGGGAGCCATCTAGGAATGAGACACTAGTGCTCTGGACGTCCAAGCAAAATTTATAGGAATTGCGATTATAGCGCCATCTCTTAACGGTTTTTGCAACGAAATTTTGAAACTTCTGTATAACATTTTTACAGATTAGCTAATAAACAAACCGTTTACCGCATAATTCTATTGATCTTTGTTTTGAGATATTTAATTTTGAAATCAGGGTCTTGTCGCCCGGTGGCGTGGTCAGTAAGCGGAGGCTGCTGTCACCCCGAGGGCCCGGGTTCGAGTCCCTGCGTAAGGCATGGATGTAATTGTGAATGTCCCTTTGTAGTTATATAATATATGTAATGGAAAATAAAATTTGTTGTTACTTGTTGTTGTTTCTGTATAATAAGGATCATTCGAGTCGACAGCCATTGTAGCTATAGGTCCTAAAGCATTCTCCACTTCGCTGTACTTCAAATGTCAAATGTCAAATCAGGGTCTTATTCGCTGAACACCCTGTAATATTGCAGTAATGTTAAAAAGGAATTTTAGAAATTGCAAATAAAAATTTTAATTTTACGCCTCAGATTTTTACTCTAATCGTTATTTCACGCCTACGTTTTATTTCCAAATTTCCATCACTGTTCTCACTTATCAGTTATAATTTAAAACCTGGATTGGTAAGTATGCTCACCGAAAAACTCAATAGATCTTATAAAATATAAATGCAACACAGCGAGTTCATGCGCAGCTAGTAACAAATGAAATATTTAATATAGATTGTGTCTGGTTTTTGCTATACATTCTGTGGTATCTGAATTTTGTGTTTTGGAGCATGTAAAGTTTAAAGTTGGATTGGAGGAGACTGAACAATCAAATAACTCCTTCAGGCCTGTTCACCACATATCACTTGCCGGGACTTCGTTGTGTGGGTATGATTGACTGCGTGTATGATTCATCCAAATTCATGAAATTAAGATCCTGCCCAGGTCAAAATTCTTGCTAGTACCAGCATAAAAGATATGCTAGTTATTTCTATGTATTGCTTTGTCTGCTAGAGTTTCATGCTAGTATATGCTTTACAATGCTAGCCAGCATCACATGCTATATAGCCAGCTTACACAGCAACAACAAGCTATATACAAGCATTTTATGCTAGTTTGCTGTTTAAGTTTCTTCCAAAGCATGGAGAGGTTGGTACATTAACGTGCTATTATATGCTTTTTTATGCTTGTCAGCATAATATGCTATGCAGCCAGCTTATTGAGAAATATCATGACAAGCTATGTACAAGCATATTATGCTTATTTGCTGTTTAAGCTTCTTTCAAAGCATGGAGATGTAGGTAGGTACCTTAACGTGCTATTATATGTTTTTTTATGCTTGCCCACATAATATGCTATGCAGCACGCTCAGGTAGGAATAGCATGACAAGCTATGTACAAGCATTTTATGTGTTTATTTGCTGTCAAATCTTGGAGAGGTAGGCACCTTTACATGCTATTATAAGTTTTTTTTACGCTTGCCAGTATAATATGCTATGCAACCAGCTATATAGAAAACAGCGTGACGTGCTATGTGCCAGTAAGATGGGCTAATTTGCTACACAAGTCTCTTCCCAGTAATGATGAGGTAGGTACTTAAATGAAGAATTGTGTGCTTGTTAATGCTTGGCAGTATCAAATGTTTATTATTTATTTATTTATTTATTTATTTATTTATTTATTTTAGTTACTCGAAAAATATAAATTTGACTATGTTTTTGAAAATAATAGAAAAGGAAATTTTAATTATAAATTAAATTATTTTTTCAAATCCGTGGAAAGACAATAACTCTCTTCCACCTCCGCCCCACCCCCTCCCTAACAGAAAATTCTTACTTTCGATTTTATTTTAAGCTAAGAGAAAAGATTAAATTTCAATTTGTTTTTCAAAATCGGAGAAAAAAATTACTTAAATTTCAAATTCGAGAGAGGCTTAATGGATCACCTAAGTCCTCTTCCCTTAAGGGAATATTCAGGAGTTTGCGTTATGGAGGTTTCACTGTGCATTGCAATTTTGCAAAATGTAAAATATAACTTCTATTTTTTAATTAACTTCTATGGGTGTGGGTTAAATTCTGTGAGGGATTTAACTTCTATGAGAATCTTCTAGGGGAGCCTAGCAAACAAATACCAGCATGAATTTCGACTTGGGTGAAGACACAGGTCACAGAAGCTATTGAATATGCACCGCCTGATAGGCTAATTTGTATATGGCAGAAAATAATGGGTAACTGTAGCCCAGTGTTGAAGTTCTGTGAGTGCTAATCCACAAACATTAGATACTGAAGAAGAATACTTTGCAAACACAGCAACCATCATGTATATTACTGCTGATGTCAACATCTATTTT
The DNA here is from genome assembly GCA_963932465.1 of Maratus speciosus. NCBI lineage: Eukaryota > Metazoa > Arthropoda > Arachnida > Araneae > Salticidae > Maratus > Maratus speciosus. The sequence goes on from OZ010796.1 coordinate 518,719,189, forward strand.
ACTATGTACATATAAAACACACAACGATAAATAATACGGAAGGTTTATGAAGAGACTTTTGGCATTGTATACTCACATTTCTAACTCGAAATTCGTCACTCACAAAAATATAAGTTAATTAAAAAAATGAAAAATATAAAACCAAGTGCAGTAGAACCTCGATTATCCGAAGTAATTGGAACCGACCATCTTTCGGAAATCGAAATTTTCGGATAATCGAGAATGCTTCAATTTCAAGTTTAAGGAGAGAAATATGCAATATTTCTTATTATGGTAACAAGTGCTTAACAAAAATAAAACAATAGCGAAATAAAACAGGAATAAATTACATGAATTTTAATTTTGAAATTAAATATCTTTTAGACATATATCACAACAGTTTGAAAAAATGTTTTGTTTATGGCAGTTTTGATTGCCTTTGCTTTGAAGTTCTATCACGGAGTTTTTTAATATTATTAGTTCACCAGGATCACAGTCTTCCTGCTGCTACAGCCATGCCAAACCTTTTGCAAAAGATTCAAAAGCTTCAGAATTGCTACTTTGTTCGTTTTCTTCGTTCCATTCCGCAGCTTACGGGAGCTCAAGTTAAGTTCAAAGGAATTCTAAGAAAGGGGATCGAAAACATTCATATGTAATCGTAGTTTAGAAAGAACCGCTTGCACACAAGGGATATGACAGTTTTAAAAAAAAAGGTTTCAAAATGGATTTTGCACACAAGGAATGTGACAGTAAAAAAAATGCTTTAAAAATGGATTTTGGTTAACCAAGAGTTTCGGATAAAAGAGGTTCTACTATAATGTAAAGAAAATGCACTGCGAAAGTGTCCGCACTGGTCTGCATCCAATATTTCATTAGTTATAATGTTTTGTAATGGTAACAGAACTTCCGGGACAATTCTGTATAAATGTTCCTTTATTTTTTTTATGAAAATTTTCAATATTAACTGCGGATAACGTTGATCATTTTACTTTACAGTTTTTACATTGGTCAGTAACGAATCCAGAGGTGACCCGGGGAAGGGGGGGGGGGATTTTCTCTCCTGGGAACATGAAAATGTCACCCCACACAAGATTTGAGATTTTGTGTTTATTAATGATTTAAAGTGCCACTTCACTGAAACTCCCCTAACTTAGAATCTCACATAATCCTATGGGAAAACTTAAAGGTTCGATTACTCATTACGTAATACAATTATTAAAATACGGTTTTCACCATCAGAAAGTAGGCGTCAGATGCCGACAATGTGTGTTTTTAAAAATGTCGCCTTAAATATTAAGTATGTCAAACAACCTATAAATTATGAAATTTTCAATTGATGAAATTTTATCGTCTTCTTAAAAATACCTAAAATTTAAGGAGACAGTTTTAAAAAACGCACAACGTTGATATCTGACATCTACTCTCTTATGGTGAAAACAGTATTTTAATAATTACATTAGATGACGAGTAATTGCGCTTTTAAATTTTCCCATACGTTAACATCGAATTTCGCAATCGGAAGAATTGAGTGAAGTGCAAAGAGTTTAAGAGTGCAAATTATCTCCCGGAACACTCTAATTTCCCACGCCGGATCTGGCAGTTTCCTTCTGGAGAAAAAACTCTGAATTCAACACTGTTATCGCTGATCGTTGTAGTCCAAGGGGTTGTCCACAATAAAATATACTGGAGAGTTGTACACAATTAGTTTATTTAAAAACATTAATCAAGAGCTAGATATAATCAAGTGGAGAAATTTTATTTATAGCATATACACACTAAAATGTGGGGTATGTATACCCTTAGAATTTGACAGTTCTGAAAAATATATTGGCTTTTATGAAAAGAGAATGACATTAGATGAATGTAAGTGGTTATTGAAACAATACAAAAGGGAAAAAATGCATATTTAATTAATCGCACAGGAAACGATACAGAAAATGTGGTTCCTTGAACTGCAAAAGTGTATATACCACAAAATATATTAATGTTTGTTTTTGTGGTTACAAAAGGAAACTAATAATTATAGGACGTCTATGATGTCGGATGATATCATAAATCCGGTATGGCATGATTTCAATAAGATTTATCAAAGTGGGTTTGTTAATTTCATCCCTGCAAAACAATTAAATCATTCTGTTGGTTCAAGCCAAAATTTCGTGACGAAATAAAGAAATTGTGGACATAAAAAGCGAGCAGTACGTCCTCGGAAACTTCAAAACGTGAAGAACGGCAGATTGTTACGACTGTATCAAATGAAATGAAATGTGTAAAGGAAGGGAAGACAGAATTACATCTTAACGTTTCACGGGACATCATTCTTCGAACAATTAAACCTAATTCAAATCTTGTTATTGCAAAAATGAAAACTAGCTGAAACATCTGAAACATAAGCACTAAGAAGCACGATTGCAATTTTGTTGTAGTAACATGGCCACAAATTATAAAGATGTAAGTTCTATATTTTTTTCTTCATGAATTAAGAATAAAAACAATCGTTACAAATTAATATTTTATGTGTTAGATTATTTTTAGTGACGAAAAGAAATTCAATCTCAATGAACCTGATGGTTTCACATATTTCTGCGAGATTTAAGAAAGAAACAGATGTACTTTTTTAAAGGAAACTTAGCAGGAGGTAGCTTAATTATATGAGGAACATTCACTGTTCGTGGTAAGCATCAGCTGGCCTTCAGAACATTAAAAATGAATAGTATTGAGTACCAACAGATATTACAACACTACCTTATCCCGTATCTCCAAGGAAAAATTAACTTTTCAGACCGACAATGCCTCATTACATAGCAGTCGCAGTACATGTCATTGGCTGAAGCAACAAAAGTTAATGTTTGGTATTGGTCACCTTGTTCACCGGAATAAAATCTTATGGAAAACCTGTGGGGAATTTTAGTTCTCAAAATCTATGCCACAATAAACAAATGAAAGCAAAGACGAGCTCCTTGAATCAATATTAAAAGCCTGGGATGAAACTGACAAACTACACTGATAAATCTTACTGGAAGCAAGCCATCCCGGATTTATGATATCTTCCGACGTCACAGACGTTCTTGTAATTATTAGTTTCCTTTTGTAAAAACAGAAACAAACATTAATGTCTTTTTTATGCTGGGTATGTAAACTTTTGCATTGGCAAGAAACCACATTTCCTGTATTTTTTCCTATACTATTAGTTAAATATGCATTTTCCCCCTTTTGTGGTGTTACAATTATCCCTTACATTCATCTAATGTCCTTCTCGTTTCACAAAAGTAAACATATTTTTCAGAATTGTCAAATTATAAAGGATGTGTATATTTTTGCATTGCATTGTAGATCTGCTTATTGGCAGCATCTTGTATCCCGAATTTACTAATACACATGAATAAAAACAGGGAAAAGTCATTTTAAATTAATATTAGAACTCGTCTCATTGTTTATCCCACTTAGTACACGGTGAGACGGTACTGATTTTTAATGTGTTAAAACGACAAATTCTGCAACCTGGTATATGACGTAGTTGTACCTTTATTTCTGAGCTTGCATAGATTTTTATATGCGGTCACTTTCTCTTTCGGAAACGTTTCCGAATGTAAAAGTATCTTCAGAAAAGCAAACAGAAATTGAAAAAACAAAAAAGTATCTGGATAGCTCAGCTGTCCTATGCAAAATATTTTGTTTAAAGATATTTAAATTCAAACTAGAAATTTGAAAAGAACACTTCCATTGTTTTAACGCGAGAATCACAGGTAGGAATTAGCAGAATCTAGATTTTTGTTAATAAAAGCATTGTTTTCTCATTTTGTCTGTTAGTCACTTTCTTTCCCCATAGTATCTCAATATCTCTCAGTGTCATGGTCAAATTATTTTGATCGGGGTACAGCAATCATCTAGAAAGTAAAATAAATGCACATGATAGTATATTTTAAATGCACTCAAACTTTTAAATTTAGAAATATTATTTTAAATTCAACAAAAAACAAAAAACATATTGCTGCGTAATTTTGACATTACACACAATAAACTTTATTTAACCCCTTAACCTACAATGACGGGCATAGCCCGCGTACGATGATCGAGCCAAATGTAATTTTTTCTTACCACTGAAATTTCACAGTAAACATAGTTTAATTTAATCGTCGAAATTCCATGATTAAACAAGGCGAAAATCTCTATTAAATTTTAGTTGTAGCTATGGATTTGCCAAACCGTGGAGCTGTTGAGACTAAATCGTAGGTTAAGGGGTTAAAAGTACATAAATTAGCGTCTTAATTCCATTTTTTTAACACTTTCCAACAAAGTTGAAAAGTGTTTATGCATTCGGTTTGTCTGTCCGTCTGTCCATCTGTCCACGCTCTAACTCCCGTAAATATAGGTAGACCGGGGCTAGTTGGCCCCGGTCTACTTAACTAAGTAAAACTAAGTAAAACTTACTTAGAATTAGACGTAATACTTTAATTTTTTTAACGGTGCAGTTTTGTTACATTATTCTGAATGTGTTGGAAAGTGTTTCATAATCTATGCTTGACGCATGATTTTTTCTTACTTGTTTATTATTATTAAAGGAACACATATATTAAGGTACACTTTGTATTAATTGTGTTTAAAGTCTGTTTTAATATATGTGTACCTTTAATAATAAAAGACTTTCTTTAATAATACATTATTTATGTTCCTTTTGAAAAACCACTTTATAGTTTTGCTATTTGTATCAGTAACATTCTTACGCATAGTAAGTAATAAGAATAATTCGTTTGAAAGAATGTGTTTTAGAAGCCTTGTTGAAATAAAAATAATGTTTTTCAGATTAAAACAGAGTTAATTTTGGAATAATTTGGGACACTCAGCACATTTGAATGATAACCAACTATTTCAGTTTTCTCGGCGACATGCCATAATATTTTTTTATTAAAGTTATAAATCATTTCTTTTATTCATCTTTCATAAATAGGCAGATCTGACAGCCTGTAAAATGAAAGTTTTGTCGTTGCCAATCTATTTTCGTGGATAAATCCTGCTCAAAATATGCACATCCTCGCACCCATAATTATACAAGGATCTAAAATATAGTGTATCAATTAATACTTTTATATACTAAAAGATAACGGTACTTTACCTCCCATAGTAGTTATTTGTAACAATGCATGTTAGAAGAAATATACTAAAAGATAATAAGGTTTTACCTGCCATAAAATTTATTTGTAACAATGGATGTTACAAGAAATAAACTAAAGGATAATGATATTTTACCTTCCATAAAAGTTACTTGTAACAATGCATACTACAAGAAATTTACTAAAAGATAATGGTATTTCTCCTTTCTTGAGGAATTACTTGTAAAATTACATTTCCATTTACACAGATTAAATTCGATGTGTTGTTATACAAATAATTATTTAGACCTCAAGGGATTTTTTTAAATTATTGTACTGATATTTACTTATTGTATGATAGTTGATGTATTTTAATCGGAATAGTTTGGTACAGAAAAACTTTAAGGCATTGTTATCAACTTTAGCTTTAAAAGCCACTGTTACCAATATTGCTCATTTTGACATTTAAATTTTAGTCAATTTGTAATATTTTATGTAAATATATATTTTTTTTTTTATGTCAGTTTAATCAAAACCGTTATTTTGGAGCTTACGCGTACAATTTTGCGAAAATAGCTAGCTAGATTTCAATGCAATTTTAGCATACTTTATGATAAACGAATGTATTCGAAATAAAATGAAATTTTAGTAAATTCTTTCAGCTGATATTCTTAAAATGTGTTTGCTTTGCGTTTTTAAAACGTTTTCGAATTTCCGACATTTATGAATTATTTAATTTTTAGTACTAAACAAATCGAAATTTTATTTCAATGTAGGCCCTTTAAATAAAATATTATTTTTTCTAAATAGCAACGAAAATTTAGCTTATACGATAAAGTCATGTGATCGTTGGCCTGTTCTTAGAAGAGCTGAAAATATATGAAATGGTAAGACACACACACAATTCTGTCCAAAATTTATATATTTATTTAATTAATATATATTTTTTTCTTTTGGTTACGGTTAATCGGGCAATGGTAGAAATATGCATTTAAGCGCTAATGCATAAAATATGCTTATTATTTTTACTTCAGAAATTAACTGTATTTTACTTATGCTATCGTAATATTGCCCTTGAAAAGGAGTTATGAATCATAAGTTCCATTTTTATTCATTTGATAGTTCTCCCTTTTGCATTCATTTTGTAGTTTTTCTAATTCAATTTATGTATTTTCAATTTTGAGATCTTATATTTCGTACAATGGATTTATTGGTGCTGTCAATGATTCATCTTCTCTAGTCTTTTTTTTTTTTTTTCATTGGATAAAATGATTTAGTTACAAATAGCTTGACAAAATATTTCAAATATTTGTTATTTCCTATATATTTATCTTTATTTATTTATTCTTTTTATGCATTCACCTTCCTGTTAATAGTGACCTTTCGCCAATTTTAAGTGTTATAATTTTTAATTCTTCATTTATAAGTGATTGAATCTAGTTTTTAAAAAAATCATTATGGATTAGTTAATTTAATAATTGAAGAGCTGAGTGGAAGAACATGTTAAGTAACAAAAATTACATTTGAAGAAATTTGATGTGAAAGTTTTTGTTGTCAATTTTAATGATTTATTTTCTGTTTGATACCATGTGTTTAAAATATTAACAGGTGTGGTACAGAACTCTATCAAAAAAACTTATTCATATTTAATTTTTAAATATTAAAAAATATTAATATTATTTGCATTATTAAATATTAAAATATTAAATATTAATGAATAATGTCTTAAATCTTCAAGGCTAAATAGGATTTTGGTATTTTAGATTTACCATGTGATAGAATACCTGATAACGCCTTCGTCCAAAAGATAAAATAATTTTTAAGAAAATGTACCATAACATGTCCTTCCACTCAGCTCTTCAATTGTTGATCCAAATTTAATATGTTTGTATCATGTCTTGATAATCAATTTATAAATTTTATTTGTTATTGATGATGAATTGTAATATTCTATAATGGTCATATATGTATATATATATATATATATATATACCTATTAAGGACTCAAAATTAATAAATAAATGTATTTCATTTCCAGAGAACGAAAAATTAATAAGAAGTAATTGGTTTAAATGCCTCTGTAATGTTTCATACGTCTAATAAATTTTGAGATAATAAGCTTTCGATAATTTTGCTATTGAAGTGATAGTACATGACTTTTTTAAAAGCGTACGCTTTTTAAATTCACATTTTGCCCAAAACATGAATTCGCAATATGGCGGTCCTTTGCTCACATGTGTGACGTTACACAAGTGACTTGCAGTAACCTCACAAAAATTTCAAAATTGGCAGAAAAGTGTTTTTTACTATGAATAATATGTTTTGCAGTGTTCTTCTAATATTCTAAGGTATCTAAGCAGTTTACATTTTAGCCACAATTTTACGACACTGGGTTGTAGTATTTTGGTCACAGACGTGAAGTGTGACCACTGTGACTTGCAGGGGCGTCTTAGTGACGTCATTTCCACCATGCTTGCTATACGGGATGCGAAGACCTCCAAAACCAAAAAGTCCTTCCGGCCAGTGCCGGGAGGAAGAGGTAGCTTTCATATTCCTTATTTTAAAAGAGCCAACTTATATTATTCAAACACACGAAGCTCAATTTAGTGGAAAACGAATATAAAAGATTCAATACTAATTTTTATCAATACCAAATCATTATGAATGAGAATTTCGCGAAATTAGTCAGCTTTATCCAAGCTGCTTTTATTTAAGGTAACTTATATTTGGCTGCCAAATTCGGCGATTTCTTAAAGTACCTGCCATTTTAAGACAACATGGTGGATGAGGCTAACCAGTGAACTTGGTCGAGACCTTAGTAATATGCTGTGCACATGCTCACTCACATCTGAATCGGTTGATATATACGAGAGCTGTCGCAGGCAAAAAATCAGATTTTTCAAAATGTCACCCACATTAGAAATTGAAACTGCTATATCTGAGCCATTTTTTAAGGTAAAGACAAACAAAAAATGCTCCTGAATCCTTATATCAAGATCAAATACTTAAGAAAGAAGCCTTTTTCAATTTCTAATTTTTTTGCACCTCACTTTAAATATATATATTTTTTTTAATTTAATGGCCGCCATTTTGAAACAAGATGGCTGATGAATCTGGCCAGCGAACTTGGTCGAGGTGTTGATGTATACTATCCACATGCCTTCTTACATCGAAATAGGCGAATACGTGTGTTATCGCGTGACAAATACAAGATCGTTTCAAAATGTTAGCCATGCTAGAAATTCAAAGTTCTATAAATCAACCATTTTTAAAGATATCAACAAAAGAACAAATTTTCAGAAACAAAAACTGCTCCGAAATCTTTGTATCAAGGCCAAACACATAAAAAAAAATCTTTTTCATTTTCCAATTTTTTAATACCACATTTTGAATTTTAAATTTAATTTTTTTTAAATGGCAACCCTTTTGAAACAAGATGGCGAATGAAGCTGGCCAACGAACTCGGTCGAGACATTGGTATGTACTATGTACAGACCAAGTTACATCCAAATAGGTTCATAAATACGCCTGTTATCGCGTGACAAAAATCAGGTCGTTTTAAAATGTCAGCCACAAGAGAAATTCAAAATGCTATTACTCAGCCATTTTTTTTTAGATATAGACGAAAGAAAAACTGTTCCGGAATCTTTGTATTAAGGTCAAACACACACAAAAAAAATCTTTTTCATTTTCCAATTTTTTGGTATCTCATTTAAATTTTTTTATTTTTTTATTTTTTTAAATGGCCGCCATTTTGAAACAAGATGGCGGATGAAGCTGGCCAACGAACTCGGTCGAGATATTTGTATGTACTATGTACACACCAAGGTACATCCAAGTCGGTTCATAAATACGCCTGTTATTACGTGAGAAAAATCAGGACGTTTCAAAATGTCAGCCACGCTAGAAATTCAAAATGCTATAACTCAGCCATTTCTTAAGATATAGACGAAACAGAAACTGCTCCCGAATCTTTTTATCAAGGTCAAACACATAAGAAGAAAGTATTTTTTCAATTTTCAATTTTTGGTACCACATTTTAAATTTAAATTTTTCTTAAAAATTTAAATGGCCGCCATTTTTAAACAAGATGGCGGGTGAAGCTGGCAAACGAACCCGGTCGAGACATTGGTATGTACTATGTATAAACGAAGTTACATCCAAATCGGTTCATAAATACGCCTTTTATCGCGTGACAAAATTCAGGACGTTTCAAAAACGCAGATTTACTTTAAATAAATCAGTCGGATAATTTTAAATAAAAATTCTGGTGTAAAATATTTTTATGAAACTTGTGTAAAGTGTCCGGGCGTTCTAGTGTAAAAAATGTCTGTCTGTCCGGAATAGGATTAGAAAGAGTTACCTAACAAATCTTAAACTTATCAGGGGCATATAAATAGCGTTTGTATCTAAAATTTGCAGTTTGTCTCATCCCAAAACCTAAAATATTTTTCTTGAAAACCGAAAACATCTGGTAGAATCTATCAATCAACCAATCTTTCAATTTCCGAAAAATTGGGGAACTAATTCATAAATTTTAAGTAATATTTCGGCGGTTTAAAGATTTAATTAGCATTTATAAATGATAATTTTGTCTATAATCTGCAGTTTATTGTATTACGATTTCTAATATTTTTTTAGAAAACAGGGGAAATCGGGAGAGTGAATAAATCAGCCAACCTTTCAACGTTAAAAATCTATAGAACTAATTGATCAATTTTAATGAATCTTGCAGCGAATGAAAGGCATAATTCAGATTTATAAATGATTATATCTAGTTTTAGCTTATGACTTATGCATTTTAATTTAAAAACTAGATTGATAAGTGTTTTCCATAAAAGAAATTCGAAAGATCTTATAAAATACAAATGCAACGCAACGGATTGCTACGCAGATAGTTTAAAAGGGAAAAAAATTAAATGAGAAATGAGATTAAGTTGAAATTTTAAATTTAAAATCTAATAGAGGTTGTTTCGAACAGTTTTTTGGAATAATACTTTTTAAATTTTAGCCAGATAAGTCAAATTTACATCTTATTCTGAAAGAATGTATACTCGAATACAGAACATTCATAAACGGTAGGATGTGCTTACTCTGTAATTTAATTGATAATAAAGCTTCTGAAGTGCAAAGCATTCCTTTTTGGAGCATATTTTGATTGTCTTATTACTACACGTAAAATATTGTTTTTGATTGTTAAAAACTAACTTTTTTACGGTAAAAAACTGTTTTTTACTTGCGCCCTAGATGACGTGATTTTCCCTTTAAAATGTACAGCCTTTTTTCTACAGTGTTCCTTTCTTTAAAATTTGCTCTACTATTTTCAAAGCATCCTATATAATAAGTAATTTATGGAACAAAAGAGTTAAAAGGCCAAAAGATACACTGTATTTTTAAAACGAAACTAGCAAGTGTAATAAAAATTTGATGTTCTTGTATTGATTATACACTAAAACAAGTGCAACGGTCCTGACATAGTTAAAGGTATATCACATATATCGTTTTATGATACCTTTAAAAACAATGTTATGTATCCTAAAGAGGGGATATCGTTAATGGAGAAACTACAACGTTCTTATCAACACTTTCAATAAAATTTTATGTTTAGGTTTGATCATAAAACTTCGTTTCATATTATATGATAGTTATCTATGATCTTTGAATTGTATTATTTTTCAGTGTGCTTGCAGGAAAAATCCGTCGTTCCATTTTTACTGCACAGTTTTTAGACGTAAAAATTTCCAAATTTTTAAAGCTTTTTTTTGTATTTCTTATTCCTCGTTCAAATTATGAAAACATTTTAATTTTCTTGTAGATGCTAACGAAAAAAAAAGCGCTTACAGCTGACACGTGTTTGGAAGGCTTGCCAGTAATAGAAGACGATTTCTGTAACTTGAGCTAAAATACAGACGAAACGAAAACATGAATTTATCATTTATTTTCGTAGTTGAATAAATATTCAAAGATGAAAAAGCTTGATAAATAGTTGTTTTAAGCGAAGATATTTAATAAAATAAACGTTCATACATACTGAAATACAACATTATAATGTGCTGTATTTTTAAAAATTGCTGTATGTATATATCTTTTTATCGGAGTTCTTCGTTAGAAAAACATAAATTTTCATTGAAAATATTAAATTAAATTTTGTTTAACATGGTAAGTGTCTTTATGTTAGCACTTGTTTAATTGCTAAGTAAGAAATTAAAAGGTACTTTAAATTTTGTTTTAATAACCCCTTAACGCTCGAATTAAATTACGGTTGAATAACTCAAATTGCTTATTGGCACCACTTTTATGAAAAAGAAATATTCACCTTATTTAATGACAGTAAAAACGATACCAAAATATACCCAATTTCACTATTTTATAAAACTTGTGGGAATCAAACAATTTGAGTAAAAGACACAGCCCGAAAATATGACGGGAGCGAGAATTAAGGGGTTAAATATATATAGAATTTATGATTAAGTTATTCATGAGATGTAATTTGAAACAAATAATAATGAAATGTATGCAGTATGTTATAATCAAGATGTAAATGTTCTTTTTTAATAAAATAATGATTCGCCTTCTAAAATTTACCGCATTAATTACGCTCTGAAAGTTATTAAAATAATATAATTATCCGTTCCATCATTTATTTACTTAATCTAAGAAGAAATTCTATACACATGTTATACACATGTTTCTTTTCAAATATTATTTTCTTTTAACCCATGTCATGCACGAAATATATAATTTTCACGATAAAATTTTTACAGGAGAAACAAGATACCTTGTCCTTCGCAATTTTGAAAGAGCTAAAAGCAAATGAGATGACTCGTCAATGGTACTAAATAAAGAGTTTACTTTTGAATGTTTAGATGATGTTTTTTCTCGAAAATGCATGTATATTAATTTTTAAATACCTTCTTCTCTTTTGTAATGTATATTAAGCACCATATACAGAGTACGCCTCCCCCCCCCCCAAAAAAAAAACAATGCTAGTAAAGTTTCGGGGGGAAAATCAAAAAAAATATTTGCTTCATTTAATTTTCAACAGATGTTCATATTGCCTTCCTCATCATTTAAACATGCATATGCATGCTTAATAATTTTCAGGATGCCCTCGTTCAGAATATCTGACTATGGAGTTATTATTGAAATAGCGAGTTATGATTATGAATATTGAAATACCTGAATTATTTAAGATGCTTTTTTTTCGGATAGCGCATTTTTTAAATTTTCTTCTCACTTTTTTGAATGATTTTTTGTTGAAACAAGATACTTATAATAATATAACAACAGTCTTCCAGGAAAACTCTATCTTGACGTACCAAATTCGTACGCGTTTGTGGACATTATTCTAAACTCCGTTTGCAATGCCGATTTTCATGCTGAGGAAAAAGATGAAAGTAGCTGTACTGGTTAGTCAATAAGACGAATCAGCTCAGCTTTCATATCAGATGGCCAGAAATGCCGATATTTACTTCATCGTACACATTTGTTCGGCCGGAAAAGAACTATGAAACTCATCATTAAACAATTACATCACTCATAACACCTTATAGATTAGTCTGTGGATTTCTATTGGTTGGATATATTTTGCATTTATAATGCGAATTACATAGCGGATTTAACAATCAGTGAGAACTTTTGTCATCTTAACCCTTTGTATCAAAGCGTTGCATATCTACATATCCAAAAGTCAATGTTACGTATACAGTGGGCTTTAAAAAACAATTTTATTTATTGCTGGTATCTCCCAACACAGCAGTTAATATAAATTGTTTATAGAATTATCAACAGACGGCGGTACTAATTGATTTTTTTCATGCCAAAGTTTTATTTATCATTTGAGCAGTTTTGCATCGTTATTACCAAAACGAACGTCATAAATTTTGTAAAATTGGAATGGCTGGAGACTTCTAAAAGTAGATTTTTTAGAAAGGTAAGATCGTATACTCTACAATTTTGAATTAGAAAATTGACGCTATTTAAGAGATGTATGTAATTGAAACAGATGAACACAGATGAAAAAGTACCTTTTATTCAATAGTTTAAATTGTTTATGCTCTTAATTTCTTCTTTTTTTATATGCTTAAAATGATGTATTCTGAGATCTGAGTAAATATTTCTCAAATCGGAGTTGAGCCACAAATAATTAAATGTCACTTGCCCACGAGTCAGGTGTAAGCTTTAGACCATACGAACTTTGCTATTATAACGCGCTGTTAAGGGTGTATTCAAATCCAAACATATTATTTTTTGACTTATTTTTAAATTCATCTTTGTTCTGAAACGCATCAAATTGGCAGATTCTCTTATTCAGAAACTATATAATGTGCCGTATTGCTCGATTTTTTGATAAAGGCAGAATATATTGCAAAAAAATGCTGTCAAAGTTGGCGTTTTGAACCGAATTTCCAGAAGCGAGAGAGCTAGGAACGAAAAAAAGGGCCATACTCAAAAAATAATTGTTTATAAATCCAGTTTTAATTAATTGAGAAAAAAATAAAACCACACGGCCGCTTATGCATCTCTTCGAAAATCACGTCAGGAAGTTTCATGTTTCAACTTCTAAAAATGAGTCTGGAAATGTGTCCTAAAATGTTGAGCTGTTGAGCGTGGTAAAATATTTATTTTAATACCGCCTTAATCGAAGACACAATGCTGCGTGGACAGCGTCACTCCGGACCAGAGTTGGGCAAATTTGTAATCTCAATTATCCCAATGTTAATTGCATGCAATTGATTATAGTTAGATTCAAACGCAGAAATTTCGTTAAATAATGGAATGGAGGTGGTTCCGGCCACAGTGCTGTAGGGATTTTTTACGGCATGTATTTTAAACTATATTTAATTGCATACAATTAAATTGTAATTACACTGCATATAATTGTAATTATAAATTTTACTGACTCTGCGCCGATCTTACTTTTTAAATCTACATTTTGAAAAATACCCATTAGGCAATATTCATATTTAACTGCGAAAACAACTGAAACAGAAATCAATAAGAATCAAGATCGGTTTACATTTATTAACCTATACTATAAGTTTTACGATAAATAATTAAAAAATATAACTTTACATGAACATCGTGTACATCGTGGGATCATCGATGCACAAAATAAACATAATTACGGAATATATGATTTTTAAAGTAATGCATCATGTAAAAATAAGTGGCGTAAGTGGAGAAAATGTGTAAATGATGCAAAAATACGTAATGCTTTAAGCATACAGAAATCTTATAGATCGCAATGTGAATGTGTTAATGATCGCATGTATGTTGGCCCAGTGAAAAGAGCTATGCATGATATACACTGGTGTCCAAAATTAAGGACCAGTTACAAAATGCTAATTTCAAAGTAAGCGAATACTCAAAAGGAAATAATATAATTCAAATAATTACTATCCCTACAGCACAGCTAGTCCATATATCATCTCATTCATGTCACACATGGTCACAAGTGCTACAGTCACTACGGTGAAACAAAAAAATAGGAAATTCCACACGTCTCACCATGAGTCTCAAATGATCACTATATGTGACTCCACTGAGACGTCAATGTGACTGCTGCTTTGTCACGAGTCACCAGGTGACTTTACAATGTAGTTACATTGTGACTCTCATGTGACTGACATTTTTACTCAATTTCAAAGTCATCATGAACGTTGCATTATGATAAGTCACCAAATAATATCACATTATAGTCACATGGTGACTTTTCATAAAAGAGCACAATGGTGACTTCACAGTGGTCTCTCTGTCACCTGAAAGTCATCATGTGACGTTAATGTCACATTATTTGGTACCTTATCTCAATAAAGCGTTCAGGATGACTTTGAAATTTAGTCTATAGATGACAGTCACATGAGAGTAACACTGTAACTACATTGTAAAATCACATGGTGACTCGTCACAAAGCAGCAGTCACAGTGACGTCTCAGTGGAGTCACATATAGTGATCATTTGAGACTCATAATGAGATGTATGGAATTTCCTATTTTTTTGCTTCGCCGTAGTGACTGCGACACTTGTGACCATATGTGACATGAATGAGATGTTATATGAATTAGCTGTGCTGTAAATATATTAATTATTCGAATTATATTATTTCCTTTTGAGTATTCGCGTTCTTGAAAATTAGCATTTTGTGACTAGTCCTTAATTTTGGACACCAGTGTAGAATGATACTGACAAAAGGAACATGCTATAAATTACCTCAACAACATACACTGGTATCTCAATTCTCGGAACCATTTCAATTCAACGAATTGTTACAGAACCGCATTGTTCGAGAACTGAACCAAATTTGACAATTTCACTTGAAAATTTCGAGAAAAGAAGGAAATTTTGCATACATTTTTTGTTCGAGAACCAAAAGTTGAATGACTGAGACCGTCGAGTGCTGAGTTTCTAATGTATTTAAATTTTATTGGGTTACGAGAATTTTACAAATGTTAGAATATGGACGAAAACGGAAACCTAAGTCATAAATAGTTTTAGGTACGATGAAATGTGTTAAAAATATTTCCATGACAACACATGTTATTTTCCCTAATATAGCATTTTTTATCAATATTAAACTCGAAAACTTTTAAATATCAATCTACAAAGTATTACTTGAAACGGTTTTTCAAATAATTTTAAAATTCAGGTAGGATTGAAAAGGGATTTTTTATTCCCCTTGCGAAAGAATAACAAGTAAACTAAAGTTCTTTTCAAGTTTTATGGAATGTTAGAAGTTACATCCCACGAAACATCGTCAAATATTTGCTGAGTATTGAAGTACAACGTAAGGAAAATTCGAGAAATATGTTTTTTAACATTTCCATGGAAACTAAAGTCTAAAAAATGCGTTATTACTTGTCCAAAAAAATGGGTTTCGGTATTTTTACCTCAGCTATACAATAATTTGTTTTACGGTAGGTAAAATCCGAATTATTAAAAAAATGTGTTATTGTTCTTTGTTTTTTATTTTCATTATTATATTCTAAAGCATAAAGACACTAAACTAATTCAATTATGTCCCCAAAGAAATATATATTGAGATATTTTAGTTCAGTAATGCAATAATTTATTTTACCGTTAATAAAATCGGTTTTATCTAATTTTTAAAAAAGCTACACATTTAAAGTTCTTTACTGCTTACTTGCGTTTTAAGTATATTAAAAAATACAGAAATAACTACGTTTATTTATTCTCAAATATTTAAAGTTAAGTATTTCGAAATAAAGCTTACATCATACGTGTGGAAATTTTCAACTGAGAGAAAACGTGTCCATGCCAGGAATCGAGCCCAAGACCTCAGAAAATTGTCAATGCTATACCTATTGAGCTACCTGATCCGACAACCGACGGATACATTTTACTCAGACAACCCTATTGGCAATAGCATATCGTCAGCCACATAGACATCTCAACAGAATATACCCCAGGTAATGGAACTCCATTAAACGGTGGATACGTATAAACACTTTTTATTATTTTAGTATTTACGTATTCATCGTTTAATGGAACCTGCCATATATTTTGTTGAGCTATCTCCATGGCAAACCACATATTATTGCCAATTAGGTTATCTGAGTGAAATGTGTCCGTCGGCTGTGTGTCCAGTAAGCAGTGCTTTGGCAAAATTTAATCTAAAGCTTTTCGATTTGTTTTCCAACATGTAAACGTTTTCACTCAGTATGTTTACGAAACAGTAAAAAAGCAAAAAGTAAATTTTACGCTGCTAATCCTTGTAAAAACGTATTATCCCAGATAATTTTTTATGTAATAATTGTTCTAAAATTGTTATATTTAAAACACCTACACTGTAAACATTTATGTTCAACGTGGAACCATTTGACAGTGCAAAGAAAATGGCACAATCACAAATCAAGGCTTCCACAGGCGACTATTTTTATATTCTATTCGCACCACTATTTTAAGAGAATAAATTTTGAAGTATATTTTTCTTGCAAATGTTCTCAAAGTATATGTGAGAATTTTTTGCTTTTTAAAAGTGGAGAGAGATAGAATTAAAAAATAGCCGCCTGTGGCAGCCCTGCAAAAACATATTGATTTGACACTTGATTTTGATGAAACTTCAATAACGGTTCAACTTTTTACAAATAGTTTTCAACATTTTAAGGCTTATAAGGCTATTGAATGGTCTATAACCTTAAAAGTTTACATTTTTATTCTTACATAAATGAAGTTAGCCTCTTTTTTATAGACAATTAATAGTTCAACTCGAAAAGCCCAATTAAAACACCAAATTAGCTTTCATAAAACGGATATTTGTGTTTTTCCCTTATTATGTTAGTCGATTTTTGAGCCCCGTAGCTCTAATACGGTATTTGGACATTAAAATGTATTATGATATAAAAATGTAAATGACCGAATTAATACAAAACCTTAACCAGATAAGATTTTTAGAATTATTTTTACATTCAATGTCCAAATAATAAATAATTGGATCAATAATATGTATTTTGTTGGTTCTGGTTAATTCATTTCAGTTTGGTTATTGAAAGAATCTCTTTAAAAATGCGTTTTTCTGTTTTAGTGCCAGAGAAGACCAGAAATTCATAAAATTCAAAGTGTCATAACTTGGTAAGTTTTGGTCGTAAAAGAATGGAATACTTACAGTTTTACTTGTTAGAGCACTGAGAAAGTTTACTAAATTAAACTTATAAGACTATAAAACCATATAAAAACTAAAATTTCGCAACCTTTTTATAAAAATAGCTATTTTGACATAAATTGAGTAACATGTGATAAATAACAACATTTTAAACAAAGTTTTAATTGAAACACTATCTCTAACATTTACTGTTTAAGAATAGTGGAAGATTATTTCCCAGTATCTATATTATAAAGGACAAACGTATCTAGGAGTAACGCTGACGTTATTTTCCAAATGGCAAAAACAGACGCTGGGTTTCCGCTTTTACTGCAATTTTTTTAATTTTTTAAACTTCTCAGCATCGCATATTTTCAATTTTTATACCGTCGAATAGGGGAAAAAAGCACTTTCAAATGCAATTTGTTTCAAAACTATATTCCAATTTGTTTCAAAACTGTATCGCCATTTATTCAATTTTATTGTTTTAAAAATAATTTCCAAGCATGAATTTATTTTCAAATCTATCTCTATGCGTGTAGACGATTGTGAAATATAAATCCTTTTGCACTTAAGTTAATATAAATAGTTCATAAATTTTTTCCAGCTTATATTTTTAACGAAATTAAAAAATCAATAAGTAAAACAATAAAATGTAAATAAAACACAAATTTAAGATATATAATCGAATTTCTTGCTTAAACCACTGCAAACAACTGAATCAACAAGGCTAATTGTGAATAGCAATTTTTATCGATTTCTTCGGTTGTTAAATCCTGATGCGAGACTAATAGGAAAATATCGCTTTTAATACATTTCAAAACTTTATTTCGACGCATTTTTGCTGTGTTTCATATAAATATAATTTTTAGTATTTATAATAGACATTCTAGAAAATATATTAAATGTAAAAAATCTATTGGAATTTTCAAGAAAAAAACCCGCAGTAGATCTGTGCTAGGCTTTCGGTTAATTGTTCAAACGTGTTTTCATTAAGTGCGTTTTTCTTTTTATCAAATAACTCGTTTTAACGATATGTAAGTATACTACATCAAAATCCTCTTTCGAAAATACTGTATTCATCGCTGTGTTTTAATTACGGGAAGAGAAAAAAGGATATCGATATCAGAAGTAATACCTGTCATGTTTTCCACCTATATTCTGTTACTAGGGAAGCCCGGGTTTATCTCCTATACTCTAAAAATTGTAAACGTTTATCCAGACAGTCAATGTACTTGGGTGGTTCAATAATTATTGTCTCTAGTGTATATAAAATATTTGTACGGCGAGGATTGTTGTGGAATATCGAAGCCTAATGTCTTAAATGCCTATATGCTCAATTTCAGAATCGTAGCCGCTATATTCACATAGTTTTGGAGGGAGGAGTGAAAGGGTCAGAGTGGGGGTGGAAGGCTGATTTTTAGCTTATGGGGCTAGATTTGTGACAGTGGAGGAGACGTAACTACTATCGTTTGGACTTGGGATCATACTGATGTAGCCAGATCTCATCTACTGTCGCAAATGTAGTCTCATATGCTCCAAACCAGCATTTCACTCTCACCCCCCTCCTTAAAAACTCCCTCCAAAATAGGTCTTTAAAACTTCACCCCTCTCTCCAAAACTATGATAATATAGCGGCTACGTTTCTGATATTGATCATATAGGCATTTAAGACATTAGGCCTCGATATTTCACATCAACCATCGCAGTACAGATATTCTATATACACTAGGGACAATAATTATTGAACCACCCACGTACAAAGTGGACATTCCATATTTTAACGAATCTATTAAATCCTAGTGATTATAACGCTTTGACAAAATAACCAATAGCTCAAAACCGAAGATCGTGAATTCGGAATCCACAGCAATCTGAAGTCCCAGGCTTTATCATCTTGTTTACAAACAAAAAAGAAAAATGCGTCAAGCATAGATCATGAAACGCTTTCCCACACCTACAAAGTACTGAAATGGAACTTTGTAGTTTAAAAATATTAATGCAGATTTCAGAAAATAACATTTATGTTCGGAAAGGCACTCGAATTCTTATGTGAATCCTGGTATATGATCTATAGATCTGTATATACAATGCATAGCGTACTAACATTTAGCTTAGTTAGAAAATGCAGAACACAGTCGAAAATTCACCTTCAGGCTTTTCCACCAATAGATGAAAATGTACTCGAATTATTTTGTACATCTCTGTATAATATCTACTAATTTTTACATATTTCTAATAGTAAACAAATATTTAATTCAGGAAAAAAGTACAACACAGCTGAAAATGTACTTTCAGAAATTACAATCCATAGATGGCAATGCACACGATGTAGTGTGTGCAAACATTTAGACCAACAATGAAAACGCACTTCCTGCTTTTATCGTTTTTAGAAAATAGTGTAACTGAAATCCTTTGTGTTTCCCTGACATTGCCTTTTATATAATGTAACTTCATTAAAATACGCTGCAAAAAATATTTTCCCGTAGACCATTATGCAACCGAAATCTTTTTTGCGACCATTAAATGAATAATAAATGCTTTGCACTCCAAATTCTACAGAAAGCATCTTTTAGTGCACTCCATAAATGCATATAAATTTCATTATATTTGAAAAAGTGTAACATCACTAAAATCCACCGTAAAGAATTTTTGCTCATAGACCAAAATTAAACGGGATTCTTTGGAGCGTGTCTATAGACGAACTAAAACTTATACTCATTCCATTTTAAATAGCGATCAAGCTATATTAAAACTCAGTAACATATTTCAATATTATGGCAATTCGGTGATATTTACGCGGGTTTGATAACGGACAGACGATCAGATAGACAGAAAGTTAGCGGACAAGTCAAGTCATAAACACTTTTCAACTATCTTAACACTTTTAATTTATTGTGTGGTATGTTGGAAAGTGTTAAAACCAGTTCAAGCAAGAAGGGCGATGAAGGTCGGCGTCTTCATCAAATGATAATTTTTTCTCACTGATTGATGTTAGCCGAAATTAGTGATTTTTTTCATAAAAAGTTACTTTTGAATGCGATAATAAATTTATGCACCAAGAATGTATCCTGGAAGAAAAATGATAGACGTAATGACCCAGCTATTTCCTTATTTTTGAGACGGTTATCGTATCGGTCATGGTTATCGGTCTTATATAACTTTCTATTCGATCATCAGCAGTGTGCAGAGTTTAATAACTGATGCTTCCGTTAGGGTAATAATGGTTGAATTAGTGAATTTCATTTCTTGCTATCCTCAAACAGGAATCAACTAAATAAATATGCATTATTTTATTCGGTATTTTCTTCAATCTTCTAGAATGTGTATACAGTATCTTTCCATTACGTGCTAAGTATAAAATTGTGCCTTCGAAGCGGAGAATAATTATCGTGCATCTCCATCTTAAAGAATAGGAATTTTGTGTTGATAAAATAAACTACGATATGATGATAAATATTAGATTAGATATTTTGAAAATAGAGCCCGATGTGCAAAGATTTAAATAAAAATAGAATAGCAGTGATTCAGTGTACTAACATTATGTGAGAATCTACTTCAAAGTATTTGGTGCTGGGTGCAATTTGGGTATAACAATATCTCTCTTTATCTGATCTAAATCGTGTACAATCGTGGAAAAAAAAGTAAACGCGCCCTATTATCTCTGCAACGAATTATAGGAGAAGAGAAAGAGAATTACACTACTAAACAGCTGGAAATTATGTCTACTTTTAAATAATTTCTATAAAATGTGCTCAGGGAGTTATATACGTGTCAAAACGAACCCAAACTTTGTTTTTTTTCAATAGCAACACCCAAGTTTGACACCATAAATAAATTCTACACCCTTTAATTAGCGTAAAAACACTTTTTCATGAAATTCGTACGATTAGTTTAAGAGAAATTAATTATTTTAAAATGAGACTATTTTAGGGGCTGTATGCAAATTGTAGTTAAGTACTAGATTATTGAAATGCTAGAGAGTGCTATTTCACTTCTATTAATGTATTAATTTCTTGCCAATATGACCATTTCACTCGCTTGATATGTTTCGACTATTGCCAACCCAAATGTTTTTTAAAAAAATGAGTAAAATATACGTTTTTCAAATTATGATTTTCCCTACATCATACATGGCCCTTAAATCTTCATTTTGTCGTTTTTAATCATAATTCGAAAACTAGCTGGAAGAAGAAATTGATAATTTTCATTAAGCAGGATATAATAAATATAAATCTATCAAAAAAATTGTAGGTTGCAATTCAATTTTTTTAATATTAATTTCATTATTCATAATTCATATTATAAAAATTTTAAAACTGCAAAATTCAATGTATTAAAATATGAAAATGTAATTTAACATTAAAAGCTCTAAATTTTGAATGTTTATAATTCTAAAACTTATCATCCAAATGACTTGAAACCGAAATCCTGGTACAGTGTAAACAATAAATAAACATTTAAATTGAGGCATGTTCCATAATCTACCATAGCATCCTTTAATTTTTAAGGACAATGTTTTTCATTAAATAGAAATACTAGTTAGTCCGTTGTTAATAAAATGATATTGTTGTTATTGTTACATTTGACTCTCTTTAATTCGAATTTGAAGGGACCGAAATAAAAGTTTCAATTATCCAGTTCTAAAAATTAAATAACTTTGCATGATACCATTTATTTTTAATATATCAATTTAAACAGAAAAAGTTCATTTTCAATCATTCCATTCATTTTAAAGAAATTATAGTCTAAAATTAAAATTAATGAAACGTATTAATATTATTGAGGAAAAACATTCTACATATAGCATTAATAGAATCATAACCAATGAAATAAATCGAAATAAATTGAAATATACAGTAAAACCTGCTAAGCTACTAGATACATGTAAAAAATCCGTTTAGCCAGTTTTCTGTCTTAGCAGATTATATTGCATGGAATCCTTTTCGAAAAGGCCAAGCATATTTTTTTATTTAAACAGAATGAATTTAAAATTTTTGTGTAAAAATGATGGCTACGTGATGTTTGTTGTAATCTTGTGTTTGTACGGATTTTCAGTCGAATAAAGATTTAATTTCTTTTTCTAAAAGTTCCAAATGAAAAAAAAGATTTCAAATGATAGTTGCAGTCGTTTAACGAACTTCAAAAAAAAGGAGAAGGCTATCAATTCGATTTATATGTTTTTGTTATTGTTTTTTTTTGTGTGTGTGTGTGCATATTCACCGATTACTTCGAAACTACGGGACAGATTCATGTGATTGTTGCTTTTAATTGAAAGAGGATACCCTCAAAAGGGTCAATTTTATATTTCGTCAAAATTGGTTCAGTACTTTTTTAAAAAATTACCCAAAACCAATGAAATCAATATTTTCCCTCATTTTTTTTAAACTTTAGCTGCTTACAAATAGCTAGGTTAGCTGGGTGCGAAGTGCTCGTTGCTGTACGAGCAGCCGATGTGGAACAGAACTATGAAAACGCGCTGAAGAATTATATTTTTACGGTGCGGGGATTTGTATGCTTATACACTGTGCGCGAAAAGTCCCCAGCAAATTTTTCAATTTGTAAAATCAAGTAATTGAAGTCTTTTTTTTTTTCTTTTTTTTTTTGTTAAAAAGTTTATAATTTTTCATTAGGATGGTTAAGGACTGTTGAGTTTTATCTTCTACTGATTTTAGAAGTTTGCTGTAGTGTGTTAAAATTCTCTAAATAAAAGATGTGCGTTTATAAATGAAAAAATAAAAAGCGATCCAACATGCCCAGTAATATCAGAATTTGTCGATTTGTCCCCCCCCCCCCACTTTTTTGAGTAGATTTCTTAAGCAGGAATTTCTTAGTTTTTTTTTGCAGATTTACGCCGATCATGATTCCTAGAACCCAAAACCAACCGCACTTTAAAACTCTCTCTTTACATAGATAGTTAGATAAATCTCTATCTATCTATCTATATAAATATATATACACATAGATATATATATATCACTTTTTTATAGAAACTTCCATAACTTCCATAATTTTGCACAAAAATCTTCCGAACTGATACATAAAATCAAGGGGCAGAATTCTCAGTCAAGTTCGTTAACACTAGAACCGCCACAGCGGTCATTTTGACCGGTAAAAAGTGAAAATGTTTCGATTCGAACCAGTTTTCTTTTTCTAAAATATGTTAAATATTTACCACGGAGAAATAAGTTGAATAAATAAGATAAATAATTTTAAATAAAAATTCTGGCGTAAAATAGCTTTATAACACTTGAGTAAAATTTCCGGCGGTTCTAGTGTTAATGGGCAAAATCGGAACAAGGGGATAAATAAAGGGCGAAATAAGGAAGGTTTTTGTGAAAACAGAAAAAAACTCATAACTTCATAATTATAATGCATATCAGATCATTTTAAAATTATTATTACTTCTAGGAAAAGGGCCAAAATAAAAGATTTTTGATATCATTAAAAATGGGCACAAAGGGCGAAAGAAATAGCGTTTTAAGAAGAAAAAAATTCGAATTCATAACTTCGTCAATTCACAAGATATCAAATCAACTTAACTTTATTATAAATCTTCTTAATCTTATCTACAACTTTTATATTGACAAGTTTTTTATAGGACCAACCCTTACAGTCTCAAAAAAAAAAAAAAAAAAAAGAAAAAGAAAAAATTAAAAACGAAAAAAAGGGGAGGGGGGTGGTGAAGAAGAAAATTGTCGTAACTTCCTCAATTCACAAGATATTGAATCCGCTTAAATCTATTATAAATCTTCTTAATATTATCTACAACTTTTATATTGACAAGTTTTTGATAGGACAAACTCTTGAACAAAAAAAAAAAAAAAAAAAAAAAAAAAAAAAAAGGATGAAGAAAAAGTTATCTTATTAACATGATTCTCATAAAAACAGCTCTTACAGAAAAATGAAATTAAAGACTCGTCGAAAGGCCAGATAAAATTGTTAAACTGGGTTTATCTCTAATGTTGATTTAGTTTTTTTGGTGAAATTAGTACTTAACATCGAAATCTACCTTTGCCTGTAGACCGAGCCGGCAGGGAATTTTAATTAAAATATTTTTTTTCTAATTAACCG
The DNA here is from genome assembly GCA_963932465.1 of Maratus speciosus. NCBI lineage: Eukaryota > Metazoa > Arthropoda > Arachnida > Araneae > Salticidae > Maratus > Maratus speciosus. The sequence goes on from OZ010796.1 coordinate 518,743,930, forward strand.
AAGTGATAAAAACAAGTTCTAATTAACACTAGTTCTGCGTTTTGGGGAGAATTTATTATTAGTTCGAATTAACGAAGTTGAAATCACCGTGAGTCCATTGTCTTTTGTAAAGTGAAGTGCAATGAAAATTAGATTGTACCAAAATGTAAATAAATAAAAATTATGACTAGATATTATGTTTCCACCGAGAACATTTTTTTCTTCTTTGGTTTAATATTTTATAAAAGAGAAAGAAACGATAGTATTTATATTATCTAAAAAAATCCAAAACATTATCTAAATATATGTATATGTGATTCTTCACAGTTTTATCGAATAAACTCGATAACGAAAATATGATACTTGTTCAGAATATGTTCAGAATTTCCTAATCTTCTGTAAACATATTTATCTTTCCCTTTTCAGAAATTACACTTGAGAAATTACGGAAATATTCGTGTGATTCTGAGCTAGGGAAAAATAACTCTATGGAGGATCTATAAACGAGTTGTCAGAAAATAAATTGGAATCTCTGAAAAATAATGAATAAAATTTTCCTTATCCAGCATTGTTGTACCCTATATCGGGTAGATTCTGACACAAAATATTTCTTCTGGCATGTAGGAATTAAGAGCACATGACAAGAGAGATAAAAGTCATTTATCTACTAAAATATTTTCAGCAGAATGCTGTTTTGTATGCATGTGGTTTGAAATATAGGAATTATGGTTAAAAGTGCATTGTTACTTCTATTTAAGGGAAAGTAATGAGTATGAGATTGCACTGCGAGTTTAGAATCAATAGTAATAGGTATAAAATATTATTAGTATTAAAATCAATAGTAATACGTATTTTTCCCCTTTTAATTTGTTTCTATCTCTCTTTTATTTTAAATCTTGCACGGTAAATTTGAGACGTAAGAATAACAAGTTGAAACTAGTTGTCTTTTTAGGTATTTTTTGTAAGAAATAATACCTAATACATTCTCCCCTATGTTTGAATTTCTGAAAAAGTTTTGCAGATCATGACCTCTAGAACCCCAAACCACTCCAAGTTTAAAACTTTACAAATATATATAAATATATATATATATCTTTTTTTAAGGACACGATAACTACCATAATTCTGCGCAAATCTCTTCAAAACTGATACAGAAAATCAAGGGACAGAAAATCTTCGGGCAAAAAGTTCGGGCAAAATCGGACCAAGTGGGTGGAAATAGGGAGGGTTTTGTGAAAACAGAAAAAAAGAATAACTTCTTAATTGTAAGGCATATCAAATCAGTTTAAAGCTATTATTACTTTTAGTAAAAGAGCCAAAAATTTGTGTATGACAGATTTTTGATATCATAAAAAATGGACCCACAGGGCGAACAAAATAGAGTTTGAAGAAGAAACATTCTTAATATTCATTAATTCACTAGGTATAAAATCCACTTAACTCTATTATAAATCTTCTTAATATTATCTACAACTTTTATATTCACAAGTTTTTGATAGGACCAATTCTTACAGCAAAATTAAAAAAAAAATAACCGTTTTTGCTATTTTTTTTGTTAACCGATGACAAAATTTTTAAAAGACTAGTATTAATTTATTTTTTATTATTTTCTAAAATTATAAGACTCTACTATTAAAAAGTTTAATAAACTAATGTTTTTCACTATCAAAATTAAATAAATGTGTTTGTATTAATTAATTTTAATGTGGCCGATTATTGGGTATTATATTTACTTACATGTTCAGTAATCGGCCACCACGGTTGACTACTGGCTAAAAGGCCATTTCATTTTTTTGAGTCTATTTTTAATAATTTGATTTTTTTCGTATTTTGATTTTCGCAATTTGAGATTTATATAACCTTTTACTTGCATTTCATTTTATGTACACTATGTATAAGGTGTCCTGGGGTAATAACGCCACCTTAAGATTCTTAGTATTTTTTTATAATTTTTACGGCTTAGTTTTAGATTTTTTTTTTCCCAAACACATATAGGATTTGATACGGTAACTTATTGATTATGTATAAAAGAAAGACTATTTTAGCAGATAGCAGATTCATAAAATATAGTGGCGTGATTTCTTGACCAATGCTATTAGGCGTCATTACCCACTTGTTGGGTAATAAAATAACGTCTAAATCGCGGCCCTCACAACGGCTCTTATCACAAATGCATCCAAGAAATTCCCTTGCACTTTGCCCTGGCTCATACTATGTCATTATTATTTACTTTAGTGTTGCATTTTTAGACTTCATAGTTTTTACAAATAAAAAATGAGAAAAAGACTTAAAATATATCTTAAGACTTAAATAAATATCATTCATGCACAAGTTAAATGAAATTGATTTGCGCTCCTACGTTTGTCAGTGACTGCAACGTTCACGAATTTCGTTCGTTTGTGATCGCGAATTTCGCGAATTTAGTACATTTTTGAGACTGCTGCATCCAGTGCATTTTTTTATGAGTGCTATGCGCTTATTCTTTCCTTAGTTTTTGCGGCGTTAACGAATTTCGTTTGTTTGAGATCGCGGCTTTCGCGAATTCTGCGTTTTTGAGACAGCTGCACGACGAGGTTGCTGCACCGAGTGATGTTTTTTTTTCGGTTTTGATTAGTGTATTAGCTCATACGTTCGTTTCTGATTACGGCATTAACGAATTTCGTTCGTTTGTGATTGCGGATTTCGCGAATTACTGCTTTTTTGAGATAGCTGCACGACGAGGTTGCTGTACCCAGTGATGTTTTTTTTTTTTTTTTCGTTTTCCCAAGAGCGCTATACTCTCATACGTTTTTTACTCATTGCGGCGTTAACGAATTTCGTTCGTTTCTGATTGCGCTAAGCGCTCATACATTCGTTACTGGTTGCGGCGATAACGAATGTCGTTCGTTCGTGATCGTGGCTTTCGTGAATTACTGCGTTTTAGAGACCACTGCTCAACGAGGTTGCTGCATCCAGTGATATATTTTTTTGTTTTCATGAGCGCTATGCGCTCATACGTTCGTAAGCGCCTTTTCGAGACTGCTACGCGACGAGGTTGCTGCATCCAGTGATTATTTTTTTCGGTTTTGATGAGCGCTATGCGTTTATACGTTCGTTACTGATCTCGACGTTAACGAATTTCGTTCGTTCGTGATCGTGACTTTCGCGAATTACTGCGTTTTAGAGACTGCTGCACGACGAGTTTGCTGCACCCAGTGATTTTTTTTTCTGTTTTCATGAGCGCTATTAGCTCATACGTTCGTTAATGATTACGGCGTTAACGAATTTCGTTCGTTTGTGATTGCGGCTTTTGCGAATTTCTGCGTTTTAGAGATTGCTGCACGACGAGGTTGCTGCATACAGTTTTTTTTTCGGTTTTCCTGAACGCTATGGGTTCATACGTTCGTTACGGATTGCGGCATTAACGAATTTCGTTCGTTCTTGATCTTGGCTTTCGCGAATTACTGCGTTTTAGAGATTGCTGCACGACGAGGTTGCTGCACCCAGTGATTTTTTTTTGTTTTCATGAGTGCTATGAGCTCATACGTTTTTTACTGGTTGCGGCGTTAACAAATTTCGTTCGTTTGTGATCGTAGCTTTCGCGAATTACTGCGTTTTAGAGACTGCTGCACAAGTTTTCTGCATCCAGTGATGTTTTTCTTCGGTCTTCATGAGTGCTATTAGCTCATACGTTTTTTACTGGTTGCGGCGTTAACGAATTTCGTTCGTTTGTGATCGTAGATTTCGCGAATTACTGCGTTTTAGAGACTGCTGCACAAGTTTTCTGCATCCAGTGATGTTCTTCTTCGGTCTTCATGAGCGCTATGCGTTCATACGTTCGTTATTGATTGCGGCGTTAACGAATTTCGTTCGTTTATGATCGCGGATTTCGCGAATTTAGGGAGTTTTTGAGACTGCTACACGATGAAGTTGCTGCATCCAGTGATTAGTTTTAGTTTTGATGAACGCTATGCGCCCATGCGTTCATCACAAAAAAAAAGATAACAAAAAAAAAGAATTTTTTTTTTATAAAATCGTATAATTATATCAAAACGACTGTTACTATAAAATCACAAATCTATAATAATAAGATAACTACTAAAATAACAGTAATAACAAACGATTGCTTTGTCACATGCATTTAAAATATCGAATAGCGGAAAACAACTGAACAAGAAACCATGTTTTCCCTTAAATAAGAATTGGCGCCTCATTCTGCTCATATTGTTCAAAGATACTACGAGACAGATTGTAATGTTTGTAATGTACTATTCGAGATATGCAACTTATTAAAATTACATTTCGAAACTCGATTACGAGATAGTAACGCGAAAATGAAGAATTGGCGCCGCGTTTTGCAAATATCTAACCACGAAATCCCAAGATAAACGGAAATATTTGCATTGTACTAGTCGAGACATGCAACATATTAAAATTTCATCCCGAAACTCGACGACATGATAGTAACGCTAAAATGACGATTTGGCGCTCCCTACTGCTGATATCACAATAAGATATGCGTCGACAGATTAGTCATTCATGTTCTGTTAATAATCTTGTCCTACATCATAATTTCATTTTGAAACAGGATGACGTAATAATTTTTTCTCTGCCCGCAGCCTAGTCTACGATGGTTAAACAGAAAAATTTGAAAGGCCCACTACTAGATAATTTGGTACTTTTAACTTTACTTTCCATAAGAAACAAGAATGAAAAATCTTGCATGAAGAATAGATTATAAAAGCATTTCCCATAACTTGCAGAATTCTTCAAAGAAATTGAGCTGCTTAATACCGTAAAAAAAGTAAATATTTTAGAAAAGGCATAATACTTTTGAAAACCAGATTATGGTCCCTAACCGAAAAAGTAGTTCAATTCTTTTGCGCAGTCCTGTATTTAATATAAAGATCTGTATATCATTCTATGCATAGTATGATAAAACTTAGTATAGTAAGAAAATGCATAACAGGTTGAAAATTTACCTTCAGCAATTCTACCCCAATACGGAAACATACTTGAATTATTTTGTACAGCCCTGTATATTACCAATAGATTTTTATATGCCGCACATATTAAGCTAAAATTTAATTAAGGCTAAAACGTGGTTAAAACTACTGAAATGATACTTCCACACATTATTATCCCTGGGAGGTCATGTATTCAGTTCTTTGCGTGGCCCAGTATATGGTTTTATTTATATTGTACAAACATTTCTTAGTATACTAAATATAGTTCAGCTTTAAAGAGCATAAAAGCCTTTTTTAAGCCATTCACGCTGATACTCCGCAAAGCTTACAAACTTTTTTGTGTAGCCTTGTATATGATCTATATAAGTTATACACACCGCATTGTAAGCAAAGGTTTAATTAAACTTTAAAACGCATGTCATAAACAAAATCACACTTACAGCAATTATCGCTAATAGAAAGATACAGTACTGTATTCGAATTTTTTGTGTTTCCCTGTAAATGAACGATAAATGCTATGCATATCATGTTATACAACGAGTATTTTGTAGTAAGCCTCAGTAATGTTGTATATCAATTTCATTCTATTTGATGTAGTATAAGAGAACTAAAATACGCTGCAAACTGCTTATCCCCTGACACTATTATGTAAATGAATTCTTTTGCGGGGCCCTATAAATGAATAATAAGTTCTTTGGACTCCATATTGTCTAGAATGCGTAGTTAAATGCACTTCATAAATGCATATCAATTTCATTATATTTGAAATGGCCAACATCATTAAAATAAACTTGAAGCAATTTTTCTCATTGAGCGTAATGCATCGGGATATTTTTCACTGTCCCTGTAGATGAACTATAAATTCTACACACTTTATTTTCAATATCGATCGTGCTATTGTTAACGTCAAAAACATACAAAAATTTCAAGGAGATTCGAGTATATTTGCGAGTGTTAGAACTCGGACAGACTGAAGACAACCCACATTCACAAACACTTTTAAACTATGTTGGAAAGTATTAAATACTATTATAATATTTTAAATTATTACAGCAACATTATAAGAAAAGAATAAATTAACACATTTTATCGTTAAAATGTTGTTCTGTTTATAAAAGTTATACTTTAAGTTATTTAAATAACAAAGTATTTAAGTGGCCGACTACTGGTCCAGTGATGGCCGAACACTAGAATTGAGTGGCCTACTACTAGACCTTTGCTACTTTTAAGTTTAACTTCTTATAAATAAAAACTATAATCAGTTTTTTTTTTAAATAATTGCTGAAACAGTAAAAGAAAAGTGTACATTAACATGTGTCACAGTTAAAAATGTTGTATTGCTTTTTAAAATTACGCTTTGAGCTATGTACTTAAAGAAAGAGCTTAAGCGGCCGACTATTGGTGCTTTTACCCTTCCTAATATACCCATATATTCTGATAAAAGCAGCTGTTACAGAAAAATGAAATTAAAAACTCGTCAAAAGCAGCCGGATAAAATTGTTAAACTGGGTTTGTCTCTAATCTTGATTTAGTTTTTGTTGGTGAAATTTGTACTTAACTTCGAAATCTACCTGTGCCTGGTAGTCGGAGCCGACAGGGATTTTGTTTTGTTGTTGTTGTTATTTAATTTAGCGAATACATCAGAAATCAATGATTCATACTAGACTAAAGTGAATGTTGTTGATCGGAACATCGTGATAATCCTCTAGACGAAAATAACTTATAAATGATGTATAAAAAAATGTCCGCAGAAAAAAGGAGATATCTAAAAAATAATGAATAAAATTTTCTTCATTCAGAATTGTTGTATAGCATATCGGGTAGAACATGTCGTGAAACATTTCTCCTCGTCTGTTGGAATTAAAAGCAGATGACAATCGAAATAAAACTGACTTATGGTCTACAAAAATAATTTTAGTAAAATGCTGCTTTGTAGTCATGTGGTTTTAAATATAAGAATAAAGGCTGGAAGTGAATTGTTAATTGAATTTAAAAAAATTAATACGATGCGTGTTATATTAGGCATCTCGTATCAGTAGGAATAGCCATTTTCTCACTTTTTTATTGTTTCTCTATCCTCCTCTCTGCTTATTATTGAATTTTCATTTGAAAAAGTAAGAGTCATCCAACTGAAAGTAGTTGGCATTTTTTTTTTTGGTACTTACATATTAGCCGTTCCATGTCAAATACACCGCCCCAACGATAGCGCCGATTATACTAATTACAGTAGCGCTTATTTTTTTTATTTCTACATTGTGACTGTATTTTATGTTTGTAATTGTGACCTGTGTTTTAACTTATTTTCTTTCAACGTTGCTTTATAGTCTGAATTTTCAATAATGCGTTTAAAGGATTTCCTTAGGATTGAAACAGAAGCATTCTTATTTCCAGGAATGTGATATTATTCTACGAGGGTCACTCTGAAAGTTTTGCAATAGGAAAAATCGGCCGGAAAGATAACATTAACTACGGCCGCTTAATTAAATATGAACCCTCACTAGGTGGCGAGTCAAAAGTCTCCCGGCCAGTCCTTGTCACGTGATTGCCAGAGCTAATTGAAACCAGTTCCTATGCTGACTCAGTCTCACTAAAGATGTCGATCATACGCAAAAATTTCCGCTTAAGGGTTTTTTTTTTTTAATTTTAAAATAGGTTTAAACAATAAAGACTGTTTTAAAAGAATATCAAAGGCGCTTCCAACTTCTCATCGTATGGAATCATATTTAGATGGTTTCAAGAATTTAAGCACACAATTTTTAATTTCAAAGATGACGAGTGACGTGGATGACCCTCAACAGCATCTTCAAATGAAAATGCTGAAAAACTAAAGGTAATTTAAAAAGATAACCCACATATTACATCTCAATCTATTCAGCATACTCTGAATATTGGATAGGCAGCAATATTTAACACTTTCGGCCCTGGCGGTCACAAATGTGATCCTGACTTTTAAAAGGCTTTAAACTATAAATAACGCCTTGCAGATAGGTAAAAAACCTCATAATCACATATGCGCATTCTATATTTTGACTTTTTAGTGGACAAGTAGCGCCATCTAGCTTTGAAATAGTAAAAAAAAAAGGTTAACAAAAGTTTTAATTTTTTTGGACTTAAAGAAAAAAGTCAGGTCCGAAAGGGTTTTAACTTAAATTAGGGACTACCTTTCCGAATAAATAATTTTTGATAAACAATAAAAAAATACTAGTATGTTTTTATGTTTGTTAAATCCTGTTGCAATACGACATTTTCCAAACGTCTTCAAAAATTCTTCCTTAGACTATTGTCATATGCAAAGAACGCGAAATAACTATATTCGTTGGGCTTCAGAAACTAACATATTCGTTAAATTTTAGTAAAACCTAATTTCTGTGATTTGGTTAGTTACTTTTAATTTTATTAGCGTAAAATGGATTTTTACCCGAAACTGAAAAAAAATTCAGGGCCGAAAGGGTTAAGTTTCTACATGAATATTTAAAATTGAGAAAGCTTTGTAGCGATGGGTGCCTAATGAGACGACCGTGGAACAAAGCAGACAAGAGTGTTATGGTGCCAAGAAGTGTTGGTAAAATTTGATTTTGCACCTCCAAACGTCTTTATGAAGTTGTTAAGTAGATGAAACATGGTTTTACTAATCTGATCCATAAACGCAAAGACAATCTTCAGTTAAGGTGTTTGAAAATGAAGAATCGCCAACAAAAGTCAAGCGGTCGAAAAGCATCTGCAAGAAAATGGCTGCCACAGTTTTTTCCAAAATTGGCCATATTGCCTCAGAACCTTTGAAGAGCAAAAATCTGTTACTGCCAAAAGGTATACAGAGATCTACCAAAGGTACAGAAGTCTACCAGAGGTCATTAAAAAGCTGGAAGAAAAGGGACCAAAGACAGGAGCAAGAGGCATTCTTCTTCAGCATGACAATGCCTCAGCACATTCTGCTTCAAAAACAACGGACAATTTAAAAGTAAGTATGGCACAGTTGTTTGGGCATCCACCATACTGCCTTGCTTCATATGACGTTTATTTGTTTCCCAAATACAAAGAAATTCTTCGTGGCACAGAATTTAGAAAAGTGAATGTTGCACTGGATTTCTATTTAACCCTCCTCGAAGAAATCAGTCTGGATGAATGGGAAATTTTTTTTGAAATCTGGTTTCAAAGAATGAATAAATGTAGTAAATGTAAAGGTAATTATTTTGAAAAAAAAAATTATATGTTGTCAATTTTTGGTGACAGCCTACTCGAATAAGAAACGGCAAAGCAAGTAGAATCTCATTCTCAAATGCATTCAGATTTATATATTTCTAGAGAAAAGAAGTGACGTCAAATAAATGTTGATTTCCGCCATAGCAAGTCCAAGAAAGCGACTGCGTCAAATCTGAATTTCGTGAACTTTGTTATACGCCTTTGCTAATTTATTGGAACAATATTTGAAGCGTTCGTGGGAACGTGGTATATAAGTCACATTTAGCATGTTTCGAGAAAATCAGTTTTAAAGATTTTGGTGATATCCTGAAATCAGGCATTGGTTGTTTAATGGATGATTTCATAGAAAATAATGTAACAGATTATTGAACATCATATTTTCATAAAAAAAAATTAAAAATATTGTTTGTAATAAATTTATTAGCGAATATTTATGAAAATATGGCTTATATTACAAGTTAATCATTAATATCAATTATTATCAATTTTTTTATATAAACAAGTTTATATTCATAAATCAAAAAGAACTCTAAACCCTTTGATTACAGTATAAAACATTTGGAAAAAACTGGCTTATTTCTATTAATCGACTAGAAAATTTCAGCTGTCATCTCCATTTACACATTCTCGTCTTCCTGGTGTGCAGTTTCTACATTATTGTACTCCTCAGATGCCTCGAAAATAGCGAAGACACCAGCTGATATGGAGTATACATTTAAGTAGTTTTCTTAACACGTTCACGCCGGCGCGGTGGGTCATACTCGACTGTCTCAGAGCTGCAAAGCCTCCGGCTGTTTGGATACCAGTATTTTAATACAGAAAATGTTGTTTTATTTAATTAGAACAATTGGACGATTTGAAGGAACAGCATTTTCTCTAAAATAATAGTGGTGTGCAGAAAGCCGGAGACTTGACAACTCTGAGACAGTCGAGTGTGACCCACCGCGCCGGCGTGAACGTGTTAAACTGCATTTTTTTTTTTTTTTTTTTTTTTTTTTGCTATTAAGCTGCACGGGTTCCTTGTATTTACTGCTGAAGGTGTTCAGAACTCTATTGGACTGAAGGTACAGTTTTTTCCCTCGTTTTTTAACATTAAATTTCTTCGAAAATGTACACTTTTGTCATAAAAAAGGACGCATGCCACAATAAGAACCAGTATATTTTTTTACTCAAAATGGACATAAGCCATAATGAGAAATTTAAATAATTTTCTTATTCAGAAGGTGAATTATGATACATTTATGGTGAACCAATGGTATGATGTTACTTCACTAATGAAATATCAGTGTAGGTCGCCGAAAGTAATAAAAAACATGCTAAAATAGGAAAAATATTGTACTGAGTAATAAACGCATCATGCCATACTAAAAATACAGCAACAAGACTGTGTGCCACAATGCTAATTACTTATTAATACATTCTCTTTTGATCAAAAATTGTAACTACACACAGTTGGAGAATAATCCCCTGTCCTTACTATTGCCTGAATCGAAGTCATTTTCTCTTTCACTACCATTTAAATCATTTTAAAACTTTTTTTTATATATACGACAACTGTTGCTTGCTCGTCATTATAGATTTTGTGTGTCTTGTGCCGTTATTGGTTGGAAATAAACTAAATATTTCATTTGGGAAACGACAACTTTGAGGCATAATTGCGCAATATCTCGCTATTTTCTTGTAATACTTGTTGAGTGGCCAAAAACTTTCATGGAATATATTCTCATGAAATATCTAGATTTTTATGGAAGTGTGGCTTATGCATCTTGTTCCCCCGAACGCTTCATTTATAAAGGATACATTTGTTTTTTAGTAGTTCACATGTTTTTTCTTTAGTTGCATTTCAGTTTTACCTTACTTAAGAAAACATCTTGTTTAAAATCTGATTAAGAAATAAGCCATAGACGACAATTTAAATATTTACTGAAATTTAACATAAGAAAATACCATGTTCAACGATGCTTGTTTGTTTTTGCCGAGATTTATATAATCCAATAATCCTTCATGTAAAAGTAGTTACATCTTTTAAAGTGCTTAATAATTCTGGAGTAGTGTTAAAGTAATTTTGAATTAGAAACATAAACCTTATACACGTAACATGATTGGCGATTGGTAACTATTTTTGGCAATCTGTCTTCCTGGCTTGGATAATATGTAAATACAAATTTTATTTAGTAAAGACATAAAAAAACAGATTATCTACATTATTATAATCAATATTTTAGTTTCAGAAAAATCGGAATAATTGCCTAGGGGAAAATATCTGTATAAGGGATCTATGAATAAGTTGTCGATAAATAAATTGGGATACATAAAAGATGATTAATAAAATTTTCTTTATGCTGCATTGTTATACAGAATATTGCGAAGGCTTTGACGCAAAGTGTTTCTTCTGGCATGTCGGAATTAAGAGCATACACAACCAGTGATATAACTGTCATTTATCTACTAAAATAATTTCAGCACAATAATGTTCTGTATGCACGTAGTTCGACATATGCGAAATATAGTTAGAAGTAAGGTTGTCAAAAGAAGAACATCCCATATATTTTAATCGCCAAACTACCACAGACAAAAACGTAAATAGCCATTCGACGAGGACGTGTGACAATCTTCTTTCAATTTACGTAAAAACAAAATCGTTTAAGTGCGAGTTTCACTCGCGCACCTAGCATTCCGTACAAGAAAGGCCTTTTACCAAAGTTTAAACATGGAACTGTGGCAAGCGTGTTTCGAAAGGGGGTCGCAAAGTTGCAACGCCACATTGATCCGTGCTGCAGCTTTCTAAATAGATTTTTAATTAACATCTTGGATAATCACCGACAAAGTTTTCTGGAAATCATTCTCAAAAATCCTTGTATGATTTCGCGTCGATGGTATTTCAAGCGTCCTTCAATTCTACAATTGAGATACAACACAAAGTAAAGTTTGTGTGTAACGGAATGTACGATTTTCGCGAAAATTATGTGTCGTTGGATAATAGTTATGGTGTTCCTTCAAGGTTTAAGTAAATTCCAAAAACCATTAATTTTTTTCATAATTTTAGTGACAGTAGATTCGGAAATAGGGGGGTGGCTTGTTTCACAATTTTGTTTTCACAAAAATATTTATGAACGGCTAATAATCTATAAATATGAGGCTTAAAAGCCTATATAACTTTGAGAAGTTTGAACTTTCTACTTTCCATAGTTTTTGAGAAAAACACTGTTACAAATACACAAGTGATCTTGTAATGGTTCCGAATTTCCCTTTTACTTACGGAATCCTACAAATAAGCTTACGAGAAATCTTGATATTAAAATTGTAAGAAATTTAGAATATTTTACAAAACAAGAAATTTTCATGATTAAAGACAAACAAGTCTCAGTCGGTAAAGTATTTTTTTTTTTTTTTTACTTTAAGGTACATACATAAGATTTAATACGAATTAAACAAATTATTTTCACTTCTTCTAAGTTCGCTATTTTGGTCAGAAAGGTAATTTCGCGAGAAATTTAAAATTTGGCTTTATAAATAAAATTGAAAGAATATGAGGCAATTAAATAAAAAAAAATAAATTAAAAAAAACATCTGTGATAGACGGACAGACAGACACACGAGTGATCTCATAGTGGTTCCGATTTTCTTTTTGCGTACGGAACCCTAATAAGCTTACGAAAAGTCTTCATAATACATTTGTAAGAAACTTAGAATATTTTACAAAACAAGAAATTTTCAAGATAATAGACAAACAAGTCTGAATTGGTAGAGTAGTTTTATTTATTTATTTTTTTAAATACTTTTAAGATACATATATAAGATTTAATACGAATTAAATAAATTGGTCTCACTCCTTCCGAGTTCGCTGTTTTAGCAAGAAAGGTAAGTTCGAGGGAAATTTTAAATTGGGCTTTATAAATGAAATTCAAAGAATATGTGGCAATTATATAAAATATATAAATAAAAAAAGCCTGTGATAGACGTACAGACAGGCAAACACACGAATGATCTTATAATAGTTCCGATTTTCTTTTTTTAACGTACGGAACCCTAAAAATAAGTTTACGAAAAGTCTTCATATTAAATTTGTAAGAAACTTAGAATATTTTACAAAACACGAAATTTACAAGATAAAAGGCAAACAAGTCTCAGTTGTTAGAGCCCCACCAGTGGCTGAGAGGTTCTGCTGTCGAAGCTGGTAGACGGGAGGTGCTGGGTTCGAACCCAATCGCGCCCGTTGGCCTAATCGTTCGGAGTTTTTGTGGTTTTCTTCGAGCCATGGATTTCCATGCGTAAATACGGGTTGTGTTCCCTTAGAAAGACCCCCACGAAGGGCACCCTCCCCCCTGGGCCTGTATCCCTCGTGCAGATAATTGGCCGTCAAAAATCAACCAACCAACCAACTCATTTGTTAGAGTAGTTTGACCTTTTTATTTTGTTATTTTTAATAATTGTAAGGTACTCATATAAGATTTAATACGAATTAAACAAATTGGTCTCGCTTCTTCGAAGTTCGCTATTTTGGCGAGAAAGGTAATTTCGAGGAAAATCTTAAATTTGGCTTTCTAAATGAAACTGAAAGAATTGAGACTATTATGCAAAACATATACATTTTTTAAATCAGAGTTTAAAAATCGCCCACTGTCTATATTGTATTTCCGTTATATATAATGTTAAATCTATTTATAGTCATTGCAAAATCGATTCCAATACGGTTAGTTTTTTAAATATACTCAAAATGTAATTAGCTGTAGTTTTGGTTTCGGATATTTGAAGCTTTTAAAAATCGATTTCTGTAAAAAACTTTATATATTACAATTCACATATTTTTTAAATAAATTTTAAATATATTTCCGAAAAAAAAAATGAAATGCAACCTATGAATTTTGTAACAGAAATCTTTTTCTAAAAGCTTCAAATGTGCGAATACAAAATTACAGCTTATTCTGCCAAATCTTTCTTGAGTTATGCTTAAAAAACTACCCACATTGCAATTTGTTTTGCAACTTTGTTTCTCATAGTGGGTCCGATTTTTTCTTTTACGTACGGAACCCTAACAAGCTTACGAAAAGTCTTCATATTAAATTTGTAAGAAACTTAGAATATTTTACAAAACAAGAAATTTTCAAGATAATAGACAAACAAGTCTGAGTTCGTAGAGTAGTTTTATTTATTTATTTATTTTTAATAATTTTAAAATACATATATAAGATTTAATACGAATTAAACAAATTGGTTCGCTGTTTTATAAGAAAGGTACGTTCGAGGGAAATTTTAAATTGGGCTTTATAAATAAAATTCAAAGAATATGAGGCAATTATATAAAATATATAAATAAAAAAAAAGGCTGTGATAGACGGACAGACAGGCAAACACACGAGTGATCTTACAATAGTTCCGATTTTCTTTTTTTAACGTACGGAACCCTAAAAATAAGCTTACGAAAAGTCTTCATATTAAATTTGTAAGAAACTTAGAATATTTTACAAAACACGAAATTTTCAAGATAAAAGGCACGCGAAATTCTAAAAAATCAGAATTCTGCTTCCTGCTTGTTTATCTATTTTCATTAATTACTGATATTCATTCTCAATGTATTTTCAACAAATACTTGGAAATACCACTCATATTTCAATTATGAGGTCATATTTTTCCAAACGAAATATTTTCTTAATAGTATAATTATTTTTCATTCTTTAACCTTCTAATAATGCCGACATTTTAACAGAAAATCTCTTATTAACGAATCTGATATTCATGCTTCATGTACGTATAATAAAAAATATTTCATTTTTTTCCGTTTCACATATGACGTCAAAGTAATTTTCTTTTGAATTCTTTTTATTTTCATTTTTCACGTGGAATGTCAATTGTAAATTAATTAAAATTCATATAAAAAATACAAATAAAACGTACTATAATTACTTGTAGGTGCATGCGTATAATTTAAAATACATGAAAAATAACTTAAAAATACATTAAAAACCAATGTACAACCTTGTTTGTAAATGTCAATGTATTGACAGACGATTTTCGTTTCTGTGAAATAAATTGATTCATGAAATTTTTAATATAGTTTTACGCTAGATTAATTTTAACACAATTATTTTAATAGGTAAATAAATCATATTAGATGTAAATTTCCAACTGGATGAAAAATGTCCGGGCCAGGATTCGAACCAGGAATCTCCCTGGCTGAAGCCGCCAGTGCTCTGCCATCTGAGCTATCCCGGACGAATCCGGTGAAACTTTCTCACCCAGCTAACCTTAATAATTATAGTATCTGGTCTGAAACCTGGTTCAGCTCAACATAATAAATCTCAGGTAATGGAACTCCAGAAAACGCTGGATACGAAATTACGCTAGATTAATTTTAACACAATTATTCTAATTCTAATTGGTAAATAAATCATATTAGATGTAAATTTCCAACTGGGCGAAAAATGTCCAGACCAGGATTCGAACCAGGGATCTCCTGGCTAAAGCCACCAGTGCTCTGCCATCTGAGCTATCCCGGACGAATCTGGTGGAACTTTAATTATAGTTAGAATAGAATTTAAGAATAATTGTGTTAAAATTAATCTAGTGTAATTTCGTATCTATTTTCGGAGCTATTTATGCTCCTAATTACGCTCCTATATATATTTTTATATCTATTTGAATTTTTGCAAATTTTAACTTTAAATTTGCTAATTATTATTAAACATGTCATAAAAATGTGACATAAACATACAAATAAGTAATTTTTTAGTTATTTTTAAAAATATATAAAATTAATCTAAAAACTCCTATTTTCTTAGAACTATTTAAATTTAAAAGCATTAAATATAAATATATTTTATGAATTCTACAATAACTATAATAATATTATACGGGAACAACGCTGAAAATTCCAGAAAATCTTAAATATAATAATTCATAAATTTAAACCGTATAACTCATAAACTTTTCAATAAATCAGCACAAGAATAGTCTACTTCCTTTGAATATATATTTAAAACGTTCACGCCGGCGCGGTGGGTCACACTTGACAGTCTCGGAGCTGCCAAGTCTCCGGCTTTTTGGATACCAGTATTTTAATACAGAAAATGTTGTTTTCTTTAATTAGAACAATTGGGCGATTTAAAGGAACAATATTTCCTTTAAAATAATAGTGGTGTGCAAAAAGCTGGAGACTTGGTAACTCTGAGACAGTCGAGTGTGACCCACCGCGCCGGCGTGAACGTGTTAAAACATAATTTAGAAATTTTGTGGTAACTCAACTACTGAGTTTGAATTTTTAATATTTATTGAATTGCGATAATTTTTCCAAAAAAAAAAAAAAACTACATTTTTTCTTCTTCTCAAAAGTGATAAATTTAACTTAGTTTTTTAAACTTTGTAAGAAATACAAATGTTTAAAAAGCTCCAGGATCTTAAGGTTCACAACGTAAAAAATTCATAAATTAAAACTGTGTTACTCATAAACTTTTCAATAAATCAGCACAAGCACAGTCTACTTCCTTCGAATATATATTTAAAACATAATTTAGAAATTTTGTGGTAACTGAACTATTGAATTTGATTTTTTTATATTTATTCAGTTATGATGATTTTTCAAAAAAAAAATTACATTTTTTTTTTCCTCAAAAGTGGTAACTTTTAACTTTTTTAAAAAAAAGTTTGTAAGAAATGCATATGTTTAAAAAGCTCCAGAATCATAAAGCTCAACCTTTTTTCCTTCTAAAACAGTAAAGTTTTGAATTGAAATTTGATCGAAATTTAGGTTTTTAACCCATACAGATACCTTAAGGGGACCGGAAAAGCCCTATCTCCTCCATGTTAAATTCACCAACTTTATGTACCTTTTTCTCAGAAATGGTAAAAGATAGAGGTCCAGAATTTTTAGAGTAGTTAAAATAACATGATCTACGTATTTTAAAAGAGTATTTTCTTTCTAAGTGAAACTCAAAATTAATTATTAATTATTTATTGAAAGTCATTTCTAAATTAGCATTTTTGGTAAGATTTCGCTGCTGAAAATAAATAATTCTCAACAAATCATTAAACCCTTGTGTTAAAGTATACAATATATCATAATATAAGTATTAAATAAAATTCTGAGTTCATAACCTTTCAATGTTGTGAGAGCATAAACATGAAAAATCCAAGTTTTCAGAAAAAGTCAATTAAAGATTTAAATGGCCATTAAGCTGTGAAGCACTCTTAGAAAGAATAATTAATTTCAACACTTATTTTTTTTATAAATAAACATGTGTGACACATCATTGGAAAGATAAAAGTTTAAATTATTTAATGATATGAGAAAGTAAAAATCGATTTTTTAGTTGAATTTCGCTTTCCCGGTCCCCTTAAAGAGGATAGATCGCACTGATAAACACATAAACTTCCGATTATCTGTCCACTCTCGGGACCGACGGTGTGCCGGATAAACGAAATAAAGACGGATAGTCGAAAGACAAGGCTGTTATTAAAATTATATTTCTCTATGTTAAATTAAAAATAAGAATAATTAAAAGATTTTTTCTCATTTGTTGTGCAATTTCGTTTATAAAAAGCTAATAGTAAGAAATCTATTTATCACACAAATTTAGAATTTTACTGAATAAATATTTAGTACCAGATTTCATCCAAACTAATCCATTATAATTTTTGTCTGCGTTTTGATAGTGCTTTTACTGCAGCAAGATTACGAATTCTACGTAAAAAAGTACTTGGGTTGCATCTGCTTCCTCTTGCATTTCAAACCAATTAATGCATTTAGAGAGAATAGTATGCATGATTGACTCCTGGATGACCAATCCCCGTCACACATCATCCGCTTCAGCTTTCTCTGGATTTAAAGCATTTTGTATAATTTCGCCATCCGTTAATTCTTTAAAAACAATATTATTCTTCTCACAATTAAGCCAGTCTGTGATTTCATCCGCTGAAATATTTTCTAGCTGCAGTTCCTGGCGTCAGACAAGCATTTTACTCAAAATTGCGCCTTCTCACTCGGATTTATGTGCATTTGAAATTCCGTTGTTCGTTTCTGATATTAAATATAAAAGAAAGAAAATGAAATTGGGGTGGCGGTTAATAGAGTGGCGGATAATCGGAAGTTTACTGTATTTTTATTCTTATCAAGTTAACCACAACCATCAGAATTTTAGTTTGAAATAAGAGTTATTGTTTTACACTCACTCACTTTAATTTACTTTAATGTATGTCTAATTCCATGAGAACTTGTCATGTCTGTCACACATCTGAAAATCGCTATGCTTGTTGGGCACCGTTATTTTCGAAAAGTTTGCTTCGCGTTATTCAATTGATGAGATATCTCCGATTTCATTGCTACGATACATAACATAAATGATAATAAGAGCAATTTTACAATATACTTAATTTATATTTCACATTTAAATTATAAACAATATTTTTTTGTTTTTGTACATTAAATTGTGTAGTTTTTTTCCGTAAGTTACCAACTGCTAACTTTGTAAGCAGAAATGTGCATCTTTTAAACAATTTAATTTTCTTTCGCAGATTGTTTTAAATATTGTTTTAATGTATTTAAAAATCCCAAAATATTAACATTCTTTTTAAAATTGTTATCTTAATATTATATAACTTGAACTAATCTGAGAAGTTTTCGCCATGCAAACGTTATCAGAAAATGCCGCAGAATGATTATATTGATGAGAACTTCTGAGTTACATTCACTTTCGGAAGATGAGATTTTAAACGAACCGACGAAATAGTAATCGATGAAGCGAAACTGTGGATTTCATAAGTTGTTCTCTGGAAATTGCCCGTTCAAGAAAACTGAATATCACTGATTAAAATAGGATTTTTTAGCTGAAATTATTATTTGATTTGTTTAAAGGTTAAAAGTTTTTTTTTATAGCTTCAAGTTAATGGTGCTTGAATAAATTTTTCGTTATTGCAGTTTTTAATACAAAGATTGGCTTTTATGGAAATTTTGTGAGTAGTAATCTTTTAATTTCATAATTCACGAATTGCTGACTGTTGGAAAATAACTCAGCATTTTTTTAAGGATTTTTTTCTCCTACACTGCTAAAAAAGGCAAATGTTTTTTAATCTACAAAAATATAATATGACAAGATCGAAAATTCACAATAACTTTTTCCGAGTTACCCATAAACATGAAAAGCGATCTTTATCAATAAAAATCACAAAAATTAAAATATTTTCTTGATTTAACCGCTTCCCTTACCAATTTGTTGGGAAAAAAATGAAAAAAATGATCACATTTTTTTGCAATCATATCATTGCATTTCATCATTCACATTTCACATCACAAAATTGTAAAAACTGCCAATCAAATATTATATATAATTTGTTATAATATATAATTTATTATATTATATAAGAATATTTTCCTTTTTTTTAAAGCTTCAGGCAGAGTACAAATGTGATAAAACAAATCGTAGTGACAAATTATGCCACTCCCGAGTTTTCGCGGGATAATAATTAATTGTAGTATATACAAGTCCGAGATAACTCAGGATAATCAGGGAAGCAGCTAAAGAATCAGTTATAGATAGAAAGTTTCATTTTGGTGCCATTCATTTTCGGAAACGTTTCCGAGTACTTTTTAATAGCGCATTAAACAGTCTTATTAAACCGGATCTGTTCTTAGGATGACATCAATTTTCAGTTAAACATTTTCAGCTGCGTAATTTAATTTAAACATGCAAGAGTAATAAAATAAAAAAAATTTAATGCTGTTAATTTATCATGTTTGACCGTAAAACATGTTTTTTAACATAAAAATGGTTACTTGAAAAAAAAAATATGTTTAGCATCCAAAACACCTATATTTAGGGTTGAGAAAACTGGTAAATACACTACAAAAACTACTCGGAAACGTTTCCGAATTCCAACGGCAGCAATGATTTTCGGAATCGTTGGTAACTTTGGAGAAGTTATTAAAAGAGTGAGACAACGCTCTTTACAGCCCAATATGGAAGACGGTTATCAAAGAAGAATGGTCCGACAATGAAAAATGAGATGAAGCCACACCAGACTGTCAGCTTGGCTGCATGCAGTGACTTTGTCGTGTATTCACGAGGATTAGACGTCGGCCATATACGAGTGTTCTGGGTGTTGACATCCCCGTGTAGTGTGAAGTGCGCCTCATCCACCCAGAAAACGTTGAACAACCACTAAGGGTCGCTTTCAATCCTTGTTATAGCCCAGTCGGCAAATGATTGCCTCATAGCTGTGTCTCCCGGTTGTAGCTTCTGCAGTGACTGCAATTTTTTAGGGATAGATATGCAATATCCCGTGGAGTATACGTCGAATAGATGAGTGAGATTCATCCAATATCCTTCCAGCTTTGTGAGCACTGCTACTCCCCGTGGACGATTCCGTCCCAAAATCATTCATAGTGGTTTCCACCGCAGTAATTCGGCCCTCCGCCAACCAGTGTTCCACTTCGTGGCCGATCCTGCAAAGAGCCAGTTTCTTCGAACCATTTGACAAGCTTTACTAATCCAAGACACGATATGGCGCCATTCTTCGCTTTCAGTCCTTTCACCGTGCGAAAATTTAGCAACACAACAGTTGCTGACTCTCCGTTCATACAGAACATCTTCACCAACAACGCTCGAAAGGGTAATGATAACATTCTGAAAGCGAATGAGAAATTCTCGTGTATCACGGTCTTTTATTGCAAGATTAATTTTCATAATTCTACTGAATCTCTCGCATGTCAGCGCAATCTACAGGTTTTGTTGCTAAAAAAAATCCGACTATCTTGTGAGCCCTTTCTTGCAAACCGCACTTCTTTATCACAATTTATTCCTTTTTTATGAATTTTTAAAATTTTAACGAACTTTTGGCTCACCCGATTTATGTATACACTATATTGCCATTAATGACCGGCAATCTTCAATTTTAGACATTTTGTCGAATATTTAGAAATATACTTGTCAGATTCTTCTGGAATTTCAGGATTAAAAATAACAGGTATGACCTCATATTTAGTTATGTCGATTTGATAAGGGAGACAATTAGGGGGCCAACAAAAAATCAAAGAAAAAAAATAATACTTGGGATCACCCTGTAAAATAAAATGCACGAAATGATCTATCGCTACCGAATATAAATAAACAGACATTTTGCAATATGTGTATTCTTTTGTGTAAGAATAGTACGTATATTAATAGAGATATGGCGATTTATTTTAAAAAATTTAAAAATTCTTGAAAGTTTTTTGCTTATAACATACAGAGTTTTCAACCAAATTTAACGCCGATTTCAGAAAAATTGTCAACATATAGTAGAAACAATATAGTGTAAATGGAATATAAATATATCAAATATTTTAGGAAATATCAGCAGTTGTATGAAATAATGTTTATCTGCGCATGCGCGAACGATAACAAGGATCATTTTGCATAATTTAATAGTCAACTCTATCGAGCAACTTATTAAAAAAAATCTAGTCAAATATCGTAAAAATTCAGAAATATATCGGCGTTAGAGTGAGCAAATTTTTAGTTGTTCTCTAAAAGCAGCTGAATGATAAGGGATTTTACACAAATTGCCATTTTTAATTAAATTTTTTTTTTAATTTTCATTTTTTATTGTTGCTTTAGTTCTTCTCTGATAACCACCAAAACGAGCCTATACCATGATCAAAAGAAGTATCAAAATCGAAGCATTATTTCTAAATCTACTCATTGATAGTCACTAAATACTAACTTTTTTCTGAAAGTCAGTTAATAAAAAATGACAATTTGTGTAAAATCCCTTATCATTCAGCTGCTTTTAGAGAACAACTAAAAATTTGCTCACTCTAACGCCGATATCTTTCTCAATTTTTACGATATTTGACTAGATTTTTTTAATAAGTTGCTCCATAGAGTTGACTATTAAATTATGAAAAATGATCCTTGTTATCGTTTGCGCATGCGCAGATAAAAATTATTTCATACAACTGCTCATATTTCCTAAAATATTTAATATATTTATATTCCAATTGCACTATATTATTTCTACTATATTTTGTCAATTTTTCTGAAATCGGTGTTAAATTTGGTTGAAAACCCTGTATGTTATAAGCAAAATACATGCAAGAATTTTTTAATTTTTTTAAATAAATCGCTATATCTTTATTAATATACGTGCTATTCTTACACAAAAGAATACACATATTGCACGCACAATGTCTGTTTATTTATATTCGGTAGCGATAGATCATTTTGTGCATTTTATTTTACAAAGTGATCCCAAGTATTATTTTTTTTCTTTGATTTTTTGTTGGCCCCCTAATTGTCCCCTTTATCAAATCGACATTGCTAAATATGATGTCATACCTGTTCTTTTTAATCCTGAAATTCTAGAAGAATCTGACAAGTATATTTTTTAATATTCGACAAAATGTCTAAAATTGCAAATTGCCGGTCATTAATGGCAATATAGTGTATATATATGTACGTTTATTTTTTTTCATCGGAATCGACACTAAATTCTGAAAAGCAGAATTCCTGTTTTCTAGTTGTATCTATTTTTGTTCGTACTTATATTGTATTTTCCTAGATTAAGAAGTATCTGTATTCATATACGGTGTACTTTTTGGGGTACCTGCATATCGTTTCGGGGGCACAAGAATGCAAAATTCTACGTCTGAAAATTTAAAAGTAATGTTTAGATTCTATAAGATCATGAGAACTTTTTAAGATAGACTGAGTCTAAGGATTAATTTGCACAAAATGTAGTGTGACAGAAAATTTCTCCGCAAAATCGGATGGAAAAAGGGTTGTTTTCAGTTCCAATGCAAAATAACTTTTTCATTTATTATTATGTATTATTTGTCTATCTAGAAAGATATAGAGGGGTGATTCAAAAGCACAAAAATTATGATATATTTTTGATGAATTTATGTATTTAATATTACGTTTAAATAAACATCCTTACATGTAAAATGTCTCTAAGTATTTTATTTCCAGATCCCAAGTCTTGCTTAAGTCCTTCTCCTATATAAATTACTTATTCTATGTAAGTAACTAGACTCCAATATAGGGTGAAATATCTCGAATGTCTTAAAAAACTACCCACAAATGCAAAAAAAATGGATTATCAACATCAACGAGTTACAGTATTTAAGTGGAGTTATAAGTTTCAACCGTAAAAAAACTTAATTTTTTTATTTAATATTTTTTAGATATTTGTACTATTATGAATACAAGAGTTCAAACCCCATGAAAATACACAAATTAGAACTGAGTTAATTTGTTATTGATATGACTACTTTAATACAGACCACAACTGATTTTTTAAACTTTGCATTCGGTTTTCTGAAATATGTGTTTTTGCTACCTGCGAGTACTGAATATATATATATATACACACAGACAGTTTTTTTTTGCACAGATATGTATAAAATGATTATAACCTGCAATCTCCATGTACTGTTTTGTGTATTGAACGACGCAAATTTTATTCGTTTCGATTTAAATGTGCTTTTTGAGGTGTATTACATTAAGAAACCGAAAAGAGAATGCAAAGTTTAAAAGTCAGCTGCAGCCTATGTTAAAGTAGAAATATCAATTCCTGAGCGCAACATTCTTCAGAATAATTATAGATGAGAACTTCTGAGTTACTCTCAGTTCCAGAAGATGAGGTTTTAAAATAACCGACGAAAGCAATCGATGAAGCGTAATTGGGGATTTCATAAGTTGTTCTTTTAAAATTACTTGTTCAAGATAACTGAATAGCTATGATTAAAATAGAAGGTTTTTTTTTTTTCTTTTTTTGCCAAAATTATTACTCGATTTGTTTGAAGGTTGAAAGTTTCTTTATAGATCCAACCCTAATTGCGCTTAAACAAACTTTTCCTTATTGCATTTTTTAACACTAACGGCCGGCAGGAGTCAGTTCGTCTCCGACCAAATTATTAAATGTAGATTCGAACCAGAAATTTCTTTATGAAATACGTTAAATGTAAGCCAACGCCGAAATAAGTAAAATAAATTTGTAAAATATTTCTAAATAAAAATTCTGTTGTAAAATAGTTTTTTAAAGTTCGAGTTAAATTTCCGGGCGTAATGTAAACATTTCCTTTTACGGGTAATATGGAACTATTTACTTGTTTTAAAACAGATTTTATATTTTGTAGAAATTTCAAAGTTATTATTATTTTTTTAATAAATTTTATGATATTTCACAGTTTTATGGAACAATTTGACTTATTTTATATAGATTTTATACTATTTACTTTTTCTAGAGCTTTTTATATTTATACAGGGTGATTAAAAAAAGATGGGAAAAATTTTAAGAGGTGATAGTACACACCCAAACAAACATTTTGTATCAAAGAATGCATGGTCGAAAACTAAACGTAAAAAAGTTAGAGGGCGCCAAAAGTTATGTTTTTATACGAAGCAAAAACACACAATGAACGATTAAGTTAAGATACGAAAACATATTTAATGGCATTTGATTACAATAAGTGCTCAAAACATTGACCGGCAGCTGTTATGCACGCAATACAACGGCGAAGAACAGATTGGCGAATTTTCTGAAACACACCAGGCACCACCGCGCTCGCCAGATCTTTCATGTCTCGATTTTTTTGGGGGGGACAGCTAAAGGCTCTTTTGTATGAGACTCCCATTGAATCCTCAGAAGAACTTGTCGCCAAGCTTTCGGCTGCTGTAGGGGAAGTTCGCGATATGCCTGGTGTGTTTCAGAAAATTCGCCAATCTGTTCTTGGCCGTTGTACTACGTGCATAACAGCTGCCGGTCAATGTTTTGAGCACTTATTGTAATCAAATGCCATTAAATTTCTTTTCATAACTTAACTTAATCGTTCATTGTGTGTTTTTGCCTCGTATAAGAACATAACTTTTCGCGCCCTCTAACTTTTTTACCTTTAGTTTTCGACCATGCATTCTTTGATACAAAATGTTTGTTTGGGTGTGTACTATCACCTCTTAAAACTTTTCCCATCTTTTTTGAATCACCCTGTAGATTTTAGTCCATTTACGTATTTATGAAACTATTTGATTTAAAAAATTTAAAAAACTATTGCTTTAATATTTTTGAAGGTTTTCAAAATTTTAAAATAATTTTTATTCATATCATAATATTATATAACTTGAACTGACACAAAAACTTTTCGCCAATCAGATATCGTAAAATTCCACAAAATGATCATTGATCAGAATTACTGGATCATTCTCGATACACTCGACAGGGCACGCAGCGTTCCTAATTTTTGCTACGTCTGGTCCTACGATTTTAAAACATAAATCTTCGTGGATAGTTCCTTTAATATCTGCAAAAGAAATATGCCATAAAGTTTACGGTTTTATGGTAGTGGTAGTAGAGTTAGAAAATTTTAGGAACACTTCGAACACTGATTCGATATCATCGACAGATCATGATACAATAATCTGAGTTACTCTCACTTTCGGAAGATGAGATTTTAAACTATCAGAAGAAAGTAATCTAGAAACGAAATTTTGGATTTCATAATTTGCCCTCTAGAAAATGCCCGCTCAACTAAACTGAATAGCTCTCATTAGTCCTTTGTAAGATGGTGATTTTTATGCCACTTTATTTTTAAATAAAAGTTAGAATTTTTTAATAAAATTTTATAATTTAATTAAAAATTATTTGAAATTGCGTTTATTTCTTTTTAAATAAAATTGTTTGAAAATTCTTGTGAAGTTTCAACATTAAGGCAGTAGAAACACTTGCACCTGAAAGGGTTAAAACCGAAGAATTGTTTAGCTAAAATTATTGTTTGATTAACCTGAAAGTGGATCTCATAATATGTTCTTTGAAAATTACTTGTTCAAGATAACTGAATAGCAATGACTAAAAGAAATTAATAATATAATCAGATTAGCAGACCCGCCCGGCGTTTGTAAATAATAACCTTGAACAAAACTTAAGTTTGTATGATTTTATATCTTTGGAAATTCTTTTAAATGAACCTAATTTTGGAGGCCCATTGGCTTCTGCAGCGTCTAATGTGTTCCCATCAAACTTCTTTCTGAACGAACCTGTAATCTAGATCCCCACTACCTATGGCAGCATTTACCGGAAGCGCCCGCACGTGCCGGAGACAATCGAAAACCAAGTTGAGTGAGCCAAACTTCGTAGGAATCAAGCCCACAGACACACACACAAAAAGAGAATGCACCATTAATGTTAGAATATGTTGGTAACTAAAGTCTAAGATAAAATTTCATAATACAGAAAGTAGCTAAATTGTAATTTAAGTTAAAGCAAGCAAATCCCGTTGAAATTGGGCCCTCAAACCCGAGTAAATAATGCGCTGCCAAGCGGTGGAAGATGCCTCTTCACCTTGTAAATTTCATGAATTAGTGTTAGCATTAACACGATATTTAATAAACGGATGAAATTCCTTATCTAAAGTTACCTTTAAAGTAACGCGATTTTTAATTTACGGCTGTAGTGAGTAGACGTAAGTTGATGCTCAAAAAGGGGATTAATGCTCGAAAAAGGTGGTAGCTGAGGTACAAAGAAAGACCGGGCCCTGGGCGCCAAAGTCTTAACTGGAATATAGTTGTGTATAAGAAAAATTTTTAGGGGTTTTAAAGTAGCTGGAAGACGCAAAAACAACGTTAAAGAAAATTGCAATAGAATAGGATAGTTTTTAAAGAAGCTGCAACAAAGGCCCCATGAAGACGATTAATATTCGAAATTGGTGGTAGCTGAAGTCTGCAATTTTTTTTTTTTTTCATGTAGTAGCTGGAGAACCTAAGAAGTTGTTAGAAAAAAAAGTTCGTGAATGGGACTATTTTTAAGGGAGCTATAACAGGGGCCCAGAAGGGCCCAACTGATAGTTGAAAGCATGGCCCTAACATGGAAACATGTTTAAATGTTTTAGTACTTAGCGTTTTAGACCTTCAATTAGTCAAAATTTATCATAAGGTATGAAATAATCATTAGAATAATATTTTAAAGAAATGCGCAAAAATGGGGTAAATGCTTAAAAAGGGGCCCTAGAGTTCCAATAAAAATATGAGGGTATTGGTCTAGGGGAAAGAGTCCAAGACTCAATTTTAAAATTATGCAATGAGAAGGGGAGAAATTTAGGGTGTAAAAAATGCATAGCACACAAAAAGTTCAAGGGGCCCCGGATCAGGCCCTACAAGACCCTAAGTTGTCCCAGGATTTTAACTGGAATATAGAAATTGGAGAATAACTAAATGAAAAAATGGTTCCAAAAATGTAGATCGAATTAGGAGGGGCAAATTATTAATAATTTATATACGATGCAAAAGCTTCAAGAGGCCTTGTACCGGGCCCCAAGGGGGAAGGGACTTAAGTGGCGTGTAGTTTGGTATAAATACACTTTTTAATAGTTTTTAATGTAATCTGAGGACGCTAGAACTATGGTAAAGAAAATTGCAAGGAATTCGGATAATTTTTAAAGAAGATGCACCAAGGGCCCTAAGAAGACGATTTATATTTGAATTGGTGGTAGTTGAAGCCTGAAATATATTTTTTTTGTCGTTCATGTAATAGCTGGAGATCCTAACATGTTGTTAGAAAAAAAAACTAGTGAATCGGACTATTTTTAAGGGAGTTATAACAAAGGACTCAAAGGGGGCCAACTGATAGTTAAGATTAGTGTCCTAACATGTTAAATGGTCTTAGTTCTTAGCACTTTAGTTCTTCGGGTTATTCAATATTAAACATAGGTATGAACTAATCATTAGAATATAATTTAAAAGAAACGTGCAAAAATTTAGGAAATTATTAAAAAAGGGCCTCAGGGTCCCAATAAAAATATGTGAATGTTGGTCTAAGTTAGGAATGCACAATCTGTCGGCCGCGATACGTTAGCTTATGGCCCGCGAATTTCGTCAATTTATAACTGGAAAAATTTGCAAGTTTTGTCCATAGGTCGCAAGAAGAAATCGTGAATTTTGTCACTTTGAAAAAACAGAAATTTCGTCAGCCATTTAAGAATCGCGAATTCTGTCGATCAGGCGCGGAAAAGTTGCAAATTTCGTTGATAGGGGACGGAAAAATCGCGAATTTTGTCAACAAGGCACGGATAAAAATGGAAAATTTCGCCGATCGGCTACGGAAACATTGATGAACATTAATCATCAAGATGAATAAATGTGCTAAAAATAAACTAATTTCTTCAGTTACATAAACAATATAACTTTTTGACTTAGCCATAAATCTCTTTATGATACCAATGTATTTAACTTTGAAAATCCTTTGATAAAGATAATGACTTGTTGAGTGGTTAAATTAGACTCTTAAACTACAGTGAACTGTTTTATTGTTATTATTATGTTTAGAGCATATAAAAAAGATCTATTACAACTTAAATACGTATTAATTAAACAACATTTAAATGTCACTGCAATGTCATTTAATATACAAATAATCTAGAATTTCTTTACTTAAAGGAGGCATAAAAGATCATGCATTGAAGAATATAATTACATCTCCAAATATAAGGAAAAGAAGTGAATAATATCGTCGACTAATACGTTTTGATAAAAGGTAAAACGTGGATTTTTCATTAATCGAAAAGTGTCCTGAAAAAGGGTAAGTCCCAATTTACATTTCTTACTTACGCCTATTTAATGAGATTCAAAATCCTATAAAAAAATTACGAGTTTAGTCTATAGGGCTCGGGAAAAATTGAGAATTTCGTTGCTCGGGCACGAAAAAATCGCGAATTCTGTCGATCAGGCTCGGAAAAATCGCAAATTTCGTTGATCGGGCACGGAAAAATCGTCAATTTTGTAGATGATACCCGGAAAAATAGAAAGTTTTATTGATCGGCTGCGGAAAAATTATGAGTTTCGCCAGTCGTGAGAAAGAAAACCCACGAATTTCGTTAACTTGCGGCGGGAAAAATGACAAATTTTGTCATGTCAGTTAAGAATCGCGAATTTTGTTGATTAAGAGAGGAATAACCTCAAATTTCATTGATCGACTTCGGAAAAATCGCATGTTCGTATGTTTATCGCGAGAAAAAAATCGAGAATTTTGTCAATTTGCCGCGGGAGAAAATTTACAAATTTCGTCAGAGCCAGTTAAGAATCGCGAATTTTACTGATCGGGCTCAGAAAAATCGGAAATTTAGACGATCCATCTCGGAAAATCTGGCACAGAATAATTGCGAGTTCTGTCTATCGCGCTCAGAAAACTCTCGAATTTCGTCAATCTTACGAGGAAAAAAATTACAAATTTCGTCAGAGCCAGTTAAGAATGATCAGCGAATTTTGCTGATCAGCGCCGAAAAAACGCGAATTTCTTTGATCGGGTTAAAAAAATTGCGAATTTTGTGAATCAGGCGTGTAAAAATCGCTAATTTCATTGATCAGGCACGGAAAAATCTCGAATTTAGTCGATGATGCGCGGAAAAATTGAAAATTTCGTTGACCGGCATCGGAAAAATCGTGAGTTGCGTCAGTTCATCGGGAGAAAAAAAAACGAATTTTGTCAATTTGCTGCGTGAAAAATTGCAAATTTCGTCAGAGTCAGTTAAGAATCGCGAATTTTATTTATAGGTAGAGGATAAATCACGAATTTTGTCGATGAGAGGCGGAAAAATCGCAAATTTCGTAGAACAAGCACAGAAAAATCGCGAGTTTTGTCAATCGGGCTCCGAAAGATTATGAATTTTGTTGGTGGGGCACGAAAAAATCGCGAGTTTTGTCAATTAGGAGCGGTAAAATCGAAAATTTCATCTACCAGGCGCTGAAAAATAGCAAATTTTGTCAATCGGGTGCGGAAAAATTTCGAATTTTGTCGATCAGTTTCGGAAAAATTCCGAATTTTGTTGATCAGGCGCGTAAAAATCGCAAAGTTTTTTGATGGGGTGAAAAAATTCGCGCGCGGAAAAATCTGGAATTTCGTTGATTAGCTTCATCTCTCTTCTTCGTTCATAAAGTTCATATTTTTTTTCGGCACTAGCCACTTTCATGCCTTTGTTCGTTTTTTAAGCCGCTATAATAAATCAAAATTTACAGCCCCGAACAAAGTTTAGTTATATTATCACTCCTTGAAAACAATCCTTGCTATATCTGTATTATATATACAAATGTGAACTGTTGATATATCCTTATCAACTGAATTGGATATTTTGACTGGGTAACGGAACCTAGAGGGGCACCCCCCCCCCCCCGTATCTGAAACCATATTTTCATCTGATTATATGTCACAGATCACCTCCCCGAAATAGTATTCTCTCCGTATTACTGATGTGGCCCTCGACAACCCAGACATTTTTGTAAGTGGCCCTTCTCTAAAAAAGGTTGTGCACCCCTAGTATAGATGAAGGTTAAGAGTTTCTTTACCACTTCAAACCTAATTGTGCTTGAATTTTTCGTTGTTGGAATTTCATTAAATGGGTATGTCATGGAATTTTTGGAACTACTTTCTTTTAAAAACAGATTTCATACAATTTGAATTTCATAGAAATTTCGAAACTATATTTACTTATTTTTACAAACTTGAACTACAGTCGGACCTATATTTAACGAAGTCACTAAATCCCGAAAAAAAGTTCGTTATATGGAAAATTCGTTAACTAGAGAGTCACCTTTTAGAATACTTTAATCTACATAAAACATGTCCATAAACACTAAATATAATTTTAAAAAGTAATTAACCACACTTTTTTTTATAAATTATATCTATTTGTTTTATTTATTTTAATCATCCAAAAGAAATCTGCAAGGAAAATAAGAATGAAACAAAACATTGTTTGGAAATACATTGTATTTTCAGTTAAAAATATGATCTTACATTAAAATCACGATTTTTTATTATGGTTGATAAGATGTTTGGAGGAATACCAAATTTTAAAGCAAGATCCTTTTTCTTCACTCCTTTACCCACCTGATCGAGAATTAATTTTTTTTCTTTGATACTCAAACATTTTCGCTTTGACATTTTCGAGCTACAAGAACAGAAATTACCAACATGACTGATCATGATCAACAATCTAGAAAACGGGAGACTCTAAAGACAAGGGGCAGCTCCATTGAGGGTTAAAAGAGGATATTGAAAGTTTGCACTTCTTGGATGAAAAGCAAAGAATCACAGCGATTTTACTGTTCTCGGTGAGTTAGGTGCCTGGTAAGACCTGGTCTTGGTCACCGATCATCATAAAATGTGTTAATAGAAATAATAAGTTTGAAATGTCCAGTAATATTTTGCGAAATAGTGAGAAAAAAAATTTAGATAACAAGAAAAAGTTCGTTAAATAGAGAATGCACTTCGCTATTTGGAGGTTATTTTACGAAGAAATTTGCAAAATGTTCTTCATTCCAAGTAAAAGTTCGCAAAATAGAGGTTCGTTAAATAGAGGTCCGACTGTATTTACTTTTTATAGAACTATTTTCTTTATATATATATATATATATATATATATATATATATAAAGGTTTGACGGAGTGATGGGGGGAGAGACGACTTTTATTATCAAAAATAGCTATACACTATTAGATAATCTGAAAAAATTAAAAAATATTACTGGTTTATTCGCTTACGATTTTGCAGACCTCTATAATACAATTGATTTGACAGATTTAAAAGATAAAATAGTAGATTTTTATAATACAAATAGTACTTCGGATGTTCATTATGATTTTTTCATAAATTTATTTCAGTTAGTAGTACAAGAAAACTACCTTTACGAAGGAAATACAATATTTAAACAGATTCGGGGTATTCCAATGGGGGGGAGTTGCAGTTCCATTTTGGCAAACATTTACTTACATATATATGAAAGAAATAATAATTTAAACAGTAACACATTATCCTACAGATATATAGATGATGTTTTGATAGTTAAATTAAACAATGATATTGAAAATGTTGATTTTACATATTATCCTACGTCTCTGAGTCTGGAACCCTCATCCCAGAATTGTAAAAATATTAATTTTCTAGATGTGAACCTGAGCATAGAGAGTGAAAATTTGATATCTAAGATATTTGACAAGCGAAATGATTTCAACTTTAATACCTTAAAGCTGATATATTTTGATTCCAATGTGCATGTTTTGATTAAAAGAAATGTACTTAGAAATGGATTAATACGAATCGAAAGACTGAGTACTAGAGTTAAAGATATGTTTAGTGATATTTTAGAGTGGTGCCGCTTGGGATTCAAGCATGGTTATCCTCGCAATTTCATCAGGAGAATAACTTGTGATTTTATTAAGAGTAGCAGGTACGGAACTGAACTGAACTCAGTGATGGATGAGAATGGAGGTTTTGATGAGTTGATTGATCTAATGAGTTAGAGAGATATTTTGGTGGATGTTGCAGTTCTGTTTAGTTTTTCATAGTTTTTCATTTTTTCAATTTTGGTCTCGGCGAGTGAAGGGGGACGTAGCATGCGTAAAGTCTGACTTAACCCTGCAGTGTATGTCGTTAGCCATACCGCTCGCCTTCTGTTCTGTTCTGTTATGTCTTGCAATTATATATATTTTCTTTAGTTTGGTTATTCAGTTTGATTTTAAGAGTTAAGTTTATGTTGGTTGTTATAATATTTTTGATGTGAGTTTCAATGCAGCTATGGTGAGTGATGGATTTTGATATTTTGTTTGTGGTTTTAAATATATATATATATATATATACAGTGTGTATCTGAAAAAGGGGGCAAAACTTTACGGGGTAGCAGAACGCAGCTATACGAGCAAATTTTGCCATATAAGGTATGGTCGGAACGCCAGCGGTGAGAATTTAAAAGGTTTTCCACTGTCGCAGTTAAAGAATTAACACAAGAATGAGAGGAGATACTTCAGAAAACATTTTATTAACCGGAATGTAATTAATCTGCATGCTCAAAGAAATTGCTCGAAAGATCTTCCGCCAGCTGTAATGCACGCTTAACACCAAAGGGATAAGGACTGGCGCACATTTGCGAAGATACCAGGCATTTCCCGTATATCGCCAGCAACAACGGCAATCCTGGCGACTAGATCCATATCGGTTTCAATGGGGCACTCGTATATTAGGCTTTTCATATGGCCCCACAGAAAAAAGTCCAAACACGAGAGATCCGGCGATCATGGTGGCCAGGCTATGGGACCACCAAGAGCAATCCATCGCCCTGGGACAGTGGAAAACTACATTTAAAATTTCACCACTTGCGTTCCGGCCATACATTCTATGACGAAATTTGCTCGTACAGCTGTGTTCTTTCACCCCGTAAAGTGTTGCCCACTTTTTCAGATACAAGTCAGTTGCAAGATATGTCAGTTACAAGTATGTGCATTTCATAATATTTACTTTTTCATTTACATTTTTATGAATTTTATACTACTTATTTTTTTGGCGAAACAATTTATCATATTTAAAAATTATTGCTTTTATGTATTTGAAACTTTTAAAAACTTTAACATTATTTTTATTGTTGTATTAATTTTATTTAACTTGAACTAATACAAAAACTTTTCACCATTCAGACGTTATTCCGGAGTTCCACAGAATAATTATTGATAGGAGCTTTTGAATTACTCCTACTTACGGAAGTTATGAGATATCAAACTAACCGTTGAAAGAAACTGGAGAAGCGTAATTTTGGATTTCATGAGTTCTCCTCAGGAAATCGCTCGTTAAAGAAAACTGAATATCACTGATTAAAATAGAAAGATTTTTAATGCCGAAATTCCTTTTTGATTCGTTTTGAGATAAAAAAAAAAATTTCTTTATCTTATCTAGCCTAATTGGGCTTGAACAAATTGCAATTTTTCGTTATTGCAATTTTTAATATAAAGATTGTTTTTTGTAGAAAGGCTAAGGTTCGATACGACTAAGGACCCTCTAACATTAATGTGCAGTTTAAAGCAGAAGAATTATATTACCCATTAGAACCCAATGAAGAATTATTATTTCTTTTTAGTTAAGTAAATTTATATTACAAAGCAAAAAAATGTCCATAAATAACGGCGCCGTCACATTGCGGTAGCAACCCTTGAACAACAAATTTCGCTTTTACTGCATTTTTTTAACTTTCTAAACTTAGCACAGTTTCAATTTTTATACCATCAAAAAAAAAAAAAAAAAAAAAAATCGGTATTTTAAATGCAATTTGTTTATAAACTGTATCGCAATTTGCTGATTTTTTTTAGACTATTTAAAGCAATTTCTGGCATGATTTATTAAAAAGCAATCTCTATCCCTTGGAGCCCGATTACGAAAGATTAGCCCGTTTGCATTTAAAACAATATAAGTAGTTCAGAATTTTTTTACGGCTAATATTCCATGACTAAATTAAAACCACGACAAGAAAAAAAATACATAAATATAAATTCAACAAATTTAACGGATGTGTAATCGAACAACGAGCTTAAACCACTGAAATTTTTAGAATAAAAAACGCTTCTGTAAGTAGCGAAATCTTGGTGATTTCCTTCCGCTATTAACTCCTGGCATGCGGCTAATACGAAGTTATCGCTTTTAATAAATTTTTAAATTTTATTTGGATACATAATTGATATTTTTCAGATAAAAATGCTCTTGATGTTGTTAGTGAGCAAACTAAAAATATATATTAAATGTAAAAAATCTATTTAAAAAATGGTTTTTACGTATATCCTGTAAACCTGTACGGCTGGTTAGATATCAAAGTAATATATAATGGGTAATGAGTCAACATAACATAAATTGTTACTATTCTAAAATAATTTATCTAACGACACTACAGAAATATCATTTATTTACTGATATGGGGAAAAAATAATTTTGCATAAATATATAAAGAATCATAAAATAATTCTATAAAAATATATTATAATAATAAGCATTTGTCTTGTAAATAAAAAGTAGTTTTCAAATAGCAGTAATAAAAAATAGTTTGCAAGTTTTTTTTTTTTTTTTTTTTTTTTTTATGTATGAGCAAGTTGGTGTACTACTTTCATTTTAAAGTTTTTTCTAACCCTTTCAGGGCAAGGCATTTCTGCTCAAAAAATATTCAAATAATTAATTCGTACCGTAATTAACAAATTTATTTGAAAATAATAAACAGTTTTTTTTTCACGTATATTATCAGATCGAAATTGTGCAAAAATATTACTGGTGCCATTTGGCAATTTAGGCCTTAAAATTAACCGTTTGCAGACTGCGAACGGCACCCCTCAAAGGGTTAATCCTTATAAAAAACTTTAAAATAAGTGTATTAAAACGAATCCTTCTTCATTTAAAATTATGCCACAATCAAAATGAATTGTGACACAGGTTTAAGAAAGAATCAGTCTGAGTTTCCTTTGTGTGTAATAAATAGAATAAAAGTGATATATATGTCTGAAATATTTTTTCTGAGGTATTGGCGAACTGAGGTATGGTCTGTAAGGGTAAAATGGTTATAATATGAAGGATTTTTTCTTTTAGTTTGCTTTAAAATTAAAAAAAAATAACGAATAAGTGGGGCAGTTTGATTTCTTAATGCCGTTAAAGCACCTTATAACAAAATAAACAATGCCCTGAAAATTTTCGTGTTCTAACGTGCTTTCGATAAAGCGTTATAACGAATTACTTAGTTATGCAGTAAAAATTAGAATTTTCTGGACGAAATTTTTAAATTTTAAAAATAGTAACCAATAAGTGGGAAGTTTGTTTTCTTAATACTGTTAAAACACCTTATAACAAATTCAACAGTGTTATGAAAATTAGCTCGTTATAACGTGCTTTCGTTAAAAAATTATAACGAATTACTTAGTTATGCGGTAAAAATTCAAATTTTCTTTACTAATAATCAACATTGTGTTCGGAACATAATATGATATTCAGAAATCTGGATAAAATGGGTAATCATGGAAAAGGGGCATTTTCTTCAATAAAAGTGTTTCACAAAATTGATTTCCCTTAATAACCTAGTTGGATGCGCCAATAATAAAGCTTTCGTCTATTTCACACAAGTTAATACTCCAAAAGACATAGTTTTTTTAATTATTCATTTAAAAAACAAAAAATGAGTAATTAACAGATCTCAATAGAGTCAAAACACTGTTTTAAACACTAGTGTCGCGAAGGAAAATTTCACCTTGTTATTAATAAACTTTATAATGTAGAACTACTTAAAAGGTGACAAAAACATATAAAAATATTATTTAATGCAACCCGAGATCTTTCGAACACACACGCGTTCATTTTCAAAGGGAAAAAGATGATTGACTGAATAGAAATACATTTTAAAAACAAAAACAAAAATAGTACGCATGCGCAAGCCGAGTTCAGTCCATTTCTCTGCAGAGGGGTGAAAAGATCAGCTCATATTGTCAGGAGGTCTGGAAATATTTAGGATATTGTACCAAATTGCGGGAATATTATAGGAAAGGACATCGTTACAAACATTATCACTTCTAAGTAAAATTTCAATGGATTCACGGATTATTGACGAGTAGTGGTTAGACGTTGAAATGATAATTTTAGCTTTTTCGAAGTATATCTTAATACTTTCTTTTTAATGCAATCTGGATAAAGCTGTATTTGGTTTGTTAAACTTGATATCAGAAATGTTCTCTTTTAATATTTCCTTAAATTTTCGACATGTCATACCAATATAAAATAAACTCTTATGCTGTTCTGTGCTGAATGGGATGATGTAGACTCCTGCTTTTTCATAATCGGGAATAGGATCAATTTTACTGTGAATCAATTCTTTTAATTTTGTTGGAGCTTTAGCTATTAAATTAATATTATATTTTAGTACTGCATATCTCAATCTCTCATAAAGCTGTGGGATATAATCAAATGTGCAATAAATATACTTGCTCAAACTTAATTCCTTCTTCTGTCTTGGTTGTTTTGTTTGATTAATTAATTTATTAATGTGTTGAGGAGGGAAACCATTCTCAATAGCAATTTGTTTTATTATACTAATCTCGTTTAGCCATAAATGTCCAAACATTCCGATGAAATATGATCGATACTCTTATATTTAATTCTGATTATCCCTGATTCTGATATTATATATTCCTTGTATATCAGTCAGAATTAAATATAAGACTATCGATCATATTTCATCGGAATGTTTGGACATTTATGGCAAGCTATCAAATTCAATGAGTACCTGTGACTATGACAATTTTCAGCGGGTTTAAGATCTCTTTAGAGATATTCAAAGTCATACCAAAGAAAGAACTCTCAACCATAAACTTATTAGATTAATATCGTCAACTCCTTGTATATCAGTCAAGAAACAGGTCCCCTACATTAACTTATCCGATACAGTTTTTAATGAAGATGAAGACAATATTTTACAGCTGGGCCCGAAATATATGTTTAGAAATAAAACAGATTTGAAGTCTATAATCACGAATTGTGAAAGGATCGTACAGGCAACACCATCCGCTATGAAGCATGGGGTTAGAAGTTTACTACACAATAATGTTAAAACATATTTAAAGAAGCCTTTCAATAAACAGAATCCCAACTTCAGAATTATTAAAAGGTTAAAATCTAACAAGGACATTACAATCATACAGACTGATAAAACAAATAAATTAGCAGCTTTGAACACTAAAGAGTATTTGAGCAAAATGGTGGCTTGTGTTGATAATATGGATTGTATTGAACTAAAGGAGGATCCAAATGTTAATATATCTAGGAAAGCCAAGATTCGCATTAATAATGGAAGTTGGCCTAGTGAAATTAAAGTTAAATTATATGTTAACAAAACTGCCGTTACTCCAAGATTAATTGGTCGTTTTAAAGACCATAAAGAACCCCCCCCCCCTCCGCCCCATTGTAAATAAACATTCTGCTCCTATCTACTATATTAAAAAAGCCTTTGTTCCATACTTAAAAACTATTCTCCCCCCATCTGAGTATGTTATTGACTGCACTACTGATTTTGTCAAGAGGATAAAGGACATTTCAATTAACCATAATAGCATTCTTGCCAGCCTGAACATGGACATTGTCTCTCTTTATCCTTCTATAAATAGTAATGAAATTGTTAAGATAATTGAAACATCTATTGATAATAACCCAAATTTTAATCAAGATATTCGTACCACGTTAAAATCAGCAATTAACCTAATTACACAAAATAATGTTTTCGTTTTTAACAGTAAATATTACAGGCAACGAAATGGTGCTCCTATGGGATCCCCCATTTCAGCATATTTAGCCGAATTAAAACTTAGACCCTTAGAAACAGAGATTATGGAAGATTTTGAAATCAAGCCATCAATTTGGATAAGATATGTAGATGACATTTTCATAATTTGGGATCATGATTTGCAGTCTTTAAATAATTTCCTGTTAAAACTTAATGAGTTGGATACAAAGATAAAGTTTACGTTAGAAATTGAGAAAGAGGGTATTTTACCCTTCCTTGATATTAAATTAATAAAAAAAAGTTATGGAAATAAATTGGAGCGTACTATTTACAGAAAATAATGCAGATCTAACAACACTATTTCTTTTTATTGTAACTCACCATTTTCATATAAAATTGCTCCCTACAGGTTTTACGTTAAGCATGCCTTCGAAGTTTGTACAGATAAATGCCTAGGTAACGAGATTAGTATAATAAAACAAATTGCTATTGAGAATGGTTTCCCTCCTCAACACATTAATAAATTAATTAATCAAACAAAACAACCAAGACAGAAGAAGGAATTAAGTTTGAGCAAGAATATTTATTGAATATTTGATTATATCCCACAGCTTTATGAGAGATTGAGATATGCAGTACTAAAATATAATATTAATTTAATAGCTAAAGCTCCAACAAAATTAAAAGAATTGATTCACAGTAAAATTGATCCTATTCCCGATTATGAAAAAGCAGGAGTCTACATCATCCCATTCAGCACAGAACAGCATAAGAGTTTATTTTATATTGGTATGACATGTCGAAAATTTAAGGAAAGATTAAAAGAGAACATTTCTGATATCAAGTTTAACAAACCAAATACAGCTTTATCCAGATTGCATTAAAAAGAAAGTATTAAGATATACTTTGAAAAAGCTAAAATTATCATTTCAATGTCTAACCACTACTCGTCAATAATCCGTGAATCCATTGAAATTTTACTTAGAAGTGATAATGTTTGTAACGATGTCCTTTCCTATAATATTCCCGCAATTTGGTACAATATCCTAAATATTTCTAGACCTCCTGACAATATGAGCTGATCTTTTCACCCCTCTGCAGAGAAATGGACTGAACTCGGTTTGCGCATGCGTACTATTTTTGTTTTTGTTTTTAAAATGTATTTCTATTCAGTCAATCATTTTTTTTCCCTTTGAAAATGAACGCGTGTGTGTTCGAAAGATCTCGGGGTGCATTAAATAATATTTTTATATTTTTATATGTTTTTGTCACCTTTTAAGTAATTGTATATTATAAAGTTTTTTCATTAACAGATCTGTTTTATTATTTTATTACACCACAAGTTTTTGTCAATAAATGTTTCAAAAGCAGAGGGGGGGGGGGGGAGGGTAGGAAAAAAATCTCTAATCAACGGATAATATATGAGAAAACGTAAAAAATTTTGCATTTCACATATATGCAAATTAAACCTAGTGTTACGGCGTAAATAACCTCAAATTTATTTGTTTATAATTTAACTCTGTTTATCTTTCATGTTGTAAAGCATAATTATAAAAGTGATTTCTTTTGACAGAAAAAATCTAATCTGTTTATCTAAATTGTTTATAACCCTGAATCAATATTTATGAGTAACATTATGATTTCAAGGTCATGTAATATAGATTTATTTACTTTATAATAATTTTGAATTGATGGTGATTTATTAGTTTTATAATTACTTGGATGTCATTTAAATGAATATTATAGCTATTTAGAAGATTTATAACTGCATATTGTAATTTTTATTTTGATGTTTATTTTATATAATATGTATCATTTTTAAAATGGTCAGTCTTGACTCTGTAACCAAGCAGAGAACATGTAACATGTCCTGACTCTGTAATCAGAGATGCCAATTGTTAAATCATGGCTCTGTTTAATACAGAGTGTATAGTGGAAGTCCTGACTCTGCAACCAAGCAGAGAACACATTTTTTTTGTATTGGCTCTGTTAAATACGGAGAATTACTATTATGGAACAATTATTAACTTCTAATGATGAATAGAATTTACATACTATTTCAGTTTTATTTAATAAACTATTTATTCTAATTGCTCTCCCTTCTCACTTGGATTTTGAAAATTTATTTGTCAGACGAATTTCGGCGCCAACATTTATTTTTGGTGCCGAAACCCGGGAAACATTTTTTTGAAAGAATAGTGAGCAGTTTGTCAAAGTGATTTGTGATTAACAAGTGTGATTTATATTTCAACCTGTGATTAGTGTGGAATTATTATTGTGCCATTTGGATTACGACATGCCATCTACATTACCTGGAATTAACAGGTAAGAAAATATTTTTTTCATTTTCTATGAATGGTTAATGTTTTAAAATAAGAATTATTCTTTATTTAAAATGGAAAATCTTGAAAAGCTGAAAGCAAAACGTTCTGTTGAACGAACGAGTTTCACGAAATTAATTACAAAATTAGAAACATTATTAAATGATGACATTGATAATACGAAAACCGATGAATTATTAGAGCTTCAAGAAATATTTCTCTTAAAAGAAACGGCTTTCCAAAGTTTGAATCGTGATATTGAAGCTCAAATATCCGACTTAAAAGAATATGAAAAGGACATTGCTAATAGTGAAAAGTACACTGACCAATTGATCAGTGCTAAATTTAAAATTAAAAATAGATTAAGAAAATGTAAAAAGGATAATGTTTCTATGATAGCAACTAGTCGTGTAAATTCATTGAATGGTTCTGCTAGTGGAACAGAAACGAGTTCTGCCATGAAATTGCCTAAATTAAATGTTCCAAAATTTTCTGGTGAAATCGAAGAATGGGTCGAATTTTTTAACTGTTTTGAAACATCGATACACCAGAATAAATCACTATCTAAGATAGAAAAATTCGCTTATCTAAAATCCTTGTTATGTAATCGGGCCTATAATGTGGTAGAAGGGTTTCCTTTGACAGAACAAAATTATGATACTTGTATTGATTTA
This sequence comes from Maratus speciosus, assembly GCA_963932465.1. Taxonomy (NCBI): domain Eukaryota; kingdom Metazoa; phylum Arthropoda; class Arachnida; order Araneae; family Salticidae; genus Maratus; species Maratus speciosus. Next base: position 518,785,070 of record OZ010796.1, read on the forward strand.
TTAAAGGACCGTTTTGGTAAGGTTGATGTTATTATTAATAAACACATGACTAATTTATTAAATATGGAACCAGTTAAAAATTGTTCAAATTTAAATGCATTAAGAAGATTGCATGACATGTGCGAAGTTAATATTAGAAGTTTAAGAAATTTGGGGGTAACATCCAGTTCTTATGGACAATTGCTAAATCCTATTTTGCTAAAGCTATTGCCCCATGAATTAGTGATTGAATATCATAGAAAACGTGATACTAGCAAAGAGTCAGATGTAACCGATCTAATTGCCTTTCTGAAATGTGAAATAGAATGTAGAGAAAAGGCTTTGTCAATGACAAGTTCTAAAAATGATGCATCCTCTTCTTTTGTACATAAAAATAAAACTGAATTTCGTGAAAAGAAAACATCAAATAAATATCAACATGCTAATACCTTAAATGCCACTATTAAAGTTTTTTGTGTATTTTGCAAAGGTAATGATCATTTATCTTCCGAGTGTAAAAATTTAGCTGATGATAAGAAAAGATTAATGTTACGTAAGGAGGGTAGATGTTACAAATGCTTTTTGAAATCGCATTTATCTTCGCAATGCCGCATAAAATTAAAGCCATGTCTAAATTGTAAAAGCACTGAACATAACAAATTATTTTGCTTTAAGAAAAGTTTGAAACCGGAAATTAATGAAAATCAAAATCAAACAGTTGTATCTAATTCTCATTGTAATTTTAGAAATTCTAAGCATGCTGTTTTATTGCAAACATGTTGTGTAACTGCTCAAGGTAATTCTAAATCAAAGGTAGTTCGATTATTACTTGATTCTGCAAGCGAAAAAAGCTTCATAACAAAAGCATTAGCTCGTGAATTAAATTTGCCTGTTTTAAGAAAAGAACATTTAACTGTATTCGCTTTTGGCATGGATCAAGGTCGCGAAGAAGAATATGATGTTTTTAAAATTAAATTGCGAAGTAAAATGAATTATCATCGTTTTATAGATGTTGAGGTGCTAGCTACCGATTTGATAAGTGCAACAACATTGAAGGTTCCCAATTCTGACCCTCTAGCTATAAAATACATTGAAAGTAAAAGATGGAGGTTAGCCGACCCTACGCCCGAGGAATCCGAAGTACAAATTTTACTTGGAGCTGATTATTTCTGGAATGTTCAGAGAGGTGTCATTGAAGAAATTAATGACCATTTATATGTAGCTAATACACTTTTTGGGTACACAATAGTGGGAAAAATAAACTCTAAAGGTAACGAAAGAGTTAATGCTCATCTTGTATCTGTTAATGAAATAGAAAATTTTGATTTGCAAAAGTTTTGGAAACTAGAGTCTTTGGGTATTTGTGATAGTAAAAATGAATTATTTTCACAAAAGGATTTAGATGCTCTTGATTTATTTAATGATAATTTAAATTTTGTAAATGGAAGATATGAAACTAAACTTTTGTGGAAAGTAAATAAAAATGAATTGGAATCCAATTTTGATGTAGCTAAACATAGACTTTGGGGATTAAAATCAAAATTGTGCAAAAATGAATGGTTACTTAAGGAATATGAGAAAATATTAAATGAACAATGTGGTTTGGGTATAATTGAAGAATGTGAGTTTAATAAAGATGAAATAAACACGTATTACATGCCTCACAGACCAGTAATAAGGGAAGATAAATCGACAACTAAAGTAAGAATTGTTTTTGATGCGTCATCCAAAGATAAGGGGGCAAAATCGTTAAACGAGTGCTTATTTCCTGGGCCCAATCTAAATCCTAACATATTGGACATTATTTTAAAATTCCGTCTCCACAAAATTGCTTTCTTGGCCGATATAGAAAAGGCATTCTTGCAAATCCAGATACAACAAGAAGATAGAAATTTTTTGAGGTTCCTGTGGTTTGACAATATCACTAGTAACAATCCCATTTTGAAGGTTTTTCGCATGACCCGTGTAACTTTTGGTGTAACAACTTCACCCTTTTTCCTTTCTGCAACCATCAAACATCACATTGAGGGGTATAAAGATTTGTTTGGAAAAATAGTTAATATGCTGGATACTTCCTTATACGTTGATGACCTGTTTCATGGAGCTGATTCAGTAAATGAAGCTTTTGTTTTATCAAACGGTGCAGAGAAGATATTGAGTGAGGCCAATATGAAACTCAGAAAATTTAAAACCAATTCTTCCGATTTAAAATTTTTATGGAAGGAACATGGAATAAACTTTGAGGAAGACACTCTTGAACAAAATCTTTCGAAGGTATTGGGAATTATATGGATAACAGAAAGTGACACCTTGAAAATAGACATACAACCACTTTTAGTAGAATTTGACCATAAAATTATTACCAAACGTATTGTTTTACAAACTGTGGCAAAAATTTATGATCCTATTGGACTCATTTCCCCTTTCGTGATAAGAATTAAATTTTTAATGCAAGAACTCTGGGAACATGGAATTGACTGGGATTCTACATTACCAGATTCTTTAAGTGGAAAATTCAGAAAATGGCATAATGAAATAAAAGACTTGGTAAATTTTGAAATTCTTAGAAAATATTTTGTAACTATCCCAAAATTAAATCCTGAAACCGCTCAACTTTTCATATTTTCTGATGCTAGTTTAAAGGGGTATGGGTCAGTGGCTTATTTACGTGATTCTTCTTCTTGTGAAACTTCATTTGTAATAGCAAAGTCGAGAGTAGCGCCTCTCAAGAAAATTACATTGCCGCGCATCGAACTTCTTGGAGCACTTACGGCTGCAAGATTAGCGAATTATTTAAAGGAAATATTTAAAATTGTGAATGAAAATATATTTTGTCTAAGTGACTCCCAAATTACCTTGCACTGGATTAAAGGAAGTGCTAACAACTGGAAGCCCTTTGTGGCAAACCGCGTACGCGAAATTCAGGAACTTGTTGCTCCTGTACAATGGAAATTTTGTAAAGGAAAGGAAAATCCTGCAGATGTTCTCTCTCGTGGTTGCTCTGCATCTGAATTGATTAATAACGAGGTATGGTTACATGGTCCTAGCTGGCTGAAGGAAGAATCGTTACCAGTATTTCCCCCTGAAACTCAACCTAATCTACCTGATGAAGAGGTCTTGCAAGAACAACGTAAAACGCTTGTTTGCTCCATATCCCAAAATATTCCAGAATTTGAGCTTTTATTTAAATTTTCATCCTGGTCTAAATTAAAACGAATTACGGCTTCGTGCCTCAGATTCATCAAAAATAGTACATGCCCATCTGAACGAGTCTATGGTTTTTTGACTGTTCCAGAACTTGAAAGGGCAACAAATGCTATTGTGAAATTAATTCAAAACCATGAATTCGGAGACGAACTGAAAATTCTAAAATCCAGAAAGATCCTAAATTCTAAAAGCAAACTCCTTCCTTTACATCCATTTCTTGACGAAAATGATATTCTTCGTGTTGGAGGTAGGCTAAAAAATGCAAACTTGTCTGAATATCAAAAACATCAAATCATTCTCCCTAAAAGGCATCATGTTACAGACTTGATAATAAAGTATTTTCATGAGAAACATCTTCATAGCGGGACTCAATTGACAATTTCAGCAATTCGACAAAAATTTTGGATAATTAATGCTAAAGAAGCTGTGAAAAGAGAAATAAGGAAATGTATGAAATGTTTCCGAAATTCATCACACCTTTCATCTCAGTTGATGGGAAATCTGCCATCAGCACGCGTGACACAAGCTCGAGTATTTTCAAGAGTAGGAGTCGACTTAGCCGGCCCCTTTTTGATCAAACCTCGTAAGGGACGTGGTGTGAAACCCTTTAAACATTATGTTTGTCTGTATGTTTGTTTCGTAACAAAAGCTATCCATCTTGAGTTAGTCACTGATCTTACAACTGAAACCTTTCTAGCCTCATTGAAAAGATTCGTGGCTCGACGTGGAAAACCTCTAGAAATATTTTCCGACACCTAGATTGAGTGATTCAGTATGATTTTGTTTCAACAATTACCTCGCCTGTCTCGAAATTCGAACAAAGTTAGCAACCACAGCACTACCTTCAGGCCGCTTTTCTTTAAAATTTTACATATACTTTGGCCTAGTACCGTACATCTAAATATAAAATTTCGGTGAAAAATTTTCGCAGGTTCTTCGCTTGCACTGAAAAAAAATGTAGAAAACGTGCAAAAACCGTTAGCACTGGTTTTAACTCAACCTATAACTTCGTACACTTTGCGATCATACAAAAGAAAAAAATCGCACCTAAATTTGCTATTACCGTACCAAATTCAGGCCGATTTTCTTCAAAACTTTATACAAACTTCGGCTTATGACATTAAATATAAATATAAAGTTTCGTCAAAAAATATTCATATGTTCTTCACGTAAACTGCAAAAAACAGAGAAAATCGCACAACAATCGCTATCACAACTCCGGGGGAATATAATCAATTTCAACTAGGACCTGACGGCCATAATCAAAAACATACACTTAATGGCCAATGATGACCGGTCACTTGCGATTTTAGACGTTTTGTTAAATATCTAGAAAAATACATGAGGAATTATCCTGAAACTCAAGATGTGTAAACAGAATAGTATAGGTCATATATTTCCTCGAAGACTTTTTCCCGAAGGGGGCTCCTTAGGGGACCGTCAACAAATTAAAAAAGAACGAATATCTTTTGGATAACCCTGTAAAAACTAATGTAACAAAACGTTCAAATTTTAGATGATTAAGAAGCTTATTGTGAAAAAACGTTTTCATTTTTCTGAAGATTGCATGTATACTCGTAGAGAAATTAAGGTTTTTATAAAAACAGTCCCAGATTTCGCCAAGTTTATGGCGTATAATTTGCAGAGTTCGTAATATAAAGAAAAGTTCTTTTCAGAAAACTTGATGCCCCACCAGTGGCTGAGAGGTTCTGCTCTCGAAGCTGGTAGACGGGAGGTGCTGGGTTCGAACCCAATCGCGCCCGTCGGCCTAATCGTTCGGAGTTTTCGTGGTTTTCTTCGAACCTTGGATTTCCAAGCGTTAATACGGGTTAGGTTCCCTTAGAAAGACCCCCACGAAGGGCACTCCCCCTGGGCCCATATCCCTCGTGCAGATAATTGGCCGTCATAAATACAACCAACCTACAACCAACCAGAAAACTTGACAAACAACATTGTACATAATACCCTGCAATCAAAATTTAAAAAAATAATAAAAATTGGATGAAAAATGAGAGGGTTTACTAAATAAGGTTTCACTGCGCATGCGCGACTGCAATCAAAATATAATGTCTACAATGTATTAGCAAAGTGTATAGAGCAACTTTTGTGAAAGTCTCAAAAACATAGCTTGGAAATTTTGAAAATTATCGTCGATAGAATAAGCTCGTTGCTCTCAAAAGGAAGTAAAAAGATGAGGGGTTGTATCCAAATATAGTAGTTCATGCCATATTGTGTACGCTATATTGGCACTAATCAACGGATATTTGGATACAATTCCTGTAGTAGTATTAGTAGTAAATGTGTAACACACTCTAAATTAAAATGTCTGAAATTCAGACACTTAAGTGTCTGAAATGGAGTGTTCAATTTTCAGACATTTTAAAATGTCTGAATTTTTTCAGACACTTTTTGCGTTTGAATTTCAGACACTTCAAACGTCTGAATCGCATCCATTTTTTTGTAAGCATCATACGTAGCCATGTTTGACCACGTTGAATCCTGGAAAAATATTTGGCTGTGGTCCTGCCCCCCCCCCCCCCCAATACAGCCTGATTTTTTTGGTGCTCTCAGTTTTGGTATACAATTTTCGTTACGTTGATAATTTAAATCTTTTACGACATTGTACTGATTATAATCAATATCTTGAACTTCAGGAGTAGAACAAGATTAAAAAACAAAAAATATTTATCTAAATATTAGATTTTTTTAAATTTATTTTGTTTTTAACCTTATTTTACTTTAAAAGTTCAAAATATTGATTATAATCAGTACAATTTCGAAGCAGATTTAAAATATAAGCTTTACAAATATTGCACATCAAATTTGGGGGCACTACAGTCGTAGGGGGACGGGGCACTTCCCAGTTTGCCCTTCCTTTAATCAAGAAGTACTTTTGCAAAAAACGCAACCCTGCATTATAGTTGTCTAAATTGAGATGTCCGGTATTCGGGAGTATCCGTTGTGGGGGTTAATGGACATTCTCGAATAGCGAACACCTCTATTTAACGAATACTTTTTTAATCAGCAGACATACATATTTGTATATTTTTACCTCAAAAAAGTAGACATCTCCAATTATCGGACAAATTCCGCGGTCCCGAAGTGTTCGCTATTAAGTGCTTTTAAGGTACATAGATAAATATATATATATATTTTATAATCTTGTCCTACTCTAAAAGTTCAAAATATTTATTATACTCGGTTGAATGTGGAAAAAGATTTAAAATATCAGATGTACGAAAATTGCAAAAATCCCCCCCCCCCCCAAAAAAAATGAAAATATAAAAAAATATATTGCCACATAGGCAATTTTACATATACATCACTTGATAATCACAACAGCCATTTAACTATGAATAATGAAAATAAATAAATAAATATTCTACTTTAATAACATTGGGGAAAAAAATGACTTTGGTATTTTGTTAAATATATTTGCGTTTTTAAACTTGTCCTACTCTAAAAGTTCAAAACTTTCATTATAATCAGTGCAAGAGTTAAGATATCAGCTTTACAAAAATCCATGCAAAATCCCCCCCCCCCCCAAAAAAATGAAAATACTTATTTAAAAATTATGTTTTTAAAAAATTTATATTTCCACATGGGCAAGTTTTTATGTAGATCAGAGGGTACTCACAAAAGCTATTCAACTATCAATAAAAACAAATAAGTACATATTCTATATTAAAAACATGAGGAAAAAATAACTTATGATTTCCAAACTTCTTTCGTCTTAAATATATACAGTAACATCTGTCATTTTTGTATTTTTCGTATAAGTGCATATAAATAAAGTTACCACAATTTTAAATACGAAATCTAGTTAGAGGTTTTTACTTTTTCCCATTATAAATTTCAAATTACTTTTTTTATTAAAAATAATAAAAAAATCAGTATTAGAGTTGATTGCAAATCAAATGCATATGTATATTTTTACAGGCAGCTTCATATAATAGACCAGTCTCATTTACTTTATTTATCTTTTTTTAATCTGCGGTTTTATGCCAGGAAGTAAGAAAGCATTAGGTCATCTTTCAAAGTTTTTTTTTTTCTTTACTTCCTTGTGGCCGTCATTTACTGCGAGATAAAAATTATCCGTTGAAACTAAGAACTGACATTGAATATATAATTCGTAATAAAAAAGAACGTCATAAGTTTAAAAATATATACTTCTAGAATTAGTGGGGTTTTTTGCGAACAGATTCAAAACTAATTAAATTTCATGCAGGATTTTGTTTAGTACAATAAATAAAATCATAAAATACACTAATTTTACTACTATAAAGAAACTTACTTGAGTTGCTGCAAGAGGTAAGAAATATTCCTCGATTTGAAATTTTAAAAACTACCACAACCACAGTGAGGGAGAAAGACTTTCATCAGTTTAAAAGGTAATCCCATAATACATCCGACTAGCCATATTTAAAGAATGAGATGTTTCATCCTAAAAACAGGACCCGCCAGACAAAAGTTTCTTTTTTTTACCAGCTTCGACAGGACGAAGATGAATAACACAATATTATTGATATAAATTGATACGAGTTAACACTAAGCCCATTGCACACGCTTTGTAGAATTTCCGGGTGTAATCTTCAACCGTCGTCTACTTCTGTTCTGTGTCTATCCCGCCCTTGTATCGACGACAGCTTCTAAGAGACATTTGATGTCGAGCACACAGGTCAGATGTATGTATTCAATAAATAAATACTCCAAGTTAATACGAATTAAAATCACAGTACTTCACATTTCGCAAAAAACGAATTAAAATACACGCGTACATAAAAACAAACTTTGTTTGAATTACAACGTATACCACTTCGAACGAAGACATCTAAAACGCATGCGCAACTGGGAGTGCTAGTGCCCCCTGGTGGTTATTGCGTCGGAAGAATCAAAACGTCTAAAATTAAGACACGTTTAAAGCAATGGAGTGTCTTAAAATAAGACGTTTGCGGATATTTTAGACATTATTCTCAGTTCGTTTACACCATGGTCATAGTAAGACGCTTATGTATCTTAAATTAAGACATCTATAGTGTCTTAATTTTCAGATTAAGACACTTAAGTGTCTAAAATTCTTTTTCAGTCACATATGTGTCTAAATTTAAGACGCTTCTATTTGCAGTGCATGTGGGGAAATACAGTATAAATAAAATGATGTAGAATGATTTTTGTTTACTCTTCTTTTATGACATATTATAATTTGCAACCCGCTCAAGCGGCCCGGATGGAGTTTGCGACCACATGTTCCTATGTGATTTTTTTCAATCTTTTTGTATGCCTGCTTTGCCCTTTTATTTTGACCACGTTATTTTGAATCACCCTGTACACATATATACAAAAAAGCGTAGTAACATAGAAAGTTCAATTCTGAACGTTTCTACTATAATCTAAAGGAAATCGGTCAAGCGATTTCCTAGAAATACAAGTAACCACGTAAAAAAATTTATTTGGAGTAACATGCGTTTAAAATTTAAAGTTTTGTTTAGCAGCAATTAGTTACAGAGCACTACATATATTTGTCTCTGTAACTTTTGTAAAAATTAGAATTTCAAAAAATCGTTTATGGGATATATTCTAGACATCGTAAGCTATAAGAGAAAGCAAAAACTTTTTTAAAAAGTTTTAAGCTAGTGTAACTTTTCAATGTTTTCGCATTCGCAATAACTTTCAGGGTACATTTTGAATGAAACGCCACAAACTGCCCCAGAAGATATTGTTCATTACTATGCTAAATGTTCCTCAGATCGTGATCTATCCTATGACTAAATGCCTTCCTTCTATCTAAAGCTGTTCCCCGCTCATTTACATGTTTTAATAAGTACCCCTGCTTTCTCAGACTGCCTCTTCTTCCTGCTCCCAAACCAATCAAATAAAACGTTTGCTTAGAAATGGGAGTTTGTTTCAGGTTTCTGTTTTCATATCAATTTAAGTGTAATTATATCTTTACAACAAAAAATGTCTGCCTGTACGAAAATAAAATTACTGTACACTGTAAAAAAAGAAAAAAGAAAGAAAAGGTTAAGAAACAAAAATATACTGGCAGCAAAGTTGCCCTCTGTTTTTCGTTTTTTAACAAAAGTTCGTTTATGGAGTTTCGGTTCATCTGTCGAAACCCTATTCGTCTCACTACTCTCTCTATCTATCACAGAGTTCGTTCTCGGAAACTGTATAAGTTAAAGACTTGAAATTTTGCATCCTTATGGCTGAATACTTCCGATCACACGACAAATCATAAAATTTTGATGAATTCATTTAATGGCATCCGACCATTTCTGCGATTTAGATTTTAAAGCAGAACCTTAATTTCAGTAGTTTTCACGTGAGCTATATGGCTCTGTGGCAACAGAGTTTTCTGTTCAAAAGGTTCCCGGTTCGATGCTGGGCTTCGGAGTATGAAGGGTTTTCCCCAAAACAGATTTTATTATCTAATAGTTTCAATTTTGCAGAATATTTGTTATTTTTATTTTTGCCATTTTAAAGCCAAATATTATTGAAAAACATAAACAATTTTTTTTTATTCAAAATTCTTTTTTGAGAAATTGCGAAATTTTAAATTTTGTTTAAACTTCCGTTATTTTTTGAAATTTCTGAATTTGAAATTTTGTTCTTGAAAATAAGTTCTTGAAAAATTTCAGCATTTTAAATTTCGTTTAAACAATATTTTTGTTTTTAGAAATTTTAAATTTATTTAAACTTCTGCTAAACTTGTGAAATTTCGGAATTTTTAATTTTATTTAAATAATTTGACTTGGATATTTTTAGTTTGATTAAAAAATAGCTTCCTTTTATAATTATTTAAAAATTAAATTTAATGGTGCTGCCATCTATGTAAGGATTTTACAATTATAAATTGATGTTTTAATTGATTATAGTAATTAAGGATAAACTGTTTTGAAAGGAATATTAAACGAAACCCTTTGAGTTATCTTCGATTACACTTACTCACTTATTTTGTATTCCCCACTTAACAAGATGTTCCGCTATACAAAAGGGGCAAATTCCGTTCTTTGAAATAAATGTGAGTAATTAAAAAAAAAATCTAAATAATAATTATACCGGGTGTCCCAAAAAGGACTGACTGATTTTAAAATTCAATAACTTGCAAACGATGACAGATATTAAAAAAATTCTTGCAGGAGGGTTATGGATAAGGTCAAAAGTTTTATTACAGTGATTTTCAATTTTAGTTCGATTTACAAACAATAGATGGCGCTGTAAGCAATAGTCGCTAAATTCAGGCTCGATTTTTGGTACTTCGTGGCCCGGATAATACATTTCCATCTCCTTTTTCTTCATGGAACAAGATAAAGGACCAAAAATCGAGCCTGTATTTAGCGACTATTGCTTACAGCGCCATCTATTGTTTGTAAATCGAACTAAAATTGAAAATCACTGTAATAAAACTTTTGACCTTATGCGTAACCCTCCTGCAAGAATTTTTTTAATATCTGTCACAGTTTGCAAGTTATTGAATTTTAAAATCAGTCAGTCCTTTTTGGGACACCCGGTATATACTAATGCATATTTACACGGAGTATATACCGGGTGTCCCAAAAAGGACTGACTGATTTTAAAATTCAATAACTTGCAAACGGTGACAGATATTAAAAAAATTCTTGCAGGAGGGTTATGCATAAGGTCAAAAGTTTTATTACAATGATTTTCAATTTTAGTTCGATTTATAAACAATAGATGGCGCTGTAAGCAATAGTCGCTAAATTCAGGCTCGATTTTTGGTACTTCGTGGCCCGGATAATACATTTCCATCTCCTTTTTCTGCATGGAACAAGATAAAGGACCAAAAATCGAGCCTGTATTTAGCGACTATTGCTCACAGCGCCATCTGTTGTTTGTAAATCGAACTAAAATTGAAAATCACTGTAATAAAACTTTTGACCTTATGCATAACCCTCCTGCAAGAATTTTTTTAATATCTGTCACCGTTCGCAAGTTATTGAATTTTAAAATCAATCAGTCCTTTTTGGGACACCCGGTATTTATATTGAATATTATCACGTCTATTTTTGACGTCTTGCCTTCCTCTGGATTAGAGGAGGAATGAATGCCCTGTTCCCTACACCAACTAGCCACATCAAACGACTTGGTTATAGGCTAGAACATCAACTACGAAAGTCTAAAAGGTATTTTCTCGTTTCCTCCCAACTGAAAGGAAACATTTCCGTTTGTCTGTCTAGGAAGGAAATTTTCCGTTTTTAAAAGTAAATGAGTAACAATAATGTTTCTGTTAAAATACAGAAATTTCCCATAAAATTATCCGTTTCAATATTTATTTAAAAAATTTGATTTTTATATGAAAAGAAATTTAGATAACTTTTTTCCTCCGTATAATAGGCTATCTAATAACATGTTTTTTTTTAATACTAAATTTGTGATTATAATTTAAGCTTTAAAAATCCCTTTCATTTTTTACTAAATAACGATATTATAATATTTTTTCTTGGAACGAATTTAAGATATGCCCGGAAGCACTTTTAATTTATTGAGTAACTTCAGGTGAGTGCACTGAAAAAATATAATTTCTCTTCATAATAAAATTTAATTTATGTATGAAGGTAAAGAGATTTTACTCCAAACTTATTTCAAAATTAATTTTAAAAAGCGGTTTAAAATAACTATTGTACTACTTTTTCATGCATTCTTTACATGTCAGACTGCTTTAAAGATTTCCCATCCAGAAATATGTTTAACATGCAACAACATGTTTGGTTTCAGTATATTAACTTAATTTTTTTTAGTTCCAAAAAATTTTAAACTCCTTTATAAAAAATCATGCGACAAGCATAGATTATGAAACGCTCTCCAACACATTCAGAATATTGAAACAAAACTTTAAAATTTACTAAGTAAACAATTTGGAAAACGCACTACAGATTTTGAAACCAAATTTCAGCAATTACTATCAATAGCCAAAAAAATATCCGAACACTTTTGTGCAGCCCTGAATATGGTCCATAGGTTCATATTTATACTACATTACTACATACTAAGCAAAAATTTAGCTCAGTTAGGAAACGCAAAGCACAATTGAAAATTCACCTTCAGCAATTTCCGTCAATAACCAAAAATGTACTTGAGATCTTTTGAGCAGAATTGAGTATGATCTCTAGAGTTTATAAACAACAAGTATATTTTTAATTACATTCAAAAACACGTACCACAACTGTAAGCGCACTAACAGCAATTCTTGTTCATAGACAGTACTGTAACCAAATTCTTTTGCGTGTCCCTTTAAATGAACGATATATTCTAAGCACGTCATACTTTACAGTAAACACCTTGTATACCCGAGTGATATATATCAATTATGTTTAAAATAATGTAATATCATTAAAATATGCCGGAAACAATTTTTCGCTATATAGGGTAGACCGAGGCAAGTTTACGCGTTTTTTTTTTTTTTTCAATAAATTTTCTCAGTTTTAAGGAATATTCCTAATTTTTAACTTAGGGTATTTTAGACATTGTGGTTTTATAAAGTAGTTAATAAAGTCAAAATTTGTGTATTCAGTTGTTGCCCTATTTGTGTTTTTAACCGTAAAAAATTTTTTTTTTAGGTCCAAGTCATTTACGGGGTATGTTTACGCATCAAGTGGGGCACGTTTACGCATATCAAAAGTGATACCAAGGAGTAAGTGAAATAAATATTTAATAATATAAAATGTTTTATTTGTAACTTAAAACACTGTTTAAAAAAAAAAAAAAATTAAAGAGAATTAACTAAAGAACATTTTATGGGTTAAACTGAAAACATGGGGCTTATTGCTAATTAAAATCAGAAACTATTTAATCCTTCATCATCACTGTTACAGTTTTTACAAACAAAAAATAAAGTATTTCCTTTTGCACACTTGTCATGGGATCACCTTTTGCATCTAAGACATTTAACCCAGTCTTGTCCTTTTTTGGATTGGTTGTATGATTTCAAACAATAAATACACACACAGTGTTTATCTTCATCATCATATTCAATCACTATTTTCTTTTTTCCAGAGTGTACCAACTTTTCCCTTTTGCAGTTTTTGGTCTCATACTTTTTCCTTTGCTGTCTTCATGTTCTGCTTCCATAGAAACTGGTAAATTTTTACGTAATTTCTTCTTTTTGTTTTGTTGTGCCATCATTTTTTTCTTTTTTGCTTCTAACTGCCATTGTCTGAGGGCTTCTTTAACCGGAGTATTAGTTAGGATTACGAACTTCCTCTTTTTTTCCCCTTTCTTGGTGCCTTGGTCTGCCTTTTCAATTGGTCTCAGTTATTCACGTTTACGCAGTAAGAACGTGCGTAAAGGTGCCCCGATGTCAATGCGTAAACGTGCCCCGTCACCATATTTGGATTTATCTTTAACGTGCAACGAAAATTAATAACATTTCTGTTCATACAAATACAGTTCTCAAAAAAGAATAAAATTCTGCTAATCTTCATATATTTGTTTATCCTTAACTAAGTATTATTAGTTCACAATAAGTTTCAATAAGTTCAACACAAAATTTAATCACCTTGACAGAAAACAGGTTACCCCTTCCGCATGCTAGACCGGAGCTCGACTGGCGCTCAAAAAGTGTGAGAACACCCGCTAAGGAACAGCATCAATCTGTCATGACTGGTGAAGCGCCAGTTATAACTCGTTTCGGAAAAAGTGCACTGCGTAAACGCGCCCCGTCTAACCTACCGTAACGCAACGGAATTATTTTGAATATCCCTGTAAACGAGCCGTAAGTACTACAGACTTCATTTTTAATACCGGACATGCCATAGTAAACCTCATAAACATTATATTCATTTCATGGCAATCCGAGTATCTTTTATGCGAATTAGAGCACGGACAGAAGGCAGACTTCCATAGAAACCAAAATCATAAACAATTCTCAACAATGTCTGGAAATGTTAAAAATAATAATAAACAAGAACAGAAAATCCTGCGTCCAGCACAGATTATGAAACACTTTCCAACACATTCAGAATACTATAAAAAACTTCACACTTTACTAAGGTGAAAGATGACGTTTAAATGGATAATTTGAAAAACGCATAACGCATTTGAAAACCCGATTTCTGCTATTACTATGAATAGTTATTAAAATATGGGATATCTTTTGTAGCCCTGTATATGATCTACAGATATGTATGATTACTACATAGTATGCTAAAAGTTAGTTCAGTTAAACGCATTGCACAGTTGAAAATTTCCGCCAATAAACGGACATTGTTGAGAACTTTCGCGCGTCTCTCAATATGATCTATCGAATTTATACATATCACATAATATTTTAAAAAATATTTAAATTTTAAAACGCATACCGCAAACTGAAACCGCTCTTCCAGCAATTATTGTTCGTAGGCTTCAATAGGTTAATTATTGCTCCTTTTCTTTTACAGCAAAATTCTTTTGAGTGTCCCTGTAAATAAGTGATAAGCTCTATGCACACCAATTCTATAGTAAGAACCTTTTAGTATACCTAAGTGATGTATATAAATTTCAATATGTTTAAAATACTTCAATATCATTAAAATATGCGGAAAACGATTTTCCCCCATAGGCCGTAATGTAACGGAATTATTTCGTGTGGCCCTGTAAAGAACCGAAAATGTTACACTTTATTTCCAATACCGAATATGCCGTAGTAAGCCCCAATAACATATATCCATCTCATGGTTATCAGACTATACTTGGACGAATTAGAGCACAGACAGACAGGCAGACGGACAGACAAACCAGACAAACCGAATTCATAAATACTTTTCAACTACCGGGTGTCCCAAAAATGACTGATGAATTTTAAAATTCAATAACTTTCAAATGGTGACAGATATTTAAAAAATTCTTGCAGGAGGGTTATGTATGATGTCAGGAGTTTTTGTACTGTGATTCTTGATTTTAGTTCGAATTTCAAACAATAGATGGCGCTGAGAGCAATAGGCGCTTAGAGATCCTACATCATGCATTTCCTGGGAATTCTTACTCATTAAAATGGAAATGTGCTCATATTTATGTTCCGAAAGACTCTTTGAAGGCATATAATATGGAATTTTCATAATTTTAACAGAATAAAAAGTGTTAGACACTAATAAAAATTCATTGGGTTGTACGGCGTTCCATCTACTTTGTAACGGAAATGGCGGACATTTCGTCAGTGTCCAATCTCTCTAATATAGGATCTCTATAGGCCCTCAGTTCAGACCCAATTTTTGGTACTTTGGGATCCATTCAATACAATTTAATCTCCTTTTTTCGCATGGAAGAAGAGAGAGCCCAAAAAGTCGAGCCTGTATTTAGCGGTTATTGCTTGCAACGCCATCTATCGATGCTATTTGTAACTAAAACTGAGAATCGCAGCATAAAAACACCTGACATCTTACATAACACTCCTGCAAGATTTTTTAAAATATCAGTCGCCGTTTACAAGTTATGGAATTTTAAAATCCATCAATCATTTTTGGGACATCCGGTATGTTGGAAAGTGTTAAAAAGTATTGACATTTTGATTTTGCTACCGAAACTAATAGTCATATAAACGTTGACCTCCCCCCTTTTTTATGGGAAAAAAAACATACAACATCAAGCATATTGAATATATGGTTACAAACATGATTATTTGTAGCCTCGTATCCTTATAAAACATGATTAAAAGGTTATTGGTTTATTGAAATTATTGGGAAAATATTAAAATGATTATTGGAAATCTATTTTTTAATGCAAAAGGTAATTAGTTATCCTTAATAGATGCGATAATTTTTCAGCATTTTCGTTTAATAAAAACTAAAGACTATAGGTAAAATTTAACGCTGAAGTGCAAAATATTTCGTTATAAGTTCTGATCTATTTTATAAACTTTAATTCTGTGATAATTTAGACTCTTAAAATATAAAAAAAAATAGCCTTTTTTATCGTTTTATTAGAATAGCAATTATTTTCTTTATTTAAAAAGCACTGATAGAAAAAATTATAGGACATATTATGGAAGATTCCTCAATTTAAATGTTTTATTTATTAAGTTTAACTAAAGAAGGGAAAGACTACATTTTAGAAACAAAGTGGTCACTATTACTTTCATTTGTTGAAAAGCATTTTTTATTTATTGTATGTAACGTATGGTATTTATTATAAGTAAGTTATGTATATGTATGTTGTCAGATGCAAGTATGCCAGATGAACGTATATAAGATGGATGCATGCAAGATGGATAGATGTAAGAAGGATGGATGTAAGATGGGCGTAGGGAAGATGGATGTATGCAAGATGGATGTATGTATGTATGATGGACGAAAATATTTGAGAGATGTGTATGTAATTGCCGAAACGTCAGTGAAGGCTTACTGTGGAGACACGAAAAGTTTTGGTTTCTGTTAGTCTGTCTGTCTGTTAGCCTGTCTGTCTGTTCCGCGATAACTGCTGCAAAAAGCATCCGATCGGCTTGAAATTCACTGGGCATGTTGATGAGGTACCCGGAATTAGCTGTATAGTTTTTGGTTAAATTTGGTTCATTCGTTCGGGAAATATGGAACATTTTACTTTGCTCTATAATGCTTTTCAATGGCAAGTCAGACGATTATCAGATTTTCATTTGTTGAAAGAAATGGCTCATATGAAAAATGGATTTAAATGGTAAATTTTTGATGCTGAAATTTTTAAATAACATTATTAAATTATTCCAATAAATTATGTCAATATATTTGCGAGATTTTTTTAATTAGGTTTATAATATTGGGGGGAATTTTATGCATGTTTTGCAGTAATATAAAGGATTTTGTTTTATCAATTTGACATAATGCATATTTCATTTTTTTCCTTTTCTTTCTCTGTTGCCTAGCAACATATTTGGTCTTAATAATATTAGTATAATTGCGTGTATAATGGTTGAGTAAAGCCAACGTCAAAACAGATGAATTAATAAATTTGTATCTTTGCATATAGAAGGATTTTAGCCCAGAAATAAAAATAGGCAATATTTCTTTTATTTTATTTATTTTATTGAAATATTTTGCTTAAAAATACAAAAGTTCATTATTTTCATAGAGAATAACGTAACATTTTCCCATAACATTTACCAATATTTCTTTAATTGTTGCCAAGAAAATCAAAACCCGGAATAATATTTTCTTTTAAACAATTTTCAATTGAAATGTTTTGTCGTGAAACAGGAAAATGAAAAATAAAATTAAGAATAGAAAAATTAATATGGCGGCATATTGGAAATAAAAAGAAAACTCTCGAGTATTTCTTAATATAACAAGATGAAAAGTTTTGAGTAAGTACGCATAGCAGGTGAATTAGACGTCATTTATCGAAAACAAAGATGCTGGAATAAAAAGATCTTGGATAAAATAAAATTAACTATTATTCACGGAGGAAAGAGATAGATCGAGATGCAGTATGCCGTAAAAACAGTTTGCAATACGATGCAAACAAGCACGTGGAACAGGGACCAAATTCTTTGACTTCATCCGATTTTTTTTTTTTTTTTAAGCACGTCGTTGTGTTGTGCCGAATGTAGCTGATTTTAGGGTTACATTTTTGGCGTCACTTCAAGATTTATTGTCTGTGTATGGTTAACATGAATATTTTATTTAAAATTTAAATTTTATTAATTTATAAAAAAAACTTATGCTTATCCTTATAAATCACAGCGTAAAAAAATCTAAGATATACTATAACCATCCGCACAATCAATAAAAAATTACGAATTTAAATTTAAATAGACTACGGGGGGTTCAGGGGGGCAGAGTCCCCCTGAAGAAATGCAATTTTTGATTTAAAAAGTTACCAGAATAAGTAGCTCATCAGAATTTCAGAACATCAATGTACAACCACTTGTTTAACACTTTTAATTTCTGAAACTTTACGAAGTATCTTGTATGCTCATAAATATTTATGTAATTTGAAAACTTTAAAAAGCGATTTGTAGGAAGTTGAATATTATGCAATGAGTGTTAAAAAACAATGACTTGCAAAGATGACGTTGAGGCTCCTGATCTGCAGATTTACTAGTTATATAAGTAATGCATGTAAGTAATTACGTATGTATGTATAGAGGTTAATGTATAGTATTATATAGAGTATTAAGTATGTAGATAAAACAAATTAAACTATGAAGGTAATATCATTATAAGGCATGAATATACACTGGTTATCAAAAATTAAGGAAAAGTCACAAAATACTAATTTTCAAATACGCGAACACTCAAAATG
This sequence comes from Maratus speciosus, assembly GCA_963932465.1. Taxonomy (NCBI): domain Eukaryota; kingdom Metazoa; phylum Arthropoda; class Arachnida; order Araneae; family Salticidae; genus Maratus; species Maratus speciosus. The sequence continues at coordinate 518,803,463 of OZ010796.1, forward strand.
AAATAATATAATTCGAGTAATTACTATCTCTACAACACAGCTAGTCCATATAACATCTCATTCATGTCACACATGGTCACAAGTCTCCCAGTCACTACGGTGAAGCAAAAAAAATAGGAAATTCCAGACATCTCATTATGAGTCTCAAATGATCACTATATGTGACTCCACTGAGACGTCACTGTGACTGCTGCTTTGTGACGAGTCACCATGTGACTTTACAATGTAGTTACATTGTGACTCTCATGTGACTGTCATTTGTAGAGTCAATTTCAAAGTCATCGTGAACGCTGCATTGTGATAAGTTACCAAATAATATCTTATTAAAGTCACATGATGACTTTCAGGTGACAGAGAGACTACTGTGAAGTCGCCATTGTGCTCTTTTGGGAAAAGTCTCCATGTGACTATAATATACTATTATTTGGTGACTTATCATAATGCAACGTTCATGATGACTATGAAATTGAGTCTCAAAATGACAGTCACATGAGAGTCACAATTTAACTACATTGTAAAGTCACCTGGTGACTCGTCACAAAGCAGCAGTCACATTGACTTCTCAGTGGAGTCACATATAGTGATCATTTGAGACTCATAATGAGATGTATGGAATTTCCTTTTTTTTTTTTTTTTTTTTTGCTCATTCATGTGTGACATGAATGAGATGTTATATGGGCTAGCTGTGTTGTAGAGATTGTAATTACTCGAATTATATTATTTCCTTATGAGTGTTCGCGTATTTGAAAATTAGCATTTTGTGACTTTTCCTTAATTTTTGATAACCAGTGTATTAAAAAAAAAAAAAAATACGTGTGTTGAATACATGCATGTAAACGTAATTGTGAAAGTGATGGTAAAGTAATTTTATTATGAAGCGTGATTTAAGATTATCAAAATTATTAGGAAATAAACAAGGGTAGGGAATCGAATTTTCAATATTGGCCGAAATTAGTTATCTTTAACTAATATAGTTATTTCTCCAAAAAAATTTTAAATACATCCCTGAAAAACTGTTAAAAGCTTAACCCATTTGTGCCTGGCGTCCTAATTTTGGGACACTTTCTTATAAAAAATCCCATTACAAATGGAATTATGATATCCTTTCAAAACTTTGTGAAATATAACTTTAGTATTTGTTTTTAATATTTATTGATAAATGGCAGCACATTTTTAAGAATGAAAAGAGGAAATAAATGTTTGTTGTAGCACAAAGTTGGATTTTCTTTAAATAAAAAGGCGCGTAAGAAAAGGTAAGACATTTCTTTTATTTTTTTTATCAATTATTGTATAAGTGGTATTATTTAGATTTTTTCAGATTTCTACTTTTTTGTTCAATTTTGAACCAATATATACCGTCCTATTTTCGGGACGATGGGCACGAAAGGGTAGAGGTTTTCTTTGTTACAGTGTATGCATTAAATCTATGCTTCATGCCATATATTTTCTGTGTATAAATAATAATATAATATACAAATATACAAATAATAAGAATTTATTATTAAAAAAATTCAATGCTTATTTTTTTGTTTGCTTACTACTTTTTCGCATTAGTAAATGAAATCTTTGATTTGATTTTGTGCAAAATTGAAGAGGGTCTTATACGCAAGTTTTTGATTTTTTGCAGAATTTGCATTCGAAAGTTAGGGGGTCGACTTATATGCGAGTATATACGATATATTAATAATTCTTTATTATTATAAATTTTTACTATATAAATTTTTACTATGCCAATGACTGAGTGTGGGAAGGAGTTCTTGTGTCGACTGTTCTTTGTAGGAGCACAGCCCCCATAGTAATAACAAAGAAATTTGCATAGCCAAATAATAACTCGAATGATAAATAGCCATTTTGTAACAAAATAAATGGTATAAAACTTAGATTTAATGCATAGACAGTAACGGAGAAAATATGACAAAGACTATTATTATTGAATTTATAATAAAAAAATATTTACATATTAGTAATCAACAATTACTTATTAGCATACATATAACATAATAAATATATTAGTAACCTCAGTATGTCAAATACTAAATTAGTACAGAACATAACAGTATGTTATAAATTTTTACTATGCCAATAGCTAAGGGTATGGAGGAAAGGGGTCTCGTTCTTGAGCCGACCACAGTCTTCGCCTTGTAGTAATAATAAAGAAATTTTTATAGTCAAATAATAACCCGAATGATATATAACATTTTTGCAACAAAATAAATGGCATAAAACATAGATTTAATGCGTAGACAGTAATGGAGAAAATCCCTACCCCTTCGTGCCTAGTGTGCCAAAATTGGGGAATTTAGATTGTTATAAGTTAAATAAATATTTTTTCAAAGAGATTTTTTTTTTCGAGTTCATTTTGCACCATTTACTAAAATTAAGCACAATAGTGAGTTGATAAAAAAAATCAGGCATTAATGGGTTAAGGGAGGATTATCTGTTTTTGAATATCAAACGATTATTCATTTTTAGCTCCTTACAACATAATTGAAAAGTTTTTATGTAGTCCGTTTGTCCGTCTGCCGTCTGTCTGCTCTAATTTTCGTAAATATACCTTGATTGCCATACAATAAACATCGCAGAAAAATACCGAAATTTGCGTTAGTGACTTTTGGAGACAATTTTTTTTTTTTAAGGTTACTATTCATAATTTTTTAAACAGATTGAAGCAGTCGAATGGAAAGTAAACGTACATATGGTCTGGTCGTTTTTTCGTAATTTGATTTCCGAAGCCGATGCAGAATTTTAAACATTGAAGAAAAAATGGAATTTGCGAAAAAAACTTACGGAAACAATAATTTTTGAATGGATTAATGTTAATATTTTTCAAAAGTAAAAGCGCAGTTTTAAAGGAAAATGAACATAGATATCGTTTAGTACCTCTTTTTTTCGTATTTTGATTTACGAAGCCGATGTAGGATTTTAAACATCGCAGAAAAAAACGGGATTAGCAAAAGTGAGTGCGCAAACGAAATTTTTTCAAAGGGTTAATATTCATATTTTTTTAAACGAATTGCAACATTCGAAAGGAAAATGAACATAAATAGGATATGGTATTATTAGTGTTGTTTCTTTTTTCTGATTTTGATAAAAATTCTGGATGAAAATTTTTAAATATTGGAGAAGTAGCGAAAAACAAAGAAACGGCTCTCGGGAAATATTTTTTTAAAGGTTTAAAACAGATTTTTTTTTAAGGATTGCGGCGTTTTAAACTTAAAAGTATGATCCTTAATTTTGTGCAATCGGTTTTTCTGTATTTAGAAAAGCCGATCGAAAAACGGAGCTGAAAAACACAAACTCGAGGTTCCTTAGTTAATATTTTGAAAGTGCTAATTTTCGTATTTTTTGAAACGGATTGCTCAGTTTTAAAGCTTAGAGAATTTATATATGATATGATGTCTTCCATTTTCCGTGTTTTGAGCACTTCGGCCGATGCGCGTTTCGAAAGTTGGAGGGGAAAAAAGCCGCTTTTGCCTTTTCGGATCTTCTGTGCTTCCGCTATTCGGAACGTCCCCTCACGCAAGGGCGCCGGCACGACGTTTTTTTTAAGGCGGCCTTTTAATTAAGGGTTTTAATTAGTATATCGGCTAATTATCTAAAATATGAAAAAACTGAGACTCAGATGTATTAGGACCTGCTTTGGACTATCCTTATACAAATTTTCAGACCTTTAAGTGTGGTAGATTTTCATAGTCATCTCACACAAATTAACTCTTTTTTATTAGTGTAGATGTGTGTACTATTTATACGTGTATACTGTATGTTTATATCATATATGTGCATACTAATTATGCGTAATAGGGTAATCCCGGGATTTATGCCGCACATTTTTTTGAATTTGTGTATAAAATCCCATGGTGGACATACAATATAAAAAAATCATGACGTGCTATTTAATGTTAAATATACAACGCATGTACTGCGACAAAAAAAATTCAAAACAAATTATTAATATTTTTTAACAATTTTTTTCTAAAACATTACACTGCGGCGCATCACCCGCACATTCAGGCTGAGACGCCGCTCTTGTGCGGTAGTTATGCCGCGCTTGCAATGAGAACATAATGAAATTATAAATAAAAATATTAAAATAAAATACTCATATCTGGACTATAATTAACGATGTAATAACAAAATGAAACTAAGTGAGTGCAATGAAACGTATTAGTAGATTCAAATTAATAATTGTTGCCTACTTTCACTATTAAAATTATCGACTTATTTTTTTACATAAAATTTTAATTGTTATTTCAGCAACAACGTAGCACCAATGTATTAGAAAGCAAAAAGAAAAAAAGTAAAATTGTGTTTACATAATTTATTTGTTAATCCTTTCGGGGCCGGTGGTTTTTACACAAATTTTATTCGGTTGGTACCACTTTTTTAAAAGAAGTTACCTTTACTTATCATGAAATAATAATCATGAAAATGCTCTAATTAAACAAAGCAAATAATACTTTTCTTTTTTACTGGTGCCAGAAACATATTTTGTAAGCTCTTTATGAAGGTGCTAATATGCACCTATGGTCCCGAATGGGTTAAGAGACCTGTTTTTTCGACTGCAATCTACAGAAAAAGTGTCGAAAAAGTACAGTCTTTATGTAACTACATTTAAACACATGATGCAACGAAAGCAATTACACTTCCTCTTTTTTGGAGTAGTTTGCAAAGAACGTCTGCGTTACGCGTAATCCAATTTTTCATTATTATCATCTTGACTTGCATCTTTCTTGCACTTCTTACTTTTTATTTTCCCCTTTTTCTCCTTTGGTTTTAGCAAACTTGATGACATGCCTAACATGGTTAGTCTGTGCAAAAAGAAAAGGAAAAGTTAATGACACTTAATCATCCCGCACAAAAGAAACTGCGGCATGTATACCGGAATAGCAGTGCAGCATGTATCCCATTTTGCATGGTGCAGACGTCGGCAATCACAGTTACCTGCCATCGCTAAGAGGAATGGTGTAATCATACACACAGTACTCTATACAAACGCTACACTTAGTTTTGACTTCGAAATCATGCATACATTTAGTAATTAGTGTATGAAAAGTATTTAAACATAAAGTGTTTAAAAGTTTGGACAGTGAAATCATGCACTTACGTCAAATTAAGGATTGTAATTCTACAACTAAACATTGAAATGGGATTCACGCTATACACTGGTTAAAATAATCTCATTGCGCACCTACATGTGAGTTTGACGACCATCTATCGATAATTACAAGAAATACAAGGGGTGCGGCATCTATCCGGTATGCGGCGACTCTCCTGGAATTACTCTATATTATAATGTATGCTATATATTGTGCAGTATATGCTGTTTTATAATGTATATTTAATGGAAAAAAGAATGTATTTTTATTACAGTATAAAAGAACATACTTTGGTTGAAAAATATATAGATGCCCAGTTAAGCTCGTGTAAAAATTCGTAAAGATACAGCCATATTCAGTGGAGATGTGACTAATGAAACATTAGTTCTTATTTTTCACAAACGTCTAAGTACCTTTAATCAACATTAAATATTTACAATAATTTTACAAAACAACACTAATATACAGGGTGCAATATGTTATCTATCGCCGACCTTTAATTTCTCAACCGTTGGTCATAGACATATAGTTCCAATTACAAAAACGTTTGAAATGAGGTAAATATTCACGTTATGACATTATTTAATGTAAAAAATAAATTTTATAAAAATTACGAAAACTAACTTTTTTTACGGTCCCCCAGTCGTCCCTCTAGTTATATTTAGTAAAAGTTGACATATATCATAACAGATATAGCACAAAAAGTTTGACATCTGTTCTACAAAAATTGACACAGTTATTAAATTTCAAAGTTTGAGATTTTTCCACATGATTTTGTCTTTCATTGAGGGATCGGTTAAAAGTTGAATTAATGTAATTCGAGATCAAAATCAGAGTGCAATGTTCTTTTTACGGCAAAACCACCTTTAGCCAGTATCGCCTAAATGGGGAATCACCAAACAGGATTATTTCATCTAAAACTTTGAGCTGACTTTTATGGGTCAAACAACATTCAAACGTACCGACGATACCGGCTAAAAGTGGTTTTGCCGTAAAAAGGACATTGCACCCTGATTTTGATCTCTAATTACTTTAATTCATCTTTTAACTGATCCCTCAATGAAAGACAAAATCATGTTAAAAAATCACAAACTTTGATTTTTGTAGCACAGATGTCAAACTTTTTGCGTGCTATCTGTTATGATATGTGTAAGCTTTTACTAAATATAACTATAGGGACTGGGGGGTGGGGGGGGGGGGCGTACAAAAAGTTAGTTTTCTTAATTTTTATCAAATTTATTTTTTACTTTAAATAATGCCACAGCATCAATATTTACCTCATTTGAAACGTTTTTGTAATTGGAACTATATGTCTACGACCAACGGTTGAGAAATTAAAGGTCGGCGATAGATAACATATTGCACCCTGTATAATAGTACATATAAGTAATTTGGTTTTGAACTGGAAATATCAAAATTCCGTATAAAATATGTATTCCCCACTTTATTCATCAAAGCACCTAATCAACATTTCAAAACATAGTTCTTAGAAGTATAAATGGCCTGTTGATGCTTGAAATTCTTTGAACATTATCACTGTGACGATCAATATACTCAACCATTAAGTAGAAATGAGTTAGAAACTGCAGTGAAAGCATGAGGGAAAATCACATAAGCTAATCAGTTCAATTGGAAATAAATCTATTATAATAACGCACTTCAAAAACAATAGCAAAATTTTTTGTTACTTGTAGATGATTTACAGGCAAATTTACTTCAGAATTCATGGAACTTAAATGTTAATTGATGGTTCAAATCCCTCTATTCATAAAAATACTAAATCAACATAAAGTGCTTACAATTAGTTTACAAAGCTATAGCGATATATAATACATGTAAATACTTTGCTTTTCAACAAAAACTATCAAAATTCCGTATAAAATCCTTTTATCCCAGTCTAATCATAAAAGCACTGAATCAACATTGCCAATGATCCTTCTTAAAGGTATAAAATGCCTATTGATGCTTAAGATTCTTCTAGTGATGCTCATTAGTTTAGCTTTGACGATCAATACTTAAACGTTAAGTAGAAAAGAGTCCAGAAAATGCAGATAAAAGATTAAAAAAAAATCACATTAGTTGATCAATTAAGTTGGACATAAAGTCTGTTATAATAGCACGCCGCAAAAACAAGAACAAGAATTTTATTACTTGCAGATGATTTACAGAGTAATTTATTCCAGATTCTGTTAAATTTAGAAGAAGCAGCTGTATCTTTTTTAAGATTAACTACGCGGATTCTTTCGACTTCGTCACAAGTTTGTTTTTATGGCAACGGAATTAATTTATTTGCTACAATTACTGTGTTTTCAAAACCTCCCACCCACGAAAAAGTCCAACAGCATGCACTAAGGTTATCAAATAAACGAGTTAATTGGTGCTTTTTTTACTCTACAAGAACTGCTAAAGAAAATGCTAACCAATATATATTTAAGATTGCTTACATAGATGAGCTTTACTAGATAAAAACTTGTACATTATATAATAGAAATTAAATAATAAATAGTAGTTTTTACTCAAAAGAATTAATTATTTGCCAGACTTAATGTTCTTTAAAAAAATACACACAAGAATAAAATATACAATCTACATTAGAATTAATCAATTCATATTTTTATCGGCAGTTATGTTGCACTACAAGAATTTTTTAAAAGGAAATGATAGCAGAGTTTTATTTAAAATAGTTTACGTAAATGAACTTTACAGATGCAAATTTATTGATAATATAATGCAAATCATATAATCAATCACGAATTTGTTTTTATGGCAATAAAATAAATTATGCATTACATTTACTGTGTTTTCCAACGTAATAATTCACGAAAGAAAAACTGCAAAAATGAGTCAATGAACTATGCTTTTCATCTAATCCTGTCCCTCATAAAAAATTTAATAGATCCCTTTTAAATGTGTTAAATGTAGTTTTTTTTTTTTTTTTTTTTTTTTTTTTTTGTCCAAAAAATAGCTAGATCAATAATCTATGCTTTAATAGTGCAGAATTTTGAAATACTGAATAATATCTTAAGTTTCCATGCTAACGTAGGGAACAAAACACAAATTTCTGGGAACGATATCATTGGACACAAATATAGGTATTAATGAAGCAAAAAAATGGTCTTAGAAGCAGAAAGGTGCACTACTGGATACCGTATCTAAAACTTCATTCATTAATCTAGTAAACATACTAAATAAATATTATATGAGTAAAATAATGCTGAAGAAAATAATTTACATAGAAGAAAAAGGAAAAATAATTGTGGTTTTGTAGTTCACACTGAGAGTAAATTATAACGCATTGTATGCTGGCTATACCGGCTAAATATATCAGAAGCAAGGAATTTTCCGAAAAATATTGAAAAAAATGATTTTTACAAGAACTTTAATAAATCGAAAATTTTTGTACAGCTGAGCTATTCAAGTTTATTGTATTAAATCTCCTTTCTCCCTCTGGACAATTCATGACGCCAACACAGATATTTTCTAACAATCTATTAAAAAAAGCACCAATAAATGATTAAAATCATGGCCAAATGTTTTTAGTGTACATTTACCGCGTATCTGCCTTCGGTGTTTTTAACAGTGCTATAATATAATCATCAGACTCAGAGAATCATAAATTCATTATGTAAAAATCGCAATGATATAAAGCTTTTTCGAAGTATGTATTAATTCCCATCTAAAATGGATATAATATGGAAAAAAGGTGATTTAAATAGTTCAAGATAAGTTATATGTAACTGTATCAATATATGTATAAAAAAAATTTATATATAAAGGAAAACACTGCGAAAAGGACACTTTGTTAATACATCGCATTAATATTGCATAATATTAAATTATGCAAAAACGAAATTTTGTACAACTTAATATGCGCTATATTTTACGAGTAAATGTAATATTTTTGGTTAACAGTTTTAGATAATAAGGTGAGTGCACCAATAATGGACAAGTTACCATTAATTTACCACCGAAACAAAAATCTGTAGAAAGCAGAAAATAACGCACATATATATTATGTTTGGAAGAAAATGTTTATCTAATGAAATGCATTAAACATCTAATGAAATGCATTGTTACAAGTAAAGTTGCAATTAGTTATTAAATTGGATTGATTAGAAAGCTTTCCATAAATATTCAAAAACAAAAGAAAACAGCTCCCCCTTTTAAGAAAAGAAATCATGATATGTTCATATATATATATATTTTTTTTTTTTTAACATCAAGTTCAATTTCATTTCCCTGGCTCATTAATTGGAGCACGTAGTTATTTATGTTTATTATATCTAAATATTTTTTTTTTTTTTTTTTTTTTTACGATTTATATAATTATTAGGGAGTGGTCAGTTACTGGAACACTAAAATATTGACTGCGCTCTTATTGACATATTGGAAAATTATTGATTTTTTGTTTATTTTTCAAACTGACCTTAAAGAACCAAAATAAGCATAAAAGTTCATACTTATATCGAAATGTTAGGTTACTTTCAGTGGGAGAAGGGATTTTTCAACAAATAATCAATGTTGTTAATTACTAAATTTTCTTCATTAATTATAGGCTAAATATATTGTCCAGAAATTCGCATTACTCCAAATATAGATTATTTGAACGCATAAGCATATATAATATTAACTTTTTTCTATATTATAAAGTCTGATTCAGATAAAATTTTATTTTTGAAAATAAACTTATATGAATAAAATTAGCAATAAGTTAATATAAAGTTATACGAATGTTTTCTTCATTTAAGAACATATAAAATTTGAATGCAGTTATAAAGAAGTAGTACTCGAAAGCATTTTTAAAGTATTCTTAATAGGTCTTGAAATATAGAATGATTGGAATAAGAGAGGGAAACAAAAAAAAATTCAAAAAGTGAAAGAAGACGGAATGGTCGCTATTCCAATATAATAAATAAAATATAAATGGAAATTCCTGAATTACGAAAATTTGGATCCCAACAATCCTTACACTTGCATTAAGAAATTGTATGCAGCTAATCAAATTCACATGCATAAACGGATTTGCAATATAAAAAGTTTGTTTTTGAAACACCTCAAATAAGTATTATGCTAATGGTTAATCCAACTCATTTGATGGCAATAAAGCTGGCGATACTTGGCTCAATGATTTATTAAAATTTCATCCGCATATTATAAAAACAGATGCAAAGATATTAACTTAGGGAGAACACAGGTTAATAAGACATGAAATCTCAAATAACCCACTGACTTGCCGTTTTCCTTAATTTGTATCCTTTTTTCGTGAATCACATGACTGATTTTGATCTGATATTATTTGACATAACGCTGTAATAATAAAAATAAAAATGATTTAAATTAAATTACTGTACATTATTTTACGCATTTCCTTTCTTATCATTTTAGTGTTATTTCTGTATTTATATCAGGATTGATTTCATATGCAGGATATCCAGTAAAGTCCTCTCTTGCACTCTTAATTTTCGAATACCGTCAGCTATGGTAATAATTTAATGTATAGCTATAATAAAGGGGCTGGAAGCTTTTCGATAATATTTCTGATAGCGGCGCCACCTAGTGACAAATTCAGGCGTTAGTATATGTATTTCGAAATCTATGTGGGACTCAGGAAAACAGTCAATTACAAAATTGTATAGTTGTATCAATTTACTAAGAAAAGGCCCCATGTGCACATGAATGCTAAGAAATAAAACGCTATTTGTGATTTCTAACATTTTTATGTCAGGAAACGCATCAGACAGAATATAATGTCGCGATTAGTAAACAAAACTACAAAACACTATTTATTAAACATACATTGAGCAACGATACTAAATGCAACCAGTGATAAATACTTGCTCCTTTATGAGGATTTTCGTGGTATAAAGTTTTGAAAATCAGCGTTGTCGCGTGCGCCACATTTATGTGCAGAAAATGTCTTCTCGTGCTAAATAGATGTTGCTATACAACTTGATAATTCACTATTTTCCTGTACCTCCTATAGCTTTCAAAATCGGTAAGCTAGCTTCATACTTCGCCGCTATGAGGAGCCTTAAGCAATCCCATCTAATAGAGCATTGACATTTTACTGCACATCGGCATTATATTTCCGACTACAGTTGCAGGGTTAAATAGTTAAGGGGGGGGGAAAAGGGGCTTTACTGGACACCCTGTATTTGAATTTGAATATCGCAATCGTCATCTTTCAGTGTTTATCAGTTTATGTGTTACAGATTTTAAAAACGTTTCCTGACTGTTGGATAACCCGGTATATATGTCTTTAAGCAGTAGTTTTTAATTGAAATAATTTCTACACTGAAAAAGAAGTTGCCAATTACTGCTACAGTTTGGTCAATTAACTTTGCAGAGGTGGTCAACTACTGCTGCAATCTCATTTTCCTAATTATATTGTTAATAACTTAAATTGTAGAAATTCCTTCCGGGCAGTACCGGGAGGAAGAGGTAGCTTTCATATTCCTTATTTTTAAATAGCCAGCTTATATTATTCAAACGAAGCTCAATTTAGTGGAAACCGATTATAGGAGATTCAATTTTAATTTTTATCAATACTAAACCATTATGAATGAGAATTTCGCGAAATTAGTCAGCTTTATCCAAGCTGCTTTTATTTAAAGTAACTTATATTTGGTTGCCAAATTCGGCGATATCTTGAAGTGCCTGCCATTTTCAGCCAACATGGTGGATAAGGCTATCCAGTGAACTTGGTCGAGACCTTAGTATTTCCTGTGCACTTGCTCACTCACATCGGAATCGGTTGATTCCGATGCACAAGTGCTGTTGCAGGCAAAAAATCAGATTTTTCAAAATGTCACCCACATTAGAAATTCAAACTGCTATATCTGAGTCATTTTTTAAGATAAAGACAAAAAAAAAAAAAAAAAAAAAAAAAAAAAAAAACGCTCCGGAACCCTTGTATCAAGGTCAAATATTTCAGAAAGAAACCTTTTTCAATTTCTACTCTTTTTGCAGCTCTCTTTAAATATAATTTTTTTTTCAATTTAATGGCCGCAATTTTGAAACAAGATGGCTGATGAAGCTGGCCAGCGAACTTTGTGAGACATTGCTATATACTATCCACATGCCTTCTTACAACGAAATAGGTTAATAAGCACGCGTGTTATCGCGTGAAAAATATTAGATCGTTTCAAAATGTCAGCCATGTTAGAAATTCAAAGTGCTATAATTCAACCATTTTTTAAGATATAGACGAAACAAACACTGCTCCGGAATCTTTGTATCAAGGTCAAACACATTAAAAAAATCTTTTTCATTTTTCTTTTTTTGATACCTCATTTCAAATTTTAAATTTAATTTTTTTAAACAAGATTTAAACCCTTTTGAAACAAGATGGCGAATGAAGCTGTCCAACGAACTCGGTCGATACATTGGTATGTACTAGGTACACACCAAGTTACATCGAAATCGGTTCATAAATACGCCTGTTATCGCGTGGCAAAAATCAGATCGTTTCAAAATGTCAGCCACAATAGAAATTCAAAATGCTATAACTCAGCCATTTTTTTTTAGATATAGACGAAACAAAAACTGCTCCGAAGTCTTTGTATCAACATCAAACACATGAGAAAAAAAATATTTTTCATTTTCCAATTTTTTGGCACCATATTTCAAATTAAAAAAAAATAATAATAATCACAAATCTTTGTATTAAGTTCAAACACATACGAAAAAAATCTTTTTCATTTTTTAATTTTTTGGTACTTCATTTTAAATTTTAAAATTTTAAAATTTTTGTACATGACCACCATTTTGAAACAAGATGACAGATGGAGCTGGCGAACGAACTTGGTCGAGGCATTGGTATGTACTATGTATACACCAAGGTACATCCAAATCGGTTCATAAATACGCCAGTTATCGCGTGACAAAATTCAGGTCGTTTAAAAATGTCAGCCACGCTAGTAATTCAAAGTGATATAACTCAGTCATTTTTTAAAATATAGACGAAACAAAAGCTGCTCCGAAGTCTTTGTATCAACGTCAAACACATGAGAAAAAAATATTTTTCATTTTCCAATTTTTTGGCACCATATTTCAAATTTTAAATAAAAAAAAAAATTAAATGGCCGCCATTTTGTAACAAGATGGCGGATGAAGCTCGCCAACGAACTCGGTCGAGACATTGGTATGTGCTATGTATACCCCAAGTTACATCCAAATCGGTTCATAAATACGAGAGTTACAGTGTCACAAAGATAATATATATATATATATATATATATATATATATATATATATATATATATATATACACTATATAGCCATTAATGACCGGCAACTTTCAATTTTAGACATTTTGTCGAATATTTAGAAATATACTTGCCAGATTCTTCTAGAATTTCAGGATTAAAAAGAACGGGTATGACCTCATATTTAGCAATGTCGATTTGTTAAGGGGGACAATTAGGGGGCCAACAAAAAATCAAAGAAAAAAATAATACTTGGGATCCCCTGTAAAATAAAATGCACGAAATGATCCAATCGCTACGGAATATAAATAAACAATAATTGTGCAATATGTGTATTCTTTTGTGTTAGAATAGCACGTATATTGATATAGCGATTTCTTTTAAAAAATTAAGAAGTTCTTGCATGTTTTTTGCTTATAACATGCAGGGTTTTCAACCAAATCTAACGCCGGATTCAGAAAAATTGAAAAAATATAGTAGAAATAATGTAGTTCAATTGGAATATAAATATGTTAAATATTTTAGGCAATATGGGCAGTTGTATGAAATAATTTTTATCTGCGCATGCGCGAACGATAACAAGGATCATTTTACATAACTTTCTAGTCAACTCTATGGAGCAACTTATTAAAAAAAAATTTAGTCAAATATCGTAAAAATTCAGAAAGATATCGGCGTTAGAGTGAGCAAATTTTTAGTTGTTCTCTAAAAGCAGCTGAACGATAAGGGATTTTCCACAAATTGTCATTTTTAATTATTATTTTTTTTTTCATTTTTTATTGATGCTTTAGTTCTTCTTGGATAATCACCAGAACGAGCCTATACCATGATCAAAAGAAGTATCAAAATCGAAGCATTTTTTCCTAATCTACTCGTTGATAGTCACTAAATATTAACTTTTTTCTGAAAGTCAGTTAATAAAATATGACAATTTGTGTAAAATCCCTTATCACTCAGCTGCTTTTAGAGAACAACTAAAAATTTGCTCACTCTAACGCCGATACCTTTCTGAATTTTTAGGATATTTGACTATTTTTTTTTTTAATAAGTTGCTCTATAGAGTTGACTATTAAATTGTGTAAAATGATCCTTGTTATCGTTCGCGCATGCGCAGATAAAAATTATTTCATACAACTACTCATATTTCCTAAAATATTTAATATATTTAAATTCCAATTTCGCTATATTGTTTCTAGTATATTTTGTCAATTTTTCTGAATCCGGCGTTAGATTTGGTTGAAAACCCTGCATGTTATAAGCAAAAAACATGCAAGAACTTTTTAATTTTCTTAAATAAATGGCTATATCTCTATTAATATATGTGCTATTCTTACACAAAAGAATACACATATTGCACAATTCCTGTTTATTTATATTCGGTAGCGATTAGATCATTTTGTGCATTTTATTTTACAGGGTGATCCCAAGTATTATTTTTTTTCTTTGTTTTTTTATTGGCCCCCTAATTGCTCTCTTTAACAAATCGACATTTCTAAATATGAGGTCATACCTGTTCTTTTTAATCCTGAAATTCCTGAAAAATCTGTCAAGTATATTTCTAAATATTCGACAAAATGTCAAAAATTGAAAGTTGTCGGACATTAATGGCTATATAGTGTATATATATATATATCAACATTTGAACGGAGGGTGGTTTCGGGGTCTGGGGGTATTGATCGATGAAAATATACCAAAATTTTTTGAAATCGATTTCCTCTGAACGGCTGCAATAGGTAGCTTTTTGTAATGTTTTGTAAAGCTACCTAAAAATAAAATGAGACTTTTTGTTTACGGATTAATACTCGTTATTCATTAATTGATATGTACGCATATTTGCAGAAAAATGTGTCAATAATTATGTTAGAATAAAACAAAACTTTAAGAGATTTCCACTAAATGATCAATTACATATCGACTCACTCTAATTATACTTAAAATAAGTTAAATATAATTCACAGTGAAATCAATAAGTTATATCATTTGAACCTAATGTATTTAAATCGTTATTAAGCGACGAATAACTCTGATATGCGTTTTGATGAAATGCACTTATCGGTATAATAAATGGATATCAACTAAAAGCTACTTATGAAATAAGTTGAGTAAATGTAAATCATAGGAAATTTTGTTTCAAGATAACGACATTACAGTAGTGATTTATTTAGTCTTTTATGTAATTATATGTCAGATTTTCTATAACTTTTCACTAAAGAATTTTCAAAATAAGCAAAGGACAGAAAGCTTTATATTAGTAGAACATTTGCTTTTATGATAATTTGAAAGTATAATACAGGGAAGCCCAACGTCATGTTTGTGGGTGCCATGGTGCCCTTTGAAGAATTTCTTGGCGCCCTTTTGAAGGTTTCCTGTTATTAGACTTTTTAGGAGTAAAATTCGATTATAAAGAATGCTTTCTTTAAAATAATTAAAATTTGCATCAGACACATTTTCACAACATGTGAAAATACATTAAAATCCAAAAGCATACTTTGAAAATTTAATCCTGCATAATTTCATGATTTGTAGTTTATAAGGAGTTGTTTATAAGGAGTAATTATGATTATTAGATTTGGTAATAATTGGAAATAGCTCTTTTTAATACTTAAGAAGTAACAGAAAAAAAATCCCTGCCGGCTCCGCCTACAGGCACAAGTAGACTTCGAAGTTAAGTGCTAATTTCAACAACAAAAACTAAATCGTGATTAGAGATAAACCCACTTTAACAACTTTATCTGGCCGCTTTTGACGAGTTTTTAATTACATTTTTCTGTAAGGGCGGGTTTTTTCAGAATCATATTAATGCGGTATTAAAAAAAAATATTTTTCCACGCTCAACAAATCGAAATCTTCTGACACGTTTTCAGCTTCATTTTTAAAAGAAAAAAACGTGAATCTTGCTGACGTGATTTTTGAAGAGATTTATAAGCGACCTGTTTTTTTTTCAAATAATTAATTAGAACTTAATTTATAAACAATTATTTCCTTAGTAGGACAATATTTTACGTTTCAAACACAATTGCTTCGAGAAATTCTGTTCAAAATGTCCACTTTGACAGAACTTTTTGAAATATATTCAGCCTCTACCACAAAATTGATCATTACGGTACATTATATGGTTTCTGACTAAGAAAACCTACCAATTGGATGCGTTTGAGAGCAAAAAATAATTTAAAATTGAGTCAGAAAATAAGCAGTTTGGATTTGAGTGCACTCTTAATACGATGATTTTTTCTTAAACCCCTATGTGTTTTTAATTTGTTTTTGCTCTAAGAATTGGTCCTGTCAGAAACTTGCCAATATAAAAGTTGTACATAATATTAAGAAGATAGATAATAAATTCATGCGGATTTTATATCTTGTGAATTGACGAAGTTATGGATTTTTTTCTCCTTCTTTTTGTTTTCGTTTTTATTTATTTATTTATTTATTTATTTTTACGGTACGAATTGGTCCCATCAAAAACTTGTCAATATAAAAGTTGTAGATAATATTAAGACAATTTATAATAAATTTAATTGAATTTGATATCTTGAGAATTGACGAAGTTATGAATTTTTTTCTCCCAAAACCCTATTTTTCTCGTCCCTTGAGACCATTTTTTATTTAATCAAAAATCTGTCGTACATAAATATATGACACTTTTTTTAGAAATAATAATAACTTTAAACTGATTCGATGTGTATTGTAATTAAGAAGTTATGTTTTTTTTCGGTTTTCACAAAACCCCTCCCTATTTCCACCCCTTGATCGGATTTTGCCCATTAGCGAACTGCCGAGATTTCATGCCCCTTGATTTTATGTATCAGTTTGGAAGAGCTTTGTGCAGAATTAAGGAAGTTATCGTGTCCATACAAAAGTGATATATATATATATATATATAACCATTAAATAAACATTACCGACCACCAACAAAAACTGTGTAATTATGAATACATATTATAACAATATGGCCAATAAACTTCTATTAAAAATTCTCAATCGAATATATATACTGACAACAACCACTGATAATACACATTGTATAAAAAAGAGCTATCAACTGGTCAATATTATGAAAAATCTTAACTGTAAAAACAATATAACGACATATGATTTCAAAGAACTTTTTAATAATATACATTTATTAGATCTACATAATATTATATATGCATTATTTAAAAAGTATCATCATAAACTGGATTTACCATTTAGTAGAGATATAGCTTATTTTAAATCTTTAACAAATTTCATTATCTATAATAATTCTATTTTGCAAGATAACACATTATATTTACAGAACGTTGGTATACAACAAGGTGGATGCACGTACATCCAGTTTATTATCAGACTTATACTTATATCACTGTGAACGTACTTTTACTAATAGTATTCTACATTTATATCGTCATATTCAAGACATAATTTCAATTGCCACTGATCAAACTAATATTTCTCAATTTCCAGTAGATCATCCTACTAATTTAGAATTAACGGAAAACCCCCTATCTAACAATACAATTAACTTTTTAGATCTTAAAATTACAATAAAAGAAAACAAACAATAACTGATCTATATGATAAACGTACAGAATTTAAATTCAAAGTTAATACATTTACTAATTTTAAATCTTGTCTTCATAATTCTGTATATCGTAATATAATCCTTAATCATTTATATAGAATAAAGTGTTTATGTTCTTCTCATCTACAGTGGGTTGCCAAATTATTAGGGACAGTCATGAATTATATGTTTTTTGTACAATATTAGGATATAGTTTGAAAATAAACACTGTTTTTAGTTTAAAAACATTATTGTTATACTAGTTTAAGTATTTATGCAATATTATGTGAAAAAAAACCAACAAAAATATAATACAGTCAATTTACTAATGTTAAGTAAAGAATATTAATGTTTGGTGGCATTTCCTTTGGCTTCGAGGACTGCTTCGATGCGTCTCAGCATTCTTTTAATGCAATTTCTGGCACTTTCTTTTATTTTAGGGTTGTGATGCCATACATTTATTAATTTTTCGATGAGTTGTACTTTGGTTGTAATCGTATCTTTGCCGTTTTCCGCCTTGGTGATCTCCCATAAGTTTTCTATGGGGTTCGTGTCAGGAGAATTGCCAGGTCAAGGTAAAACTGGGATATTGTGGTCTGCAAAACTTTGTAAAGCTTCTAGCTTTATAACAAGGGGCTGAATCATTCATAAACATGAACTCTTCACCACCTGGGAACCATTCTTCAATATGCAGCAGCAGCCGAGTTTCCAGAACTTGCCTGTACTGGCCTTGTCTCATGATTCCCTGGACAATGTAGAGGCGTCCAACCCCTTTAGCGCTTATGATAGACTAAACCATTATTTTATCAGGGTGTTTAACACTTTCCACGATGCAGTCTGGGCGGTATTTTTTGCCTGGGAGTCTCTTGACAAAGCTGCTTTTATCGGCTAAAATCTCAAAGGTTGATTAATCTGAGAAACATACCTGAAAAAATTTAAATATGTTAATAATTTAGAAATAAATGATTTTAAATGACATGAATAATAATTATCTTAACAACTGACCTTACTCCAATCATCAACTGTCTTCTGGCGGTGTTCACGAGCCCAGGCAAGGAGCTTCTTCTTCATCGCTTCTGTGAACCGGAGATTCTTGGCTAGACGATGACCTGTCAATCCTTCCTCCGCTAATATCGGCAGCACAGTTCTCTTAGAAACTGGTATGCCAGATTCTTGAACGATCTAAGTAAGGAGTCCCAAACTCTTCTTTCTGTTTCCTAAACAGATATCCCGGAATTTCCTATCTTTACGTGGAGTTGTTATGCGTTTTCTTCCACATTTACCTTTTCGTTTGGGCGAAAGTGGCTGGTTTTTGTCCAGATTTATTTTTATCCTGTTGACTACTGACTTGGAAACTCCAGCAAGTTCTGCTATCGTCCTTTGGGAACGACTCCTATGCAGAAGAAGAGTTTTTACCTCAGATTTTTTCTTTGGGGACAAATCAACCCCTCGACTCATACTGAAATCAATAAAAATAAAAATAAATTAAAATCGTAAATAATTTCGATAAAATCAAATATTTAATCAATAAAAGAAAGATAATACTCACATATAATTCTTAACTTTTCCAAAAAAAATCCACAGAATTTTGTTTAAATTAAAGAAAAGCGTCTTCCACTATTGCGTGTGTAAAAGACTCAGTGTCTCTCATGTTATTAAAATATTTATGGAAAGCAAAAAAACCTTTTAACATACCAAAAGTACTTAAAAGATGAATTATAGAGATGTTGGCAATGGTAAAATGCATTCCTGCAACACTTAAACCATTTAGATCCACAGTCAAGTGCACCCAAAGTATAAAACTAGCAAAAAATATGACTGTCCCTAATAATTTGGCAACCCACTGTATATTAAAAAACTAATTTGTGATGCATTAAATCATGGTTTTCCAAAAAAAAAAAAATAATATATTCTTTAATCTATAATTAGTACTTAAATGATTTTAAAAAATAAATTAATACATGCGTAAATAAAATTACATATATATATATAAAATAAGAAAATAATTATAAAAAATTAAAAATTGTAAAATAATGATAAAAAAATACACTGTAAAAAAAAAATACGACCAGTTTTCCTGTAGGAATCGGAAAAATAGTTGTCCTTATCGTACCGGAAAAATTTCCGACCCTGCTTGGAATAAGAGGCGTAAAATCTGAATAAAATGCGTAAAATACCGTTTTATTGACTATTTTCTTTTTTTTTACGAATTTTATTCCGAGCTGGGTCGGAAAATTTTCCGGTACGATGAGGGCAACTATTTTTTCGATTCCTACAGGAAAACTGGTCGATTTTTTTTTACAGTGTATTATAGGACGGTTAGGTGGGTAGATGTTAGAGTACGGAGGAGGGTGGCGTTGTCTGGATAATACGCGATGGTTAATAAAAAAAAATGGGGCATTTGATTTATAACTACGTTGTAATACACATTTTATAATGGATGTTGATTCGATACTTTTATATGTATAATGGTGTAGTTATATTTATATATTTATCAATTCATATTAAATTTATTCATATTCACTAATATTTAATAAAGTTAACGATTAACTTATATTTAAATTTTAACCTACTTAGGAAAATATCATATTAATTTCTAATAGCATACTATCTTAAATGAGAATAAAATGCATAATGAGTGTATTTGTTATACCTAATGCTATGACAGTATGGATTTAACATGGTAATTTTTTATTATTTTTCCTCTATCCTTTTTAATCTTGTTTCATTTTCAACTTAATTGGTGTTCAATGGTTTATTTCTCTGTTTTCTGTGTGGTAGTCCCAAATTCATATTCTTTAGCTAATTTATGGCTAATATGAAGATGAAACCACACATTATATTTGTGGAACTTAAGGCATTTGGGACCCGATGATTCTGTCTACGTTCTACAAATTTCCATCATTCCATTTATGTTATTCAATTTCTGCTGTTTTTTGCTATGTTTTCGGAATCTATGTTAAGTGTGTTGGGGGACTGTAATTGTTAATGTCATTTTATTGATAATTTCACAGTTTTTGTTGGTGGTCGGTAATGTTTATTTAATGTATATATATATATCTTATACTATAATGCGAGCAAAAATTGTGTTTGTGTGCGTGTGTGTATGTAAATTTTATATTGAAAACGGCTGTACGGATTTTGACGAAATTTTGTATTTTACCATTTTCAGGCACGATAAAACCATTGGGCTAGGTCACATGTTCGAGAAAAATCGATTAGTGGATCATTTTGGGGCATAATGGGTCAAGGTCAAGCTAATTATATCTAAAAAACGGCTCAGTCAATTTTGACTAAATTTCATATCCAACCGTTTTTTGGCACGAGAAAACTATTGGGCTAGGTCACATGTTCGAGAAATTTTGATTAGTGGGTCATTTTTTGGTCACTATGGGTCAAGCCAATTTTATCTAAAAAACGGCTTTGACGATTTTGACTAAATTTCGCATTCTATCGTTTTGGATTACGAGAAGATCAATGGGCTAATTCACATTTTAGAGAAAATTCGATTAGTGGGTCATTTTTGGGTCACTGTGGGTCAAGCAAAGTTTATCTAGAAAACGGCTCTAATGATTTTAACAAAATTTTGTATTTTACCATTTTCGGGCATGGGAATACGTTGGGCTAGGTCATGTGTACGAAAAAATCCGATTAGTGGGTCATTTGGGGTCATAATGGGTCAAGGTCAAGCTAATTATATCTAAAAAACGGCTCAATCGATTTTGACTAAATTTGATATCCAACCATTTCTCGGCACGAGAAAACTATTGGGCTATGTCACATGTTCGAGAAATTTCGATTAGTGGGTTATTTTGGGGTCACTATGGGTCAAGTCAATTTCATCTAAAAAAACGGCTCTAACGATTTTTACTAAATTTTGTATTTTGTCGTTTTCGATTACGATAAGACCAATGGGCTAAGTCACATATTATAGAAATTCCGATTAGTGGGTCATTTTGGGGTCTCTACGGGTTAATCAAAGTTTATCTACAAAACGGCCCTAACGATTTTGACAAAATTTCGTATTCTATCGTTTTCGGGCGCAAGAATACCATTGGGCTTGGTCGCATGATCAAGAAAATTCGATTAGTGAGTCATTTTGGGTCACAATGGGTCAGGATCAAGCTAATTGAATCCAAAAAACGCCCAAAACATTTCGACAAAATTTTGTAATATACAGTTTCCGGGGATGAGATGACCATTGGACTAAGTCACATGTAGGAGAAAAATCGATTAGTTGGTCATTTTGGGTCATAATGGGTCAAAATCAAGCTAGTTATATCTAAAAAATGGCTCAATAGATTTTGACTAAATTTTATATACAACAGTTTTTCGGCACGAGAAAACTATTTGGCCAAGTCACATGTTCGAGAAATTTCCATTTGTGGATCATTTTTGGGTCACTATGGGTCAAGCCAATTTTATCTAAAAAACGGCTTGAACGATTTTGACTAAATTTGTATTCTGTCGTTTTCGATTACGATAAGACAAATGGGCTAAGCCACATATTATAGAAAATTCCATTAGTTGGTCATTTTTAGGTCTCTGTGGTTTAAGCAAAGTTTATCTAGAAAACGGCCCTAACGATATTGACGAAATATCGTATTCTATCGTTTTCGGGCGCAAGAATACCGTTGGGCTAGGTCGCATGTTCAAGAAAATTCGATTAGTGGGTCATTTAGGGTCACAACGGGTCAGGGTCAAGCTAATTGAATCTAAAGAAAGGCCCAAAACATTTTGACAAAATTCTGTACTATACAGTTTCCGGTCATGATATGACCAATGGGCTAAGTCACATGTTCGTGAAAAATTGAGTAGTGAGTCACTTATGGGTCGCTGTGGGCCAAGCTAATTGTATATAAATAAAAGACTCAGACAATTTTGTCAAAATTTTGTATTATACAGTTTCTGGGCATGAGAAGACCATTGGGCTATGTCACATGTTCGAGAAAATTCAATTAGTGGGTCAGTTTTGGGTCACTGAAGGTCAAGCTAAATGTATCTAAAAAAAGGCTCAAAACATTATGGCAAAATTTTGTATTAAATCGTTTCTGAGCATGAGAATACCATTGAGCTAAGTAACATGTTCGAGAAAATTCGATTATTGGGTCATTTTGAGGTCACTGTGGGTCAAGCAAATTGTATCTTAAAAAAAGCTTCAAACGACTTTGACAAAATTTTATATTATACTGTTTCCGGGTACGAGAAGATCATTGGGTTAGGTCACATGTTCGAGAAAATTCGATTAATGGGTCATTTTGGGGTCACTGTGGGTCAAGTTAATTTTATCTAGAAAACAGCTTTAATGATTTTGATTAAATTTTGTTTTCTATCGTTTTCGGGTTAGAGAAGATCATTGGTCTAGGTCGCATGCTTAAGAAAATTCGATTAGCCAGTCATTTTTGGCCACTATGAGTCAAGGTTTAGATAATTTTATCTAAAAAATGGCTCAAACGATTTTGACAAAATTTCTTATTACCCCATTTCCTACCACGAGAAGACCAGTGGGATAGGTCACATGTTCGATAAATTTAGATTAGTAAGTCCTTTTTTGGTTACCGTGGGTCAAGCTAATTTTATCTATAAAATGACTTTAGCGATTTTGACTAAATTTTATATTCTATCGTTTTCGGGTTCGAGAAGACCATTGGTTAGGTCGTGTGTTCGAAAAATTTCGGTTATTGGGTCCCTATGGCTTAGGATCATGCCAATTTTATCTAAACAGCAAGAATGATACAGTGAGAATAAAATATCGAATTGAACACAAGGCTAATTTTAACCGAGCTTAGCTCGGTCATGCCCGCTAGTATATATATATATATATATATATATATATATCACATTATGTATTAAATTCATTCGTCAGACTCAGAATCCTGTACCATAATTAAAATAAGAATAACCAACAAACATCTAAGAAATTTCAACAAATATAACCTGAACAAGCAAAAACCAAGAAAAAACAACCAAAAAGCGGTGGCCTCGTCAGCAGTGGGCATTTTAAAAAAGCACAGCAGTGTGTTTCAGACTAATTACAATTCACAACAAATATTATTCAGTAGTGCCGAAACCCACCGCCACTACTGAATAATATTTGTTGTGAATTGTAATTAGTGTGAAGCACTGCTGTGCTTTTTTAAAATGCCCACTACTGACGAGGCCACAGCTTTTTGGTTGTTTTTTCTTGGTTTTTGCTTTTTCAGGTTATATTTGTTGAAATTTCTTAGATGTTTGTTGGTTATTCTTATTTTAATTATGGTGCAGGATTCTGGGCCTGACGAATACATCTGATACATAATATACTATATATAATCTGTGTGGTTATTTGCAGCTTTGGCGCTTATTGCATGGATTTTATTTTTATTTTTTATTTTTATTTTCAGTTTTATTTTTAACCTTTATTTGAGCTTATATATATATATATATATATATATATATATATATAT
Organism: Maratus speciosus; assembly: GCA_963932465.1. Taxonomy (NCBI): domain Eukaryota; kingdom Metazoa; phylum Arthropoda; class Arachnida; order Araneae; family Salticidae; genus Maratus; species Maratus speciosus. Next base: position 518,827,752 of record OZ010796.1, read on the forward strand.
ATATATATAACCATTATATAATTACAACTCATCATCTAGTTCTCGAGAAAAATGGTCTCCCAGTTTGAAAAACATGGCTTCGAGTAAAACAAGTTTAATGCTTTACAGTAGCGTTACGTTCAACGAGCGACATTACATTTAACGAACGAAAAAGATAGTAAGGAATTCGAATATCACAAAATCGCTTTAGGACACATTGCAGATGCAAAAAAAAAAAAAAATTGACACAAAGAAGTAGAACTTCCCCTTATATTCAGTTTGTTTTCAACACCCTGTATATCCATTAAGAAAAATAAGCATTTTATGTGTCAGAATAAAATATAAGAATATTAAAGTAAAAATATTGCTTATGAACGTATTGTACTAGTGGTTAAAGCTATACAAATATATCTTAAAAGAAAACTGCGTTCAAAAGTGTGTAACAATTACATAAACCTTAAATGAAATTTTCTGCTTTTTAATTTTTGCGGTATTTCAAAACTAATAACCGTATTTGGGAATATTAGTTATAGAAAATATTTATATTTAAAATTAGTTACATACACTATATGGCCATTAATGACCGGTAACTTTCAATTTTAGACATTTTGTCGAATATTTAGAAATATACTTGTCAGATTCTTCTGGAATTTCAGGATTAAAAAGAACAGGTGTGACCTCATATTTACCAATGTCGATTTTGCAAGAGGGATAATTAGGGAGCCAACAAAAAATCGAAGAAAAAAATAATGCTTGGGATCACCCTGTAAAATAAAATGCACGAAATGATCTGTCGCTACATAAAAATACAAATAAATGGACATTATGCAATATGTGTATTCATTTGTGTAAGAATAGCATATATATTAAAAGAGATATAGCAATTTTTTTTAAATAAAAAAAAAATCTTTCATGTTTTTGCTTATAACATGCAGGGTTTTCAAACAAATTTAGCGCCAGTTTCAGAAAAATTGACTAAATGTAGTAGACACAATATAGTGCAACTGGAATATAAATATAATAAATATTTTAGGAAAAATGAGCAGCTGTATGAAATAATTTTTATCTAGAATGCGCGAACGATAACAAGGATCGTTTTACATAATTTAACAGTCAACTCTATGGAGCAACTTATTAAAAAAAATCCAGTCAAATATCGTAAAAATTCAGAAAGATATCGGCATTAAAGTGAGCTAACTTTTAGTTGCTCTGAAAAAATAGCTGAATGATAAGGGATTGTCCACAAGTTGTCAATTTTAATTTTAAATTCTTTTAATTTTCGTTTTTTATTTATGCTTTAGTTCTTCTTGGATAATCACCAGAACGAGCGTATATCCTGATAAAAAGAAGCATCAAAATCGAAGCATGTTTTCCCAAAATCTACTCGTTGATAGTCACTAAATATTAACTTTTTTCTGACAGTTAATAAAAAATGACAATTTGTGGAAAATCCCTTATCATTCAGCTGCTTTTAGAGAACAACTACAAATTTGCTCACTCTAACGCCGATATCTTTCTGAATTTTTACGATATTTGACTGGATTTTTATTAATAAGTTGCTCTATAGAGTTGACTATTAAATTATGTAAAATGATGCTTGTTATCGTTCGCGCATGCGCAGATAAAAATTATTTCATACAGCTATTCATATTTCCTAAAATATTTATTATATTTATATTCCAATTGCACTATATTGTTTCTACTATATTTTGTCAATTTTTCTGAAACCGGCGTTAAATTTGGTTGAAAACCCAGCATTTTATAAGCAAAAAACATGCAAGAATTTTTTTTTTAATTTTTTAAATAAATCGCTATATCTCTATTAATATACATGTTATTCTTACATAAATGAATACACATATTACACAATGTCTGTTTATTTATATTCTACAGCGATAACTCATTTCGGGAATTTTATTTTACAGGGTGATCCCAAGTATTATTTTTTTCTTTGATTTTTTGTTGGCCCCCTAATTGTCCCCTTTATCAAATCGACATTGCTAAATATGATGTCATACCTGTTCTTTTTAATTCTGAAATTCTAGAAGAATCTGACAAGTATGTTTCTAAATATTCGACAAAATGTCTAAACTTGAAAGTTCCCGGTCATTAATGGCCATATAGTGTATAGTACATAGATGAAATTAATGGGGTATGTTATTTAAACCGAATGCATTTAAATCGCTATTAAGCGATGAATAGCTTTGATTTACGTTTCAATTTAATGCATTTATCAGTATAATAAATGTATAGAAACTAAAATCTATTTATGAATTAAGTTTAGTTGAGTAAATGTAAATCATAGCAAATTATGTTTTTTGATAATGTCATTGGCGTCTTGATTTATTATTTAGTCAGTATAATTATACTTTATATCATATCTTTCTCTTCTTTTTATTCTCTGAATTTAAAAAAAGAAGTTTTGGACGGAAAAATGTCTTTCACTAGAATATTTTTACGATAACTAAAAAGTATAATGAATGCTTATTAAGAAGAGGAAGCATTTCATTTTACGAAAGATGAGATAAAAATTTTCTCATAAAGGAACATTTATTAACGTGTTTTACTAGCAGATAAAGTTTGCAAATATAAAGTATTTTAAGATAATTTAATTCAAAGATATAAGTAAAATATACTTACATTTTTCTAAACATCGCATCTTTTCTTTAAAATATTAAAATAATTATCAAAGCGATTTTCCTGAGAAATCTCCAAAAATCCACTACTGTAAAAACTATTTAAAATTCGGTTCAACATTTCACCAAAACATGGTGCAAAAGTACTGGCACCATAAGATGATGAAATCATGTTCCACAATTTGATGAATCATAAACTTTTAAATCTTCAATAACGAAATGGTAAAATGTTGAAGCATAACCTGATAAAACATGGAAAACAGAAATGGTACAATGTTAAACAATAAATTTTATTGTCCACGGTCATTTTTTGCAAACAAGGGTTAATTAAATTGGGACGATCAGGATCTCGATTTGAAACTGTATCCGACATAAAATGAATAACGAAACCCAAACAGGTATTCGAGGTAATGTCTTGCATAGGGTCGGGTCGGTTTGACGCTGTATTTTTTCTTGGCGTGTCGGGTTGACTTCCACTTTTTTTCTGAGGGTTGGGTTGACTTTCATTGTTTCGGATCCGAGCTGAGCTTTGACTATTGCGGGTCGGGTTCGGGTTGACACGATTTGTTAGAATAATGTCAAGTACTTCTCAAGGGAAAAATCTATATACAATAAAAACTCAATAAGGACACTGCAGAAAAGAAGTCATGTCTATTTAGCAAAAAAAATTTCAATTTCTAAAATTTATATATTTGTACGCTTTTACGTCTGAATACTGAACTCCTCCCAATCTACACACAAGTAACATGTGCGTGGGCATAAACTATGACAAATACGATACACGTGTTTTTGTGTGTATCAAAAACGAAAAGTTGGTAATATTTTTTCATATTCCTGAGAGAAGAAAAAAGGCTTCTTAACTGTATCGTAAAGAAATAATAATCTATGATTACATTTCTTATATACATTTTATTTCTCATGGAATAAATTGAATATATACTCATTGATATTCAAATACGTATTTTTTTTCATCTGAAACATAATTCTGCTCAAACTTTCATAGTTCTGCTCAAAATCCAAACAACCTGACTTGCAAAAACCTAAACTGACCAGCGAGAAATAGTCTAGAGTGAACCTGACCCACAGAAAGAAAATTAAACTCACATGAACCCGAAAAAGAAAATTAGGGACAATCCCACCCGATGCAAGACTCTAGTCAACGATCCCGTGATAACGGCTATTCAGAGGTTTTAGTATATTTGAATATTAAAGAATATAGATATGTCCATTTTTCTATATAAAAGATAAAATTAATAGTAGAGATATAATTGTAGATTACTTTTCATAATTGTATTAAAACAAGAATTAATTTCTTTTCATTTCGGGTTCGAGTCGGGTTGCGGGTTGAAATATTTTGGATTCTGGTTAAACTATGTCGGGTTCGAGTCAAGCCGTGGCTCGACGAAAATGAATTTGTTGGGCTACGTGTCGAAGAAAAATTTTTTGTCAGTTTCGGTTCCAGTTGCAAGGTTGGCTTCAAATGGAATTTTAGGCTTCGGATCGGGTACAACCCGATCCCTGCAGGACTCTAATTCCAGCTTGGTAACTTTTGTTTTGCAGCTGTTTTCCTTACCACTAGACAACCAGGTGGATATTATAGGGCTCTATATCAGCATGCTATCAATTAGGATGGTCTCGATTCTCAATTAAACATTTTTGGCTACGTAACTGAATTTTTGCATGCAAGAGTAATAAAATAATTAGTTTTAATCTTAATGTTAATGCTGTTAAGTTATCATGTTTGTCTCTAAAATATGTTTGTTGAACATGAAAGTTTTTACTTAAGAATTGATACACTATATGGCCAAAGGTGACCGGTCACTTGCGATTTTAGACGTTCTGTTAAATACCTAGAAAAATACATAAGGAATTAACCTGAAACTGCAGGTGTGTAAACAGTATAGCATAGGTCATATATTTCCGCGAAGATTTTTTCCCGAAACCCCATAGGGGACCGTCAACAAATTTAAAAAGAACGAACATCTTTTGGATAACCCTGTAAAAACTAATGTAGCAAAGGCGTTCAAACTCGAGATTATTAATAAGTGGCTTATTGAAATATATTGTGTTCATTTTTATGATAATAGCATGCATCCTCGTAGAAAAATTAAGGTTTTTATAAAAACAGTCCCAAATTTCGCCAAGTATTTTTCTTATAATTTGCAGAGTTCTTAATATAAAAAAAAAGTTCTTTTCAGAAAATACGACGAACAACATTGTACACAAATCTTTTGCAATCAGAATTAAAAGATAATAAAAATTGGATAAAAAATTAGCAGATTTACTAAAAAATGTTTCACTGCGCATGCGTGAATGCAATCAAAATATCATGTGCATAATTTGTTAGCTAAATGTATAGAGCAATTTTTGTAAAAGTCTCAAAAACATAGTTTGAAAAATCTGATAATAATCGTTTATAGAATAAGCTCAAAATTCGTTGTTCCCAAAATGAAGCAAAAAGATGAGGGGTTATATCCATATATCCATTGATTAGTGCCAATATAGGATACACAACATGGCACATACTACTGTATTTGGATAGAGCCCCTCATCTTTTTGCTTCCTTTTGGGAATAACGGATTTTGAACTTATTCTATAAACGATTATTATCAGACTTTTCAAACTATGTTTTTGAGACTTTCACAAAAGTTGTTCCATACATTTAGCTAACAAATTATGCACATTATATTTGATTGCATTCGCGCATGCGCAGTGAAACATTTTTTTTGTAAACCTGCTCATTTTTCCTCCAATTTTTATTATTTTTTAATTCTGATTATAGAGTATTGTGTATAATGTTGTTCGTTATATGTTCTGAAAAGAACGTTTTCTTATACTCTGCAAATTATAAGCAAATTACTTGGCGAAATTTGGGATTGTTTTTATAAAAACCTATTTATATATAAAACCTGCTATTTTCATAAAAATGAACACAGTGTATTCCAATAAGCCACTTATTAATAATCTCGAGTTTTTACGCTTTTGCTACATTACTTTTTACAGGGTTATTCAAAAGATATTCGTTCTTTTTCAATTTGTTGCCGGACCCCTATAGGGTTTCGGGAAAAATTCTTCGCGGAAATATATGACTTATACTATACTGTTTACACATCTGCAGTTTCAGGTTAATTTCTAAAGTATTTTTCTAGATATTTAACAAGACGTCTAAAATTGCAAGTGACCGGTCATCTTTGGCCACATAGTGTAGCATCCGGTTTGAGAAAATTGATTAATGCACAATAAATTTTTAATAGTGTGCCCAGTTAATTGATGGCACTGAGCTTACAGGCTATTCACACTATTTGTGTATTATACTCTTATTTCAAAGAATAATGCCCCTCGACTAATAAATTAAGGGGATTAATCACCCATCTCCCCCTCTTTATACTCAACCGATGAACCTCCAAATCTAACCAGGGAAGCGCCTTATCAGAATAAACCGGTATACCAAATTGAAGCAATGATGATAATTCTACATGAGAAACCCATTTATCTAAATTAAGGGGGGAATTAGCCCCCCGTCCCCCGCACTTTATACTTAACCAATGAACCGTCAAAAGTAATCAGGGAAGCGCCTTATCAGAATGAACCTGAAAAAAAAATTGAAGCAAATCGGATATTTCTATCAAGAGTTATCGCGTTACATACATACTTGCATACACAATCTGCGGGCACGTTAACTCACAGGCTTTGATAGACTGTGAGCTAAAACTACTCCGAAAAGTTGAGTGGCAACAGAAAAAGCTTTGTTTTTATAAATGCTTCTATAAATCTCGAAAATAAATTGATTTCTGAGGCTTCTAAAAATAAAGAATGCTCTCAAGAATCATGGGTAACCCGAAGGAAATTATTGTATATTAAAATTCAATTTAATATATGTTTTCATGGATATATTACATTATTCTAGATTGAAACATCTGTCTTTTTTACAGTGTACTTTTTCAAAAAAAAAAAAAAAATATTCGCACACCGCTATTTTAAAAAAGTGGTAAGTGCCTTATTTAATAACAGAAATTCTGAGATAAATTATGTCTATTATAAAAATTGCGGTAACTCTAAGTCCCGTGGACCGCGTTGTGCGCACCACTGCACTAATGCGATATTTTGGAAGTAAAAGCGATTAAGCCTTTCTGTAAAAATAACTCCGATTTCATAAAAAAAAATTCACATAAATGTAAGAAACTACAAAAGCTTATAAACAGGCATGACTCAAGCACACAAATCTGATATATATGTGGCAATAAAACAAAGAAATGGTCACTGAATGCACGTAAGAAAAAAATAAATATTTGGAACAAAGAAATAAAGATTTATTGTGCAAAATCTGACAGAAGAAATATTTAATTAAAAATAAAAGTGCTTTGCTCTAAAATACTGACAAAATATTTTTCTAGCATTACTAGGATTATCATGAAAAGAAAGAATTCTTAGCATAATCTAATAGTTTTACGAAAATTAACTTTCAAACCAAACAAAATTTAATTCCTCTGAAATTTATTTTGTTTTCGTAGGGTCATTTACCATCTCAAAAATAAATATTCCTTGAGTAATTTAATTCCCTGTGCTTATTTTTAGATGAATTGCATTCTCTAAATTCCTAAATTCCCACGTATATAAATTTCGAACCTCGCTGAAAACCATTTTCGGCGGTGAAATCTCAATGCTTAAAATTTCTTATTTCTCAATAGCCGATGTAAAATTTTCGGAATAGGACAGTTCTTAATGTTCAACCTATTTTCCGATAATGATGCCAAAACGCGCCGTTTTATTTATTTATTTTTTATGAAAATAACTATAATGTTAACAATGTTTTTTGATCAACAAAAATATTTTTTTTGAAACTAGAATATTTATTTTAAAAAATCGAATATAATAAAAATCTTTGTCCGACTGTACGAAATTATTATATAAAATTGTTCTATCTTTTTTTTATACTAAAAAAGTCCTTCCGGCCAGTGCCGGGAGGAAGAGGTAGCTTTCATAATCCTTATTTAAAAAAAGCCAACTCATATCATTCAAACACACGAAGCTCAATTTAGTGGAAACCGAATATAGGAGATTCAATACTAATTTTTATCAATATAATGAATGAGAATTTCGCGAAATTAGTCAGCTTTATCCAAGCTGCTTTTCTTTAAAGTAACTTATATTTGACTGCCAAATTCGGCGATTTCTTAAAGTGCCTGTCATTTTAAGACAACATGGTGGATGAGGCTAACCAGTGAACTTGGTCGAGACCTTAGTAATTGCTGTGCACATGCTCACTCACATCGGAATCGGTTAATATATAGGAGTGCTGTCGCATGCAAAAAATCAGATTTTTCAAAAATGTTACCCACAATAGAAATTGAAACTGCTATATCTGAGACATTTTTAAAGGTAAAGACAAACAAAAAATGCTCCTGAATCCTTATATGAAGGTCAAATACTTAAGAAAGAAACCTTTTTCAATTTCTAATTTTTTTGCACCTCACTTTAAATATATATATATTTTTTAATTTAATGGCCGCCATTTTGAAGCAAGATGGCTGATGAATCTGGCCAGCGAACTTGGTCGAGGTGTTGATGTATACTATCCACATGCCTTCTTACATTGAAATAGGCGAATACGTGTGTTATCGCGTGACAAATACAAGATCGTTTCAAAATGTTAGCCATGCTAGAAATTCAAAGTGCTATAAATCATCCATTTTTTAAGATATAAATAAAAGAACAAATTTTCAGAAACAAAAACTGCTCCGGAATCTTTGTATCAAGGCCAAACACATAAAAAAATCATTTCATTTTCCAATTTTTTAATACCTCATTTTGAATTTTAAATTTAATTTTTTTTAAATGGCAACCCTTTTGAAACAAGATGGCGAATGAAGCTGGCCAACGAACTCGGTCGAGACATTGGTATGTACTATGTACAGACCAAGTTACATCCAAATAGGTTCATAAATACGCCTGTTATCGCGTGACAAAAATCAGGTCGTTTTAAAATGTCAGCCACAAGAGAAATTCAAAATGCTATTACTCAGCCATTTTTTTTAGATATAGACGAAAGAAAAACTGTTCCGGAATCTTTGTATTAAGGTCAAACACATACAAAAAAAAATCTTTTTCATTTTCCAATTTTTTGGTATCTCATTTAATTTTTTTTTATTTTTTAATTTTTTTAAATGGCCACCATTTTGAAACAAGATGGTGGATGAAGCTGGCCAACGAACTCGGTCGAGATATTTGTATGTACTATGTACACACCAAGGTACATCTAAGTCGGTTCATAAATACGCCTGTTATTACGTGAGAAAAATCAGGACGTTTCAAAATGTCAGCCACGCTAGAAATTCAAAATGCTATAACTCAGCCATTTCGTAAGATATAGACGAAACAAAAACTGCTCCCGAATCTTTTTATCAAGGTCAAACACATAAGAAGAAAATATTTTTTCAATTTTCAATTTTTTGGTACCACATTTAAAATTTAAATTTTTCTTAAAAATTTAAATGGCCGCCATTTTTAAACAAGATGGCGGATGAAGCTGGGCAACGAACCCGGTCGAGACATTGGTATGTACTATGTATAAACGAAGTTACATCGAAATCGGTTCATAAATTCGCCTTTTATCGCTTGACAAAATTCAGGACGTTTCAAAATGTCAGCCACGCTAGAAATTCAAAATGCTATAACTCAGCCATTTTTTAAGATATAGACGAAACAAAAACTGCTCCGAAATCTTTGTATAAAGGTCAAATACATAAGAAAAAATATTTTTCCATTTTCAAATTTTTGGTACCACATTTCAAATTTTAAATTTTTAAAAACATTTGAAATGGCCGCCATTTTGAAACAAAATGGCGGATGAAGCTGGCCAATGAACTCGGTCGAGAGATTGGTATGTACTATGTACACACCGAATTACATCCAAATCGGTTCATAAATACGCCTTTTATCGCGTGACAAAATTCAGGACGTTTCAAAATGTCAGCCACGCTAGAAATTCAAAATGCTATAACTCAGCCATTTTTTAAGATATAGACGAAACAAAAACTGCTCCGAAATCTTTGTATAAAGGTCAAATACATAAGAAAAAAATATTTTTCCATTTTCAATTTTTTGGTACCACATTTCAAATTTTAAATTTTTAAAAAAAATTTAAATGGCCGCCATTTTGAAACAAAATGGCGGATGAAGCTGGCCAACGAACTCGGTCGAGACATTGGTATGTACTATGTACACACCGAATTACATCGAAATCGGTTCATAATTACGGGAGTTACAGTGTGACATAGGTCAGATATATATATATATATATATATATATCAATTTTGAACGGAGGGTGGTTTCGGGGTCTGGGGGTCATGATCGATGAAAATATACCAAAATTTTTTCAAATCGCTTTCCTCCGAACGGCTGCAATAGGTAGCTTTTTTGTAAAGAAAGCTACCTAAAAAATGCTCCTGAATCCTTATATCAAGGTCAAATACTTAAGAAAGAAACCTTTTTCAATTTCTAATTTTTTTGCACCTCACTTTAAATATATATATATTTTTTTTAATTTAATGGTCGCCATTTTGAAACAAGATGGCTGATGAATCTGGCCAGCGAACTTGGTCGAGGTGTTGATGTATACTATCCACATGCCTTCTTACATCGAAATAGGCGAATACGTGTGTTATCGCGTGACAAATACAAGATCGTTTCGAAATGTTAGCCATGCTAGAAATTCAAAGTGCTATAAATCAACCATTTTTTTAGATATAAACAAAAGAACAAATTTTCAGAAACAAAAACTGCTCCGGAATCTTTGTATCAAGGCCAAACACATAAAAAAAAATCTTTTTAATTTTCCAATTTTTTAATACCTCATTTTAAATTTAATTTTTTTTAATGGCAACCCTTTTGAAACAAGATGGCGAATGAAGCTGGCCAACGAACTCGGTCAAGACATTGGTATGTACTATGTACAGACCAAGTTACATCCAAATCGGTTCATAAATACGCCTGTTATCGCGTGACAAAAATCAGGTCGTTTTAAAATGTCAGCCACAAGAGAAATTCAAAATGCTATTACTCAGCCATTTTTTTTAGATATAGACGAAAGAAAAACTGTTCCGGAATCTTTGTATTAAGGTCAAACACATACAAAAAAAATCTTTTTCCCTTTCCAATTTTTTTGGTATCTCATTTAAATTTTTTTATTTTTTAATTTTTTTTAATGGCCGCCATATTGAAACAAGATGGCGGATGAAGCCGGCCGACGAACTCGGTCGAGATATTTCTTTGTACTATGTACACACCAAGGTACATCCAAGTCGGTTCATAAATACGCCTGTTATTACGTGAGAAAAATCAGGATGTTTCAAAATGTCAGCCACGCTAGAAATTCAAAATGCTATAACTCAGCCATTTCTTAAGATATAGACGAAACAAAAACTGCTGCCGAATCTTTTTATCAAGGTCAAACACATAAGAAGAAAATATTTTTTCAATTTTTAATTTTTCGGTACCACATTTCAAATTTAAATTTTTCTTAAAAATTTAAATGGCCACCATTTTTAAACAAGATGGCGGATGAAGCTGACCAACGAACCCGGTCGAGACATTGGTATGTACTATGTATAAACGAAGTTACATCGAAATCGGTTCATAAATACGCCTTTTATCGCGTGACAAAATTCAGGACGTTTCAAAATGTCAGCCACGCTAGAAATTCAAAATGCTATAACTCAGCCATTTTTTAAGATATAGACGAAACAAAAACTGCTCCGAAATCTTTGTATAGAGGTCAAATACATAAGAATAAATATTTTTCCATTTTCAATTTTTTGGTACCACATTTCAATTTTTAAATTTTTAAAAAAATTTTAAATGGCCGCCATTTTGAAACAAAATGGCGGATGAAGCTGGCCAACGAACTCGGTCGAGAGATTGGTATGTACTATGTACACACTGAATTACATCCAAATCGGTTCATAAATACGCCTTTTATCGCGTGACAAAATTCAGGACGTTTCAAAATGTCAGCCACGCTAGAAATTCAAAATGCTATAACTCAGCCATTTTTTAAGATATAGACGAAACAAAAACTGCTCCGGAATCTTTGTATAAAGGTCAAATACATAAGAAAAAAATATTTTTCCATTTTTAATTTTTTGGTACCACATTTCAAGTTTTAAAATTTTTTAAAAATTTTAAATGGCCGCCATTTTGAAACAAAATGGCGGATGAAGCTGGCCAACGAACTCGGTCGAGACATTGGTATGTACTATGTACACATCAAATTTCATCGAAATCGGTTCATAATTACGGGAGTTACAGTGTGACATAGGTCAGATATATATATATATATATATATATATATATATATATCAATTTTGAACGGAGGGTGGTTTCGGGGTCTGGGGGTCATGATCGATGAAAATATACCAAAATTTTTTGAAATCGCTTTCCTCCGAACGGCTGCAATAGGTAGCTTTTTTGTAAAGAAAGCTACCTAAAAGAAAAATTTATCGTACAAGATAATTGATGAATGTTTAGTAACTCTGCATACCGGTAACTTTAGTTAAAAATGAAATTGATATGATATAATCACAGAAGTGGAAATGATTTCAGGAAAATTCTAAAAAAAAGTTCATTTTGTTAAAAAATAATAACAAAGTGAGTAATAAATAAATTAGGCTAAACTCAGCATGCAAGTAGGGAAGGAATTTTTTCAATCACGTTGCTTGATTTCTATAACTTTAGGTTGGTAATTCTTACTGCTGGTGTCAATAACTCAGTTATGTTATATTACTAACAAATTATGTTAAGTCTATTTAGTAAGCATGTTATGGAATTTTTTATTTAATTCTTCTTTGCGTATTGGTAGATAATAATTGTTTTGCTTTAAAATTTACATGAATGTAAGTGGGCCTTTTAAAGGCTTACGGAAACTATAGTCCTTTTCATAAAAAACAATCTTTATATTAAAATTTGAAATAACGAAAAATTGCAATTTGTTCAACACAATTATGCTTGAAGTGATAAACTTTTGACCTTAAAACAAATCAAATAATAATCTCGACTATAAAAATCTTTCTATTTTAACCCTTTATCTACTGGCGGTACTTATAAGTACCATTAAAATAACTTGTTATGAAACTTAATACATCGATTAGCAGTAATACTGTTTAGACTGAGTTATAGATGCATTACTTTATCTTGTTCCAAAAGCATTATTGGTTGCACAAAACAAAAATATTTTTAAAAGGATGATTTCTTTTGCCTTTGCATCTTTTCTGCTTTCTTGGTGCTGGGGATGGGGGGGATTTTTCAATTCGGAAATACTTCTATATTTCTATTGTACGAACATTATACTTGTACACTTCCTAATTCTACAAAATACCAAGAAAATTATTTAAAATAAAAGATTTGAGTGGTGTTATAAATATGGCACAAAATCCCTATAAATTCAAATTCAATTAATCCTTCTAAATCCTTCAGTCCTTCTAAAATCCTTCTAAAATGTATTAAAAGATTTAAATTCATGAAAAATGCTTTAGAGGATAAAATTTAATGAATTCATAATTCAGTACATAAAGGGTTAATCAGAAATATTCAGTTCTTCTCAACGAATGATTTCTAGAGAAGAAATTCACAATTTCGATTCACAAATCGGTTAGTTTAAAATCATCTTTCATTGGTTACTAGTTAAATTTGAGTGAGCGCAACTCACAAGTACTGATCAATAGTAATTCTAATTTTTAAGATGATACTTGGCGTAGTATAATATAAATTTAAAAACAGCTTTAAAGAATATGGATCCAGAATATGGAAACTTTGAGCAGTCAGTATTGGTAGTGTTTAGCGTACCATCCTCAGTACTTAGTCTGCTCAAAGTTTGCCTCTTCTGACGTTTTTAATGTCGTTTTAAAATTTATAATAGTAATTCTGGGGAATTATGTTATAACGTTTGAATGACGAAGAATTTTCATATCAGTTCAAGGTATAAAAAATATAAGATAAAAAAAATAAAATAGTAAGGTTAAGGTTTGAAAAATTTTATATACATTAAATTAGCAATTTTGAAATTTGTTAATGAGTCTCGGGACTCTTAAAGCTTTAAAATTTTCGAATTTTAATTTTTTAGCTGTTAAAATTCCCATATTTTCTGAGCTATTTGAAATAATTGTTTCCTTCAAATTCTCATTAGAACAGAAGTTATGGCTTTTAGAGTTATACCCGCTCAATAGCGGAAGCGGCATTTCCGAAACTTTTCTCCAAATGACGTTTTGGGCATAACGCGCACAATATCTCAAAAACTTCTGAATATTTTTTCAGGAATTTTTCAAAACATGTAATTCATGTTAGTCTGTATAAACTGAACCTAAAATTTCCTTTGTATTCTTTAAAAAATATATATTTTTTTAGGCAATTATGTTGTTGAAATTTTTTTAATTTTGCATTAGCAAAATACAACTTTGTATTAAAAATATAAAAATGTTTTAAATACAAATTTATTTATGTTCAAAGTAATTATTATAGTCTGAAAATGTAGGCACCCAAATTTTAATTCTAGTTGAAAAATGTATTTTATAATCCTGTGCTTCATCTGTTCTTCTGCTCGTCAAATGTCTGTCGTCAAACGTCTCAAGACCCCTGTAAATGCTAATTTTGCATCTTGCAATTTTTTAAATACGTGAAATGAAAGAACATTCTTTCATCCCCATAAAAATTGTGTCTTAAAATACAATACATTTTAAGATATTAAATATTGAAAACGGTCTTTTTTTTCTTTTTTTTCCAATTTTAAGAGTCCTCAGACCTCTTAAATACACTGTTAAAAATTTGCAGCATTCTGGCAGGTCATTTGACCGTTTTTTCAGAAAACGGTTACACAACCGATAATTTAACACTATTCTGACGATATTATTGGCCATTTTATGGTCAGAATACAGTTAAATTATGGTTATGAAACCGTTTTTTCAAAAACGGTCGAATGACCTGCCAGAATGCTGCAAAATTTTTAACAGTGTAGTTTCATAGAAAAAGTAAAACAGTATAAAATCTAAAAAAATGTAAAAGTTCAATAAAAAAGTAAATGTTATAAAAAGTATAAAAAAGAAAAATAATTCTATAAAAAAGTAAATAGTTCCTAATTCTTAAAAATAAATTGATACTTCTTAAATTTTTATGAAATTCAAATAGTATAAAATCTATTTTTAAAAATAACAAAAAAGTTTGTACAAGCACGATTAAGTTTAAAGCGACAAAGAAACTTTTAACTTTTAGGCAAATAAAACAATTGTTTTAGCCAAAACAATTATCCTATTTTAACCTTTTAAGGGCAAGCAACTGTGTTACCTTAATCTTGAAAACTCAGCAGAATTTATGAAGGAATTTATTTGAAAATAAACAAAATAAAGTTAAGATATTTTTAAATTAAATTGTAAAACAAAATTTTGCTCAAAATTTTTGATACAAATTTTACTTAACCATTTATGTCGCAATTTATGAATTCATGAAAATTTCCTCTTCTAAAGCATTTTTCGTGACTTTTTAAAACTACATTAGAAGATTTACACAATCATTTAATAAATTTGAGAAGGATTTTTCCAATTAAAATTAAATAATTAAATTTGAATTTATAGCGATTTTGTGCAATATTTATAACTCCACTAAAATCCTTTATTTAAAATATTTTTATTTAGTATTTTGTGGTATTGGGAAATGTACAAATACATTATTCTTACAATAGAAATATAGAAATATTTCCAAAATGAACACCCCCCCCCCCCCCCCCGCCACCTCCCCAATCTTTCAATGTCAAGAAATCATCCTTTTAAAATTATTTTTTAAAATTAAGAAATCCGATATTTTGCTTCGTAGATTACTTTCTACGGTTAGTTTAGAATCTCATCTTCCGTAAGTGAGAGTAACTCAGAAGTTCTGATCAATAAATATTCTGCGGAATTTCGGGATAACATCTCAACAGCGAAAGGTTTTCGTATTAGTTCAAGCTATTGAATATAACGATTACAATAAAATAATGTTAAAGTTTTGAAAAGCATTAAAATATAAAAGCAATATTTTTAAAATGTTTTAAATCAAATGAATTTATGAAAAAAGATTAAAATCCATAAATATAAAAAGTTCAGTAAAAATGTAAAGAGTATAAAATCTACATTTTAAAAAAGTGAAATTCTTCCATAAAAAAACTACTATCGCAAAATTGATTTTAAAGAATAAATAGTTCCAAAATTTCTACAAAAGAGAAAAAGTATGAAATTTATTTTAAAACAAGCAGGGTCAACCAGGGCTATTATGTAACAAACTTCTAAACATTTCATAGTTACTTTCGATCTAATGACGTGGGGTTAGTCCTAAATAACCCCACATAATGGGGATAGGGCTATATTGAGATACCATTATTTTTAATTGGTTTTAACCAAAAGAAAAATGAGAGGCCCGTAACAAAAGTTTCCCCGGATCTAATGTTTCAGCTTTATTATTTATGTTTTATACCTTTCATTTTACCAGAGTTTGGGGAGATGCGTCCGCTAGAATACTGATAAAAACACACATAATAAGATTTCTTCCTGAATTATTAAATGATAATTTATGGTAAAAAAGCTATGAATAAAATTATCTGCAACACTTAAACTATATTTTATAAGCTTTAGAATGTTATTCAAAAAGAAAACTCACAAATTTACTTTGCGATACTGGCTGATTGAATTAATTCGTCGTTCGATAATATTTGTACAGCCAGGAAATTACAAGTAGATTTTCTGGTTTCTAATGTGGTTTCAGGGAAAGGCAGGACGGTAACGGTTAGTGTCGTCAGATGTAGTTTTAGAAAAAAACGGGATAGGGAGATAAAACAAGCGGGACTGCGGCTTCTAAGTCGGGACATAAAAATTCAGTAAACCCTACGAAATCGGAACCTGTCTATCACGGAATTTTGTCACAAAAGTAAAAATAATGTTGTCCCTATGGTAAGTTTACCATACCGTTATGCCTGTTAACACTAAAAAGACCGTGAGGGGTCATTTTGACCCCTACCATATGAATATATTTCGGTTCAAACCACAAATTTCTTTGTAAAATAAATTTAAAAGACACAAAGAAGAAAAACGTTAAATAAATATGATAAATATATGTTTAAATAAAAATGCCAGTGAAAATATTTTTATAAAACTTGAGTAAAATTTTGCGGTCGTTTTAGTGTTAAGACAAAATCCTGTTTAAAACGGAATTTATCTCCTGTCCCTGCGATTCTGTCTTAGCAGGCTTTAATATACTAAATAAACGCAACAATCTTATACAATAAAACTGGTTAAACGTAATCATTAGGGACTGAAACAAATTCCATTTTAGCAAGTATAATTGTATAGCATTCCTTTCGTAGGGACAAAAAAAATGTTTACTTTTAATGTATAATTCCTTTATAAACAAGTTCTGTTTACACAGGGTTTACTGAACCAAGTACACTAAAACATGTGAAAACAGAATCGCTAGGAACCAAGAAAAAATCCGTTTTAGAGAGGTTTCTGCCTAAAAGATAAATTTGTATTGTATCCCTTTGAAAGGAACTGACTGCAAAACTTTTCCATTATTGATCCGTTCTGTCTGCACATGTTTTACTGTTTTTACTGTTTTTGAGTAGGTGAAGACTAATGAATAGAAATAGAACAGAAAAGCAATAGAAAAAGCAAAAGAAAATTGTGCAATACCCGCGATATGGTTACTTGGGGACAGATCTAGGAACTCCTGAAAATCGAAACATCCCGCGTAAATCGGGACGACTGGCAGCAAAGATTTCATCTTCTTTATACGCAAAATTGGTCATTTAGATGGATCATTAGGACACCTCAAAGTAGTTAGAACACTTCAGCGTAAGAATTTTTCCATTATTCTCTTATTTTAAACAAAACCAGTCTACTTGTTACTATACATTTTTTATCAATATTCTTCAGCTTATTTTATGTACGGTCGTGGAAAAAAAAAAAAAAAAAGTAAACACCCCCCCCCTACTAACTCTCCAACAAATTATTGTAGATGAAAGTTACTGGTACCAAACGATTGGAAATAAAGCCCACTTTTAAATGATGTATATAAAATTTGCTTAGGGGGCAATCTACATATCAAAACGAACTCATTTTTTTTTTCAATAACAATACCTAAATTTGACACCGTAAATAGATTCTACACCATTAAATTAACCTAAATCCAATTTTTATGAAATTCGAATAATTAGTTGCCAAGAAATTAATTATTTTAAAATGAGCCTATATTAGAGGGTGTATCCAAATTGAAATTCAGTTATCGAATGTTGAAATGCTACTCAATGACTATGTCACTACTATTAATGTATTATTTGTTTGCCAATATGAACATCTCACTCGCTTAATATGTTTCGACTGTAATTAAAATGAGTAAAATATATTTTTTACAAATTATGCTTTTCTGGACATCATAGACGGCCCCTTAAACCGTCATCTTGACGTTTTTTACTCATAATTCGAAAACTACTTGGAATAAAAATTTGAAATTGAGAATTTGCATAAAGCAGGACATGATAAACTATCGATCTAACTAACGATCTATCAAAAAAATAGTAGGTTGCAATTAATATTTTTTTAGAATATTAATTTCATAATTCTTAATTAATATTATAAAATTTTTAAAATTATAAATTATATGTATTTATGCTTGCGTTTTTTAGTAGTATAATTAAGCAAAAAAATTATCACATTAGGATTCCAATTTCAGGTGATATTAATAAAAATATGAAAATGAAATTTAACATTAGAAGCTCTAAATTTTGAATGTTTATAATTCAAAAACTTATCATCCAAATGACTTGAAATTTCATTTCTAGGCATACTTTGAACCCAAGATATAAAAAGTTTTGTCAAAATCGGGTGTTGCCATTGAAAAAAAAAGTTTAGTCTGGTTTTGATTTGTAGATGGCCCCCTAAGCAAATTTTATATTAATTCATTTAAAAGTGTTGTTTATTTCCAATTGTTTGGTACCTGTGAATTTTTTCTATTATAATTAGTTGCAGACTTAGTAGGGGTGTTCATTTTCCTTTTTTCCACGACTGTACTTATCACTCTTTATAACAAACTTTGTGGTGCAAAAACACTGTCATAAATAATATGCGGTGTTTCTTAATTCAGACAAAACCTTTTCCAATATTTTTCTTCCCGATTAACAAACTAATCAAAATACTTTTTAAGTGGTAACACCACTTCGACCAGATCAAAATTTCGAAATTTTATTTTTCGCTTAAAATGCCTTTTTATACACACGAAAATCATGTTTTATTGGTAAAAAATCTGGACACCAATTTTTAATCATTCAACTTCTTTTTAAATTTAATTCTCTTTTCTAAACATGGATATCTTGCTGCTCTGCGTATCTTGTGGTTGAAAACTTATATTTTACTTTGAATTGATGCCATTTAACTAAAAATGCAATATTTTGAAAACGGCTGCGTATTTAACTAGCTTTTAGAGTAAGAAAACTAATGTTACATTGTTAATATTCCTTCGCTGCATAAACTGAGTTCTCTGTTATATTTTATAGGAATTGTTTTGGACATAAAACATTTCTCTATTTTTTCTTCTTTTATTTATTTATTTAGTTAGTTAGTTTCTGTTAAATAAACCATTGTTTTCTGCTTTCAATATATTTGGTTTTCTCATTTTAAAAATGCTGTCAAAAGAAAAAAAACAGCGCGTAGTTTTAATTAAATTTAACAAAATTGAATCCTTTAGGTTTAAAAAAAATTGTTTAGACAAAGTTTTCATAAAATGGTAGACATTTTTTACTTAATATGGCATTTATTCTCTAGAGGGAAAAAATGAATATTAATCTATTGAAAAAAATAATTCTTCTCAAATGAGAACAAATTTTAAAAAGTTTAAAACATCAAAAAGGTTTTTCATTTTACGTTATTCCTTTTTAAAGAGTTTTTTAAATTAATAAATTACTTTTGCTGAAGAAATATTTTAATTACATATATTTGTTAGTTTCTACAAAAACACTAAAATTGCATTTTGGGTGATTTTTTTTTGTGTGTGTCGGGAGGAGGGTGGGGGGGTATTTTAATAACGTTTTGCTTAACTCTTTAGATAAAAATATTTTGGTTAAATTTCAAATGAAGTTTTCACATAGGAATTTTTATCTAAATATTGCTTGATTCTTTTAGAATATTTTATTTACCATTTTATTCAAAAATTAATAGCCTATATTCGTAAAATTTTATACTAATCATTCTTTAAAGATTTCTTTGTTGTAATAAAATATTTTTTAGATAAGAAATAGTTTAATTGCTTGCAGATTTTTTTTTTTTTTTTTGAAAAAGAAAAATATTTTTATAACATTTTGCCTGATTCTTTAGCTAAAAATATTTCAATTACATTTTTATTTTTATTTCGTTTGCATAAGTATTTGTCAGTTACAGTTTGCTTGATTTTTCAGATAAAATCATTTAATTTCATTTTAATTCAAATATTCAAAAATTAATAAACGATATGGGTTACATTCTACGTTATTCGTTTTTTAATAATTTCTTTTTTTAATAATATATAGATGCATACATATCTATTTAAATAAGATGCATTTTTATTTAATTTTATTTGCTTAGCAGTAATTTAATAATACTTTGTCTAATTTTTTTTAGATTACCAAGCCATCAGATCTTCATTACGTTGAATTTAAGCAATTTCTTACCTTTAGTTTTTATTTTCAAATAGAGATATTTTGTTAAAAAAAGGAAACATCTTAATCAGATAAGGCTTATTAATTTAGGTAAAAATATTTTAATAATATTTTACTTGATCTCATTTTATTTAGAAAAGAATTTTTTTTGCTAGGTTGCTTGATATTTCAAAAAAGAACATTTTAATTGTATTTTCATTGTATTTTCGTTTTTTTACCTACAAATGTTTTACTACTTTGATGTCGAAGAATGAGTATCAAGCGGGTTGCCGTTTTTGGTGAAGCGAACTAAGCCCGGGAGTCTCTCGGGGTCAACTTTTAATTCTCTGAGATATAAAAATTCCTGCTAACGTTTGCTGTATTTTCATATATTATATACGAAACTTTTACATGAAAAAAAAAAAGTGGCAGCATTAAACAGAAGTAAGTATATGAAAATATCTAGAATCAGAGCTTAATCCTTAAATGTGCGATTTTTTATTTTGTTTCGAAAATTTTTTATATGATTCTCTGAAAGGTTTATTACACAGGAAAAATAATAAAAAATATCAGAGATACATTTTTCATATAATATGTCAATCTTTTCTTCTGTTGCACATCTACAATACAAGTAAAAACTAATGTCGTGTGGCTGTTTTATGCTAAAATATTGAAAATTAGTAAATATTTAAATATGTATGTCTCAAAATACCTTATTTTATACAATTATTTATTTTATAAAAGTTAACATTTAGCCCTTTAATTCCCATGATAGAATACGTTCTAGAAATTACATAGTTCAGAGAATCTGACTTTACTCCAGAAAGGTTCAATGGTTAATTTCTCTTTATTTAAATACGGAATATCTGTTTTTAATTAAAGCAGATATTGCTATTTTAATTTTCTGGTGTGAATTAGGTATATACGAATAAAAAAGATCTATTAAATTCAAAACACTGTTGTTTATATATATGCATTGCTGCGCACTAAAGGGTTAATTCGAACTTATTGTGAACCTCGTGGTGTTGCTCTTTGTGATTTGAAATGTACCACACAAAAGCAAGTTTTACTAAATAATGTTTATGTATAAATAAAACCTATTTTCAGATATTTGTACAACATTTGGGTAAGTTTTTATTCAAGTCTATGTAAAATTTTATGTCAAAAAAGATGTTTTCTTTTGCGGAACTTTTACAATAATTTCTCATTAAATATTAATTTTTAGTACATTTAAACAGATCATTATAAATAAGACGAATTTGAAGTTAATAATAAAATTTTTTTATTAAAATACATACCTTCCAAGTATTTAAAAAAATCATGAAAATTACCAAATACCCTCAGTTATATGCGGTTGAAATAACTCAGACCAGAAAGTGTTACTTGCAGAATTTTTGTTCCCCGTAATACATGTAATATTAAGGGGGTCAAATAGGCATTTTAAATTTTTTTCCCTGAAATGTCTTTCTCTAAAAATTTCTTTTCCGATTAAAAAAAAAATATATATATATATATTAAAACCTTGATTTTTTTTTTCATTTAAAATTTTAAACTTATTTATTTATTATTATATAACATATAAACTACTAGCCCGATTTCATTACTTTTTTCGCTATGGAAAAGGTTTCTTGTGAGTTTGTCTTCAGGATTTATAACAATGTTACTTTCAAAATTTATTTTTTAAGAAGATTTTTGAGAGTGATTTTTACTTTAAGGAATATTTTTTTTAAATTTCAAATGAAATTAACAATCCCGAAATCAATTTATTGAAAACATGATATAATAAAAAGAAAAAGTGACAGATAAACGGATGACATTGTCTCACCAGCTACTCACACTAATATTCTTATTTAAAAGAATTATACTCCTCGAAAAATAAAGAGATCGATTAAAAAACCATTTAGTTAAATTAAGGAGGGAGGGATTAGCTCCTTCATTTCCCTCACTTTAAACTTAACCAGTGAACCTCCATATCTAATCAGGGAAGTGCCTTATCAGAATAAACAGGTATACCAAATTTGAAGCAAATCGGATAATTCTGCATTAAAAACATATTTATGTAAATTAAGGGCCCCTATTCCCCCTCTTTATACTTAAACAATGAACCCCCAAAACTAATCCGAGAAGCGCCTTATCAGAATGAATCTATATCCAAAATTTGAAGCAAATCGGATATTTCTATCAAGAGTTATCGCGTTACGTACATACACACGTACGTACATACAGAACCTGGGGGCCCATTAGCTCTCAGGTTTTGATAGCCTGGGAGCTAAAGACGGTGAACAAAATTTCATAAACAAAAGTTTAGATATATCCTTTTAAACATGACAAATCATAAAAAAATCTATTCTGAGATAAATGGGCTGAAAATTTTAGTTATGGAAGGAGAAAGAGAGACAGTACAACATAAAAATTGTTATATCTTCTGATGTAATAATCCTAGGAATAGGTGATTTGCTTTAATTTTTTTAATTTTGTAGTATTTTATTAGAAAAAAAAAACGAAAGATGCATTTTTTAAAGAATTTTGACCCTCCGATCTCCTACAAATATATCAAGGTTGCCTCTAGAAACTATTAGGTCGATTTAGCAAGAAATACTACCTATT
Source organism: Maratus speciosus (assembly GCA_963932465.1). NCBI lineage: Eukaryota > Metazoa > Arthropoda > Arachnida > Araneae > Salticidae > Maratus > Maratus speciosus. Next base: position 518,850,651 of record OZ010796.1, read on the forward strand.
ACATTTTTCCCTATGTTGGAATTTCTGAAAATTTTTTGCACCTCGCCGATCATGATCCCTAGAACTCAAAACCACCCAGAGTTCAAAACTTTATGTATCTATCTATCTATATCATTTTTTATGGGCCCGATAACTTCCATAATTCTGCACAAATCTCTTCCAAACTGATACATTAACTCAAGGGCAGAAAATTTCGGTCAAGTTCGTTATTGGGTAAAATAGGACGAAGGGTGTGGAAATAGGGAGGTTTTTTTTTGTGAAAACAGGAAAAAAACCGTAACTTCACTATAATACAGATAAAATCAGATGAAAGATATTATTACTTCTAGGAAAAGGGCCACAAATTCATATATAACAGAGTTTTGATAAAATTGAAAATGGTGTATAGAGGCGAAAGAATAGGGTTTTAAGAAGAAAAAAAATCAAAACTTTGTCAATTCAGTAGATATCAAATGCACTTAAATTTATTATAAATCTTCTTAATATTATCTACAACTTTTACATTGACAAGTGTTTGATAGGACGAACTCTTATAGCAAAAAATAAATCAATAAAAAAAATTAAAAGAATAAATAAATAGGGGTTGAAGAAAAAAATATCGTATTAACATGATTCTGATAAAATCAGCACTTACAGAAAAATGAAATTAAAACTCGTCAACAGCGGCCAGATAAAATTGTTAAAATGGGTCTTTCTGTAATCTTGATTTAGTTTTTATTTGTTAAATTACTACTTAACTTCGAAATCTACCTATGCCTGTAGGCCGAGCTGACAGACATTTTTTTTTTTTTTTTAAATCTAATTGTACCACAAATTTCAAATAAATAAAATAAATAAATCCACAAATTTCATGATAGATTTCTACAGCATATTCAAGAGAGGTCTACCTAAATCATTCCAAAAGAAAATAATATTACGATTAAAGCATAAAAAATAGCCTCCAGTGGTTCCCCGATATATAGAAAATTCTGCGCGTTACGGAGTATGACAACTCTTTAAGGTACCTGCATGCCTTTAAAACGTCAATTTCGATTTATAATTTCAATCGAAAAACTTACTGTTAAAAAAAAAAAAAAAAAGAGAGAGAGAGAAAAGAAAAAGAAAAAAGTAAACTTTATGATATTGAAGCTTTTTAAACATTTATATTTCTTGCAAACTTTAAATAGTTCGTTTACTACAAAATTTTTAAATTATGATTAAAATATATAAATTCTTATGCTGATTTATTGAAAAAATTATGAGTTATATATACACTTTTAATTTACGAATTATTAAAGTTTTTCAGGAATTTTCAGCGTTGTTTGTCTGTTTATACCTATAGCTTTTAAAATATTACGTTATTCTCATACAAATATTCTAGTTCCTGTTTAACATCATTATATTTATTATGGAATTCATAAAGTGTATTTACTTTTAATAGTTTTAAATTAAATAGTTTTAAGAAAATAGTAATTTTTAGGTTAGTTTTATACTATTTAAAATAAAATAATAATAAATTACTTATTTGTATGTTTATGTCACATTTTTATGTCACATTTTTATGTCATTTTAAATAATAATTAGCAATTTTAAACTTGAAATTTACAAAAATTCAAAAAATTGTTCCGAAAGCATACAAAACCTTTAGGGAACTCGGTAACTAGATTTTATTATTATTATTATTACAGTATTTTTATTATAAACATGCTCTATAAATCTAAGAACCAGATTTCCAAAATGCTAATTAGTTTAAGAAAAATTAAATAAAATGGTATAAAACGAATTAAATGAAAATATTTGTTGAAGTATTAACATTTTGATCATTCCGATATATTAAAATAACACAAACTGCACTGTAAAGAAATCTATAAAGTTACTAAGAATTTTCCAGGAAACTGGGATGCCTAGAATTTTTTATGTAACTGAAACAAAAGAAATCCATGTAATAAATACATGTTTGCACTGTAAAACAAAAAATCTGTATGGTTACTAAGAATTTTTTAGGAAACTGGCATTCCTGAATTTTTTTATGTAACTGCAACTAAAACAATTCATGTAATTATAACCGTTAAAATTTTAGTAAGCAAACATATTTCTGTATACAAAAATTAGTTTTGTAGATTTACATCTTTATTTATTATTATTATTATTATTATTATTATTATTTTTTTTTTTTTTTTTTTTTTTTTTTTTTTTTTTTTTACAGTGTGCAAATAACATTCTAGTAAGCATAGAGATTTCTGTAGACATCTGTACAATTACATCTTTTTTTTTTTTTTTTTTTTTTTTTTTACTGTGTGAGGAAAATGAATTTAAAGATTGGAACTGATTGGAACTCTAAGTCATTTAAAGGGAATTTAATTAATTAATTAAAAGGGAAATGGGTGCATTAAAAATATTTTTTTTTTCGTATTTTTAACTATCGGATCTTAACGAAATTTCTTCAGAATATACTACGGATGTCTAAATTCATTTAGGCAAAAAAATTTTAAATTGGTATTTTCTTCAATTTCAAGAAAATAAAAGTTACCGAGTCTTTTTAATTGCATTTTCCTCGATTTTCTTTCATACGAATGGTTTAATTCCTTGGTTAAGAATATTTTAATTAGATTATCCAAAAAAATCATATTGCAGTTGTCACGGCGCTGCATTTAAAATAATGCTTACTTTATTTTTTTTAATAGAATTTTTTTTGTTGAAAAAATTAGGCAAGAAATATCGTATTGTTTTTTTTTTTAATAATATTTTAATAAAATTTTGCTTGAATTTTTTCGTCAGAAAAAAATGTTTTAAAACATGTTAATATTAAAAATATTTTTGTTGCAGTTTGCTTAAATTTTTTAATTAAATATTTTTATTATTTATCTTTATTTTTCACATACGAATGTTTTAAATGCTTGATTATTTAGATAAGAGAGTTTAAATGCATTTTTTATCAAACATTCATAATCCATAAGACATTTTTATGTCGTCTTTTATATAAAAATATTTGGACTATATTTTCATTAATCTTCCAAATATGAACATTTTAATCGCATTTTAGAAGGTTTTTCATATAGCAGCATTTTAAGTATTTGATTCTTTAAATCGGAATATTTTAATTAAATTTTACATAAAAAACTAATAGGCCATAAGACTTTCATTAAGTCAAAGCATGTAAGAAATTTTCTGACTGATTTTTTTTCAAGAAATTCGTTGCTTTAAAAAAACTATATATATATATAGTTATTATATATAGTTATTATATATATAGTTATTATATATATATAGTTATATATATATATATATAGTTATATTTATATATATATATATATATATATATATATATATATATATATATTATGAGAAACATGTTAATTGCATATGGTGTCTCCTGTTAAAGAAGAACATTTTAATTGTATATTTCTTCAACATTTAACGAAAGATCATGCATTCACTACATCGTTGCATTTAAAAAATTTCTTATGTAAACTTTTTTTTTTTTTTAAATAGAAATACTATATTGAAAAATCTTGATTATTTAGATAAGGATATTTTAATTCCATTTTTCATGAAATATTAATAAGCCATACGACTTTCATTACGCTAGTGCATGTAAGAAATTTTTTAACTGAAATTTTTTCAAGAAATTCGTTACTTTAAAAAATATGTATATTTTTTTAAGAGAAGCATGTTAATTGCATAGAGAGTTTTCTTTTAAACAAGACTATTTTAATTACACATCTCTTCAACATTTAACAAAAGATCATATATTCATTACGTCGTTGCACTTAAAAAATTTCTTACCTGAAGTTTTTTTTTTCTTTTTCTTTTTAAATAGAAATACTATGTTGAAAAATCTTGATTATTTAGATAAGGCTATTTTAAATACATTTTTCATTATAAATTAATAAGTCATAAGACTTTCATTACGTCAATGCATGTAAGAAATTTCATAACTGATTTTTTTTTTTTTTTTTTTAAGAAATTCTTTGTTCATTTATTTTTTTAAACATTTTTATTACATAGTGTGTCTTCTTTTAAACAAGAATATTTTAATTATATTCCTTCAACATTTCACTAACGACCATACATTCATTACGTCGTTGCACTTAAAAAATTCTTACCTGAAGTTTTTTTTAAAAATAGAAATACTATGTTGAAAACTGCTGATTATTTAGATAAGAATATTTAAATGAGATATTTCATCAAAAATTAATAAGCCATAAGACATTAATTACGTCGTTACACTTGAAAAATTTCTTACCTGAAGTTGGTCCAGGAATGACGACGTCTGTTGAGGCCGGGATTAGGGGGCGTCAGAAGGCAAAAAATACCGTCGACGGCTGCACGCGGACCCGGGAGCATCCCGACAACTGAAATCCAGAAAGCGAGAAACTTGAGTGTAATAGAGAGTGCCGAGCGGAGACTTTTTCCCCTCTCCACCCCTGCAGTTAATGATGATTCCCCCGCTTCCTCAAAGATCTTCCTCTGTTTTGCTTAGACAGGAGATATCGCAAGATCTATCCATAGTGACAGGAGAAATTTGACTTCCTGAAATAGTTGCATTCAATACCGCGAGTCCAGTGCTATTTTTATTAAGTGGTCAAGAGTACGAAGTGTATGTGGACATTAAATGTAAGATGAAACTATGATTAATGTCTTCAAGTTTAGAGAAAACGAATAACTGAACAGCCGATTACTTTGAAACTTAAATAGCATTTATAATTTCATAATGTTCATCTTCAGCCTCAGTCTTGTAAAAAGGCGGATAAAAAGTGAGGTCAAGGGGGCCATGCCTCAATAAACGAAGTGAATTTCTATACAACAAAACATTTTTTTCAAAAAATTTAAATATACATTGGGGATGTCTCTCTATTCTAAAAAAGAGTTACTAAAGCGGCGAAGTATTGAATCCATCGTGTCCTTTCACTTTTTTTTGTCTTTTCCTGCAAAAACAATTTGATGTAAAAACATGAAAAGGGGTAGCTTTATAGAGCAATAAATAGTTATTAAAATGCTGAAGCAGACCATTTTAAAATCGAAGAATAATTTAAATTCTACATAAGGTATTTGTATGTCTTTAGAACTGCAATTTCAATTATAATTTCAATTCGAAAACTTACTGTTTTAGAGAAAAAATAGAGGGTAAACTTTTTTTTATATATATACTGGAGTGTTTTAAACAGTTATATTTCTTACAAACTTAAAAAAAAAAAAATAAATTGGAAGTTTTTTTTGGTACTTTTTGGTTAGCCGGGCGCCAGTGTTATATATACATATGTATGTATATCTATATATACATATATATGTATATATACACACACACACATATATATGTATACATATAGCCTCTATATATGTATAAATATACATATATATGTATATATAGATATACATACATATGCATATATAACACTGGCGCCCGGCTAACCGAAAAGTACCGTTTTTTTTCCTCAAAAGTATTTTTTTTTTTTTTTTTTTTTTTTTTTTTGTTAAAAACCGTCATAACTCAATAAATAATTGTTCAATTACTACAAAATTTTTAAATTATGTTTTAAATATATATTCAAAAGAAATAGACTATTCTTATGCTGCTTTATTGAAGAGTTTATGAGTTACACAGTTTTAATTTACGAATTATTTACGTTTTTCAAGAATTTTCAGCGTTGTTTGCCTGTTTCTATCTATACCTTTTGAATATTTATGTTATTATCATAAAAATAATCTAGTTCTCGCATAAAATTATTGTATTTATTACGTAATTCATAAGATTTATTTATTTTTAGTGGTTTTAAACTTAAATAGTTTTAAGACAATGACAATTTTTCGGTTAATTTTAAGCTGTTCTTTCAGATAAAAAAAATAATAAGTTACTTGTTTGTATGTTTATGTCGCATTTTTATAACATTTTAAATAATAATTAGCAATTTTAAATTTAATCCCTTAAACTTAACCCTTCGCAAGTACAGTTTATTTTTTATTTATTTATTTATTTACTTTAAGGCATAACGCCATAAACTAAAAATAGGGGCTAAACACCACTTTTTACATACTAAAATATTTACTTTAAGTAATCGAAAAATGTCTAACAATTAATAAAGAGAAGATTTCAGTTATAAATTAGCGGTATCCAAAAGCTTTTAGTAACGAAGTACGCAAAGTCTTCTTTACCGAATCCAGTTCGGGCAAAACAGTTAAGTGGTTAAAACTTACAAAAATTAAAAAAAAATTGTCCCGAAATCATACAAATGCCTTAATATTGATATTGGTCTCTATTTTTCAGTTACATTAGTGTTAATGGATCAAGATCTATGCATAGTAATAATCATCTTTTTCAGGAATATACTTGATAAGATTGCGGTGTGCAGTGTGCAATCTTTTTTTTTTTTTTCTTACTATTTCTTCGCGTTTTATTTCTTTATTTCTATGTTTCATTTCATTATGTGAATAGCTAATTCATTCATATTTTGAAATAGCCGTTTTTGTTTACGGTTGCCAAAATATAAGAACCCTAATAATAATATTTCCAAACAATCTATTTTTAATTCAAAATGATATTTACACGGGAATACTGAACATGAAAAAAATCTTTAAAATAATTCAGTTATAATGTGCGAAAAGGTGTAACGAAAATTACATCAAATTTAAAGCGAACTGTGCATTTTCATGCGTTGAAGTCTTTTTAATGACATATGCATCACAGATGACAACAGACAAAGGAAAGTTTTGAGTAGAAAATTACGTCATGGTTAACAAGAGACATTTATTTTTCTTCTAATTTTAGTTTGAATTTTTGAAGCCTTTATTTATTTTATTTACAATATGATTATTTTTTCGGTTTTCTTATTTTTTAAAAGAAACTGAGCAAGAGTTATTATAACGCCGTTTTCTTATTATTACTAATTACTCTTAACTAAGGAAGAATACATAACTATAATATTACTTATAGTTTATTATACACTATTTACAAAAGCCGCTCAAGAGCAGCTATCAGAACAAGTCACATTTTTACAACTGCGCAGAAATATTCTGGTAACATGCAATACCTTACAACAGATTGTGTAGTGCTGCCATCTATTAATACAGATCTCAACTATTATTGAGATATGACACCCCTCCCCTCATAGTTCAAACGAACTACAGGCAATTGTTCTATGACTTCTTCGAGCTGGAGCACTTTTCTGACAGTCCTCGTCATTGTTTTTAGTCAAATTGTCTTTTACAGTTTTATCTGTCGTAACATAATTTTTATTACTTACAACTGTACCTGCCACAATATCATGCGAAGGCTGAGATTGGCTTGGTTCTATAGTATTATCATTATTAAGCTGTTCTTTTATTTTTCCATTGATTTCCGAAAAACGGTTTTCGTTAACCCTTTCATACCTATCATAATCACTGTAATTCTTACTACTATGTCCCATATTTTCAACTTTGTCTGACATTAGTTTATCATTTCGATTTATCTCTACAACACTCTCTGGTATTTCATCACTTATCTCTTTATTACGTCTCAACTGATCAACGTGACGTTTACACATTACTCCATCACATCTATTTACTAAAACCCATCTACTCCCCAATAATTTCATAATTTTTCCTTTTAACCATTTCTCCCATTTTCCAAAATTTTTAACAAAAACTAAATCATGAAGCTTATATTTGTGCAGGGGTTGCTGTATTTTAGGTTTTGATGGTAATACTAAGTGAAGGGCTGTTCGAACTGGCCTTCCAAACATTAATTCAGCAGGAGTTTTACCAGTCACCGAATGAGGAGTGGAATGATTTTCTAACAAAAATCGTGAAATTGACAGTGTTATGTCACTTTTATCTAGCGTTTTAAGACAATTTTTCACAGTTTGCACATACCTTTCCGCTTGTCCATTCGAAGATGGAACAGGCGTATGCTTAATTCCATTATTTTTAAGAAATTCCTCAAATTCATCACTTGTGAACGCGGGACCATTATCACTGACCAATTCAACAGGTAATCCAAATGTGGCGAAAATTCTCCTTAATACCTTAATTGTAGTTCTACTATCAGACCTGGGTACTACTTCTACCTGCAACCATTTAGTATAAGAATCGACTACTATCAAAAACATTTTACCTTCAAAAGGACCGGCATGATCTATGTGGATCCTTTCTCAGGGCAGTTCAGATTTCCATTGCAAGGGTTCCATTTTGGGACAATCCCTCGCAAACATCTGACATCTATTACAAGAATTTACGATATGTTCAATTTCTTTATTCATATTTGGCCACCAAACTACCCCCCTAGCTTTCGCTTTCATACTCGATATACCCTGATGAACGGAATGCAGTAATTTTAATATATATTCACGGCCTTCCTCTGGAATGATCACTCTATGTCCCCACAATAGACAATTTTCTATACAGGAAAATTCCTTCTACGAAAATATGGTTGATATTCTTCTTGTTTAACCTTTCGTGGCCACCCATGTAACACCCATTCTAAAATTTGTTTAGTTACAGGATTTTCAGTTGTCCACTTTGCAATAGTTCTAGAAGTAATAGGCCAATTATCATTATTTGAAACAAACATTATTTCCGCAGGATTACTCACTATATTTACAGTTTCTGGGAGAGGTAATGTACTTAATGCATCCGCATTTTTATTATTTTTACCCTCGCGATACTCAATTGTATAATCATACCCAGCTAACATTAATGACCACCTCAGCATTGTAGGTGATAATGTATGAGGTACCTTTTTTTCAGAATCATATAATCGAATTAAAAGTTTATGATCTGTTATAATTTTAAATTTTTTTCCAGCTAAATATTGGTGAAATTTAGTGACACCAAACATTATAGATAAAGCTTCTTTATCAATCATTGCATAATTCCTTTCAGTTTTATTTAAAGTTCTCGAAGCATAAGCAATAGGTTTCTCTTTACCCTCAACAATGTGGCTTAAAACTGACCCTATGCCATATTCAGAAGCATCACAGTTTAAAACTATATCTTTGTTTACATCATATAATTCTAAAACAGGAGATGTAGTTAATAATTGTTTCACTTTTTGAAACGCTTTTTCATGCTTCTCTGACCATGTCCAGTTTACATTATTATCTAATAATCTATGTAAAAGTTCTAAAACATCTGAAATATTCGGCAGGAAGTTACTATAATAAGAAATTAAGCCTAAAAATGAACGCAATTGTGATACATTATTTGGAATAGGAGCATTCAAAATAGCATTAACTTTTTCTGGAATAGGACTAATTCCTTCCTGAGATATTTTATGACCTAAATAAGAAACTTCCGAAACCATAAATTTTAATTTTTCCTTATTTAATCTTATACCATGCTCAGAAAAGCATTTCAGAACATTTTCAACTCTTTCAGAATGTTCTGCTTCATTACTAGCACTAATAATAACATCATCTAAAAATACACCATCATATTCAATTTTTTTTTAAATATAACCAATTTTTCTTTGAAACATACCAGGAGCACATTTTACCCCAAATGCTAATCGTAACACATTAAACAAACCTTTATGTGTATTTATAGTCAAAATTCTACTACTTTCTTTATCTACAGGTTGTTGTAAATAAGCATCTTTTAAATCAAAAACAGTAAAAAATTTACCACCTGATAATTTAGAAAATAATTCTTCCATTCTCGGAAGGGGATAATTATCACTTTCAGTATTAGAATTAACTGTTGCTCTATAATCACCACATATTCTAACAGAACCATTAGGCTTAGGAACAATTACTATAGGACTAGCCCATTCTGAATGATCAACAGGTTTTAAAATACCCTCATTAGTTAATCGTTCCAATTCAACATCAGTAGCTTTCCTTAAAGCAAAAGGAACAGGTCGAGACTTAAGAAAAACTGGTTTTGCATCTTTTTTCAATTTTATTGACGCGGGAGGACCCTTGATTGTTCCGATCCCGTCAGCAAAAACATTAGGAAAATTTCTAATTAAATCATCTTTCGAAATGCTTTTAATCATATTTATATTAGGCCAAAATAATTTTGATGCTTTTAACCAAGTTTTTCCGATTAGACTCGGACCCTCCTCTTTAATAACTAACATTCTTAAATCAGGTATACAATGTTCATTAACAACAGCATTTACTTTTAATTCCCCCAAAACAGTTAAGGAATCTTTAGTATAAGTTTGTAGCTTAATATTAGATTTGATTAAAGGCAGCTTACCTGAGAACAATTTATGAGCAACACTTTTACTTACGATCGTATGAGACGCACCGCTATCAATTTCAAATTGTATATTTACATCATTTATTTTAACCGATTTTACCCACGACAGATTATTGGACTTGTCGTTCATAAAATTTAAACAGTATTCTTCCTGAACAGTTTTAATTTTTCTGTTCTTAAAAGGTTTCTCACTTTTCATTCCAAATTTTCGATTTCTGCAACAAACTTTAAGATGACCTAATCGATGGCAAAAATGGCATTCTGCAGATTTAAAAGGGCATAACTTGGGGTTATGATTTTTAGAACATCTATAACACGGTTTCTCAGGCGCGAAACTATCTTCTTTAGGCTTAGGTGCATGAGTATACTTATCCACTTTCCATTTCTCTCCTTTCGAAACACGCACTTGATTGACAGTCGTATTATCTCCGATGTGTAGGGATTTTACTCCAGCCTCAGCACACTCGAAAGACTCAGCTATTTCTATCGCTGTTTGGAACGTTAAGTCTCTAGAATCCAGTAATTTTTGCTGTATTTTCTCATCCTGGATCCCAAATACCAACTGATCACGGAGGCGGTCATTAAGCGTATTTCCGAAATTACAATGTTCGGATAAACGACGTAAATCTCGTAAGAACTCGGCTATATTTTCTCCTTGCTTCTTTAGTCGTTTCTGGAACTTAAATTGTTCCACAATTTCACTCGGGCGTGGTGAAAAATGATCTTTAGCTTTCTTTAAAAGATACTCGTAGCTGATTTCTTTCAGCGTATTCGGAACAATTATATCACGTAAAATAGCAAACGTAGATGTTCCCACAGAACTTAATAATATGTTCTTTTTCATTTCATCATTTTTGATGCTATTTGCTGAGAAATAAATATTAATTTTCTCGACGTAAATAGTCCAAGGAACATTTGCATTATATTCTTCCAAGCGTCCCAGAGAAATTATTTCTTTATCTGCCATTTTCCGTGCCACTTTTTCTTTTTCTCTTTCGAAAAAAAAAAAAAATTTTTTTCACAACATTTCACTTTGGGTTAAATTCCCATTTCGTCGCCACTTTTATAACGCCGTTTTCTTATTATTACTAATTACTCTTAACTAAGGAAGAATACATAACTATAAGATTACTTATAGTTTATTATACACTATTTACAAAAGCCGTTCAAGAGCAGCTATCAGAACAAGTCACATTTTTACAACTGCGCAGAAATATTCTGGTAACATGCAATACCTTACAACAGATTGTGTAGTGCTGCCATCTATTAATACAGATCTCAACTATTATTGAGATATGACAAGAGTAAATATAAATTTTGGTATCAATATATTATTTTTGAACATTAATTATGCGGTTTTTATACGTAGAAGTCGCGGCGTTTATTAAACAGATTACATGCATGTGCTATTTATAGATCATAAACTTGAAACCTTAAGCTTCCGCTGGTGAAAATGAAGTCATTTTTAAAATGAAGCGACTAGAAAACTGAAATGTTGTCAGAAACTTGGATATTTTGTTACGATCGTACAAAATAGCATAAATTTCACTTTTTTGCCCAAAGTGCCTTTTAACCAGATTTTTCTTTCTTATACTTTTTTTCGGGGGGGGGGGGGGGGGCGCAGCAAGTCTTAACATTTTATCCATTTAAAAGAACTTGTAATGCTTATTTCTCTCTCTTTCTTTAAAATTATTATTTATCTTCAAGTGTCTATTGATTTTCTGCTTTGGAGCCATTTTTTCTTCTTTTTAAAACAGAGCAAATTAGCGTATTTTTAGAGACCGCGGAAACTAGACGAGCGTCGGCAGGAGTATAGCACGTTGGAGGCCTTTCAGTTTTTGCACATAATAATAGTGATAGAATTTCTCGCTAACAACATAAATATTTTTTATATTCAAGAAATCATTTAAATCGGAAATGCGTCAAATTTGAAAATATTACTCTTTAAGCGCAAAAAAAAAAAAAAAAAAAAAAAAATCGAGCAATGCTTTTCAGTTCATCATATACATGTGAATACAATCCCGAACCTAATTTCTAATCGCGAGATTTCTCAATTGCATTAATGAAACCCCTGGATACCTGGAGTGATCCCGGGATTTTCCTAACAAAAATTTTACCAATATTACTACTTTTTTTTCTTTAATAACTATATCAAACTGATATTTTGGCGCTACTAATGCGTCAACGAGTTTTGGAATGAAATTACAACAGGTGATAGATATAGATTAGCAAAATACAAATATTTCAGTCTGTCTCGTGATATCTTTGTGCGATATGAGCAGGCTGTGTGCCAAGATATCACGAGGCATGAGATCCACGGTGGTCACACTCCATATTAGACAGGCTTTTCCCGAGATAAGTGCGTTATCTCTGATTCATGATTTAACGCTTTTTGATATACCCTCTTTCTTCATTCACAATTAAAATCTTTTCCATATTGTTATGTTTCTATAGTCTTTCTCACATTGTAATATAGCTCTGTGCCAAATTTCTTTGCAACACAGTGAATAGTTCATCAGTTTTCACAGATTTTATATTTGTGACCTTAATTTTGGACATGAGTGTAACCTGTTCCTACTTAAATAATTCATCTTGAAACTCGATCATGTTTTAATATATAGGACAATTTAATATAAAATATTATGTTTATTGAAATTCAATTGTACTATATGACGTCATTTTCAGCTATAAATGTTTGTCGGCCGGTATCGATCCTACCAGGATATGTCCAGACAGACCAAAATATTAAAAAATATGTATTTTTATTTTTTTTAATTTGGCACCGATTTCATTTTGGATCTTGATAACGTGACGTTACCTTCAAAATGACGAACTGGCGCCACCTCCTGCTAACTAAGATTTATCAAGACGAATTTCATGTTTAATTAATTATCTTGTCGTACATCATAATTTCATCTTGAAACTCGATGTTGTTATCACTTCTGTCGCCATCACTTGATGTATCAGTCTCCGTCTTGTAAATGGCTAAATTTCATAAAATTAGCCCTGGTTTAAGTTATTTTCAACTCCGGCATTTATATATATATATATATATATATATCATTGTATTTGTTTTACGTGAAAATGTCAGAGTCAAATTGAAATTATTACTTTCTGTGACCATTGCGATATATTTTTACTGCGAGAAGCATAAAAGTAAAATTAGAACACATATCGCTCATCCGCAAGAAAAGTGACACAACTAAAAAAAAAGTGAATTTCACAGGAGAGGCGAAAGTAGATTCGCATTTTTTTTACTGTACCATGAAATTATTGCCCTTAGCTCTGCATGCAGATATAAAAGCGTACATAAAGGCGTAAAACCTTTAAGAATCTATACTTAAAAGAGATATTCAGGATTGAGTAAATGTAACCTCTTTTTGAGTTATGACATTTTTCTCGCGGTACAGTTTGTCAAATTCCAGGTGCCTCTCAAAATAGTACATGCAAAAATGTGGATTTAGCTTAATCACAATGTTTTTAATTTAATCCATTATAAAGCATTAAATATATATATATATATATTAGTTTGCATCAAAATAAGAATCAACCGGAGATTCATAACCGGGTGTCTATGTATTTATATTAACCTTTAAGTGCTGTTAACGGTCTCAGAGACCGCTGCTTTTTTGCAATCGTCACAGTTTAGCTACAGATACTAGCGAAATTTTGTTTCGTTTTCAAATGCAGCCTTTTAATCATCTTATCAAGCAGCCTCAAAGACCACTAACAGTAACTCACAGTAACTATGTGACAGTTTTTGTCACAGTAGTTAACCCGGTGTAAGTCGCAGTCAGTCGCAGTGTATCTGGGAGATAAACATCACTGTATTAGCAGGTTTGAGACCAACTGCGCAGCTGAAATATAAGGCAAATTTAAGAAGAGCAGGTGGGTGGAAGGGAGGGTCTCAATTTAAGATATAACACACAGTTAACGAAAACTATTGGAATGCAAACAGAAATTATTGTTTTAACACAAGATGACTTTTCATGACTCAGCTACAAGCTACACCTGCGTAGGTCATCATTTTACTCAGCAGGAAGGCCTCCTTAAAGCACATTCCCCCCCAAAAATATAAAATATATACTGAAGAATCTATGTGTGCACAAAAGATTAATTAAATTTAGCGTCGGAATCTCGATAGATTTTACAGAATAAAACGAAAAGCTGAGTTTTATCAGCAAAGCTAATGCTTCGCTTATGTTGATGTGATTTACTAGAAGAAATAGTGAAGCACTTGTGATTGTAATAATTTCAATTTAGACATTGCTTTTAAACGAATGAATTTTAAAATTTCGGTGTTGTTCATTTAAAATGCACATAATCATATACAGGGTCATATACCGGTCTCAACGGTGTCCAATGGCTAATTCTTAAACAATTAGTCATAGACTTATAGTTCAATTACAAAAATGTTTTAAATCAGGTAAAGAAATATTTCAAAAGCGATTTAGGTCTATAAAAACATTTCTTAAAAAATTACGAAATTTAAACTTTTATTCGGTCTCCCGGTCCTATAAGTTATATTTCGTAAAATTTTCCTATCACACTGACAAGTAAGACAAAAAGAGTCCCATTCATATAACTCTAAAATTGAGCGAGTTATGAAACTTTAAAAATGCATGACTTATGCCACTTTTCTGCTCTGAAAACAAATGAGTTCGACTTGGCTTTGAGGGGTCACATACCAAGTGCTTAAAGTATTCGAAGATCTTATTTCATGTGTACCTGCGCTTTGAAAAAAATCGTACAAGTATTACGATTAAGTTAACATTTATTAAGTTTCAGGCTGGCTAAAATGACATGTTTTATTTTGTAAGTATTTTGTAAGGATTTGAGACTGTTTCTTTTATGCTTTCTTTTAACAAAAATTATGTTATTTTTATAAGTTTTTATGTTACTTCAACGATCGTATGTATGTTTTTCCAGTTCAAAATTTGTACTCGAACTTTAACTCACTTTTAAATAACCGATCGAGATTACATTTTACATACTAGCGCAAATCCAATAACAATCTAATATTAATATGATTTTCGGTGGTTACCATTTATACTTATTTTACAGGATAACACAAAAAATTTCGGATAGATTACCGCCAAGAAGTTTAAGAAAAAGTTTTAGATTAGATAATACAGGACTGCGATTGCTGTTTTTTTTTTTTTTTTTACTTTTATGTATTTTTTAGCACTGAATCTGAAAATTACATTAATTTTTAACCATCATGTCACGATATTTCGCAAATCATAAATTGTCAAAAATCGTAAAAAGTAGAGGAGATGGTTGTGTTTTTTAACTTTTGTTAATTGATTTTTACGTACTTTTTAGCACTGAACCTGAAAATGATCTTCATTTTTAACTATCACGTTAGAATTTTTTTGCAAATCGTATATGTGTAAGTTAAAATATAGCGAAAATCTCATACTATAAAACATATGTAAAACATTTTTTGTTTTATTTTATATTATTTTATTTTATTTTATTCAATAATTTATTCGATATTTTTGCTTATCCTGGGATTCTTACAGCTAAATAGCTGAGTGGTCCGATGAGATGAGGGAGGAGATTCAATTTTAACTTTGAACTTTTTAACTTTGAAGTTTGCGAAAAATCCTGATGTGACGGTTAAAAATGAAGGTCAATTGCAGATTCAACGGTACAGAAAACTTAAAAATCAATTATCAAAAGCTAAAAAACATGACATAACCCAACTTTTACGCTAGTGTAATCTAATAATATTTTAAAATACGTATATATATATATATATATATATATGTATATTGGTATGTACATAGTACATACCAATGTCTCGACCGAGTTCGTTGGCCAGCTTCATCCGCCATTTTGTTTCAAAATGGCGGCCATTTGAAATTTTCTTTAAAATTTTAAATTTGAAATTTGGTACCAAAGAATTGAAAATGGAAAAATATTTTTTTCTTATGTATTTGACCTTTATACAAAGATTCCGGAACAGTTTTTGTTTCGTCAATATCTTAAAAAATGGCTGAGTTATAGCATTTTTGAATTTCTAGCGTGGCAGACATTTTGAAACGTCCTGAATTTTGTCACGCGATAAAAGGCGTATTTATGAACCGATTTGGATGTAACTTCGTTTGTACATAGTGCATACCAATGTCTCGACCGAGTTCGTTGGCCAGCTTCATCCGCCATCTTGTTTAAAAATGGCAGCCATTTAAATTTTTAAGAAAAATTTAAATTTGAAATGTGGTACCAAAAAATTGAAAATTGAAAAAATATTATTTTCTTATGTATTTGACCTTGATACAAAAATTCGGGAGCCGTTTTTGTTTCGTCTATATCTTAAAAAATGGCTGAGTTATAGCGTTCTGAATTTCTAGCGTGGCTGACATTTTGAAACATCCTGATATTTGTCACGAGATAAAAGGCGTATTTATGAACCGATTTGGATGTAACTTCGTTTGTACATAGTGCATACCAATGTCTCGACCGAGTTCGTTGGCCAGCTTCATCCGCCATCTTGTTTAAAATTGGCAGCCATTTAAATTTTTAAGAAAAATTTAAATTTGAAATGTGGTACCAAAAAATTGAAAATTGAAAAAATATTATTTTCTTATGTATTTTACCTTGATACAAAGATTCGGGAGCAGTTTTTGTTTCGTCTATATCTTAAAAAATGGCTGAGTTATAGCATTTTGAATTTCTAGCGTGGCTGACATTTTGAAACGTCCTGATATTTGTCACGTGATAACAAGCGTATTTATGAACCGATTTGGATGTACCGTGGTGTGTGCATAGTACATACCAATGTCTCGACCGAGTTCGTTGGCCAGCTTCATCCGCCATATTGTTTCAAAATGGCGGCCATTTAAAAAAATTTTAAAAATTTAAAATTTAAAATGAGATACCATAAATTTGGAAAATGAAAAAGATTTTTTTTGTATGTGTTTGACCTTAATACAAAGATTCCGGAACAGTTTTTGTTTCGTCTATATCTAAAAAAATGGCTAAGTTATAGCATTTTGAATTTCTATTGTGGCTGACATTTTAAAACGACCTGATGTTTGTCACGCGATAACAAGCGTATTTATGAACCGATTTGGATGTTACTTGGTCTGTACATAGTACATACCAATGTCTCGACCGAGTTCGTTGGCCAGCTTCATTCGCTATCTTGTTTCAAAATGGTTGCCATTTTAAAAAAATTAAATTTAAAATTTAAAATGAGGTATTAAAAAATTGGAAAATGAAAAAGATTTTTTTATGTGTTTGTTCTTGATACAAAGATTCCGGAGCAGATTTTGTTTCTGAAAATTTGTTCTTTTGTTTATATCTTAAAAAATGGTTGAATTATAGCACTTTGAATTTCTAGTATGGCTAACGTTTTGAAACTATCTTGTATTTGTCACGCGATAACACACGTATTCGCCTATTTCCATGTAAGAAGGCATGTAGATAGTATACATCAACATCTGAGCCAAATATAAGTTACTTTAAATAAAAGCAGCTTCGATAAAGCTGACTAATTTCGCGAAATTCTCATTCATAATGATTTACTATTGATAAAAATTAGTACTGAATCTCCTATATTCGGTTTCCAATAATTGAGCTTCGTGTGTTTGAATAATATAAGTTGGCTTTTTTAAAATAAGGAATTTGAAAGCTACCTCTTCCTCCCGGCACTGGCCGGAAGGACTTTTTTCTTTCTTCTTATATGTTTATTACAAATTGCATATTTTGCATCAATATGTCAGAAGGTTTAAAGATTTTAAATTTATATTGCAATGTTAATTTTACTCTCAAGAATTTTTTAATATATCTGACGAAATTATATTTCGACTAAATTTGTGAATTTGACTTTTTGTGTATTACTTGTCCTTGTGATAGGAAAATTTTACGAAATATAACTTATAGGACCGGGGGACCGTATAAAAATTTAAATTTCGTAATTTTTTAAGAAATGTTTTATAGACTCAAACCGCTTTTAAAATATTTCTTTACCTAATTTTAAACATTTTTGTAATTGGAACTATATGTCTATGACTAACGGTTTAGGAATTAGCCATTGGACACCGTTGAGATCGGACACCCTGTATAACGTAGTTTATGTAAGTTTAAAATAAAAGCAAGCTAAGATGACTTTCAAGCACTTAAATTTTGATCTGATAGTTAAAAAGTCATCGTTTTTTTTTTTCTTTTTTTTTTTTTCTTTTTTTTTTTTTTTTTTTTTTTTTTAACGAGATCTTATATTTGGGCATATCGGAATAAACAAATACCTTATTGTCTGCATAAAATATTGAAAAACTTTGAAAAACTTGCTGACTATATTGTATATGTATATATATATCAGGGTTGTCAAATTGTGGCCTGCAAGATACTACTAAAATATTATAATTATCATTGCCTTATCCAATCATAGAATCTGCGATTCAAGAAGTCGACTTTTTTTTATAAAAATTGGTGGTAATCCGCCTGCCCACAGTTTAACACCCCTGGTATATATAGTAAAGTGGGGACAGATGCCGCAGTTTTACTTTTCTTCTTATAAAATGTACAATAAAGCAAAAAAACAACAAACTAAGTAGCAGAAATCATTAATCAAACCCTTTAGAATCAAATTTCTATATTAAACCAGTTAAAGCTCTCTTAATAAAGCAGGCATAATTATTTTCCCAAACGTCCTTTTTTAACATAATTTTTTATGTGCTGGGTAAGATGCCGCATGTGGTGTGGTACAGATGCCGCATTGAGAAAAAAGCTATGCTGTTTACTTTTTTTCAATTAAATAACATTTTTATTTCCTCAAACTACTTAAAATGAAAATAAATAACAGTAAACTTACATAAATTATATATATCACTAAATTGTGAAAAGTTTAACGAAATTGCAAAAGTGCAAGCTCAAAAAATAAAACTTAAGACAAAAAATGAAAATGAAAAGAAAAACATTTGAATTTACATGAATGAACAGCATAATTATTGGAAACAATAGACAGCATAATTACAAAAAATACATAGATCACTGGTTTACATCCGGCGAACATTGCAGTTTGCTCTTAATGTAAGTATTAGTTCTATTCTATTTAGGTCCTAGCCTATTTATTTTTGGCCTTTCTTCTCATTCTTTGATTTTGTATTTCCATTCGTCCACAATCACACCACACTTCCCGTTGCAAAAGTAAAGCGAGCCTTTTTCATGCAGCTATCGATTGAAATTTTTCGATTGAATCGATTGAATCGATGATCTGAATCCTGTTCGCTTTAGGCTTTGTTTCTTGATAAACTCTCCAGACACTCAACACATCCAGAGTAATCAAATTCCAATCAAATACTGCCATCAGAATCCATAAGAGGAACTATTTACTCATTGACAGAAGATGGATCATATTTTAGTTTCTTCCTCAAGTAAGGTTTTTTCAAGTTTGATCTTTCCCTTCCCTTTTTTGCATATTTTACTTCCGTCAAGCTGAAGTTCTTTGACGCTTTCTAGTTTATTTCGCTTTTTATTTTCTTCTTCTTTTTTCTTGTTTATAAATTCTGTGCTTGTAATTAATGCATCCTTTTGCTTTCTCTTACTTGTCTGTATAGGTCTTTTGACTATTGGAATAGGAGATATTTTGTTTAACAGTTTAGACGGTGAGAATTGTAAACGGCCTACGGTTTCCTTATTCACACAGGGTGAACCAACATTGTTGCTGAGAGTATTTTGATAAGTAGCCGAATGCGCTACTATAGGTTCATTTAAATGTAAGTTCTACTTAAATCTCAGTGATGTATATTTTGCGGCATCTGTCCCTCAACCTCGGTGCGGCATCTGTCCCATAGTGGTGGGTAAGAGGCCGCACCGCCATTTTGTGTCATGTGAGCGACGTGAGAGAAATGCAAGCACATGTCTGTATTCTACGAGAATCTAGTCTACAGTTGCAATCGGTTTTGGGATGAAATCTCTGTTTATTTGGCTAAAATATGTAATAAAACTTTATTAGTATAATTTTAGCAATTCACCACTCAGTTTCGAACCATAAAAACTGGCATAAATATGTAAATACTGTCAGTTAAGTGGTGGAAACGCATACAACATAGCTCACAGCACTTAGGCACACGACGAAATTCTTAAATTGGTGTACGGAGCGCTGGTGTCGCCAATGCAATCTCTGCGGCATCTGTCCCACCGCGGCGTCTGTCCTCACTTTACTATACACTAGTGTGCAAAACTTAAGCAACTGTCACAAAATGTTTATTTTTGAATACGTGAATACTCAAGAGAAAATTCTATAAACAGCAAGTGTAGAAAACAGATACTACCCTAACGGCACAGCCAGTCGATGTGAACTCTCCTTGACACCACATAGGGTCACAAAAGTCACAATCACGACAATGAACTTAAATGTGATCTCTTTCATTTGTCGCATTCTTACATTCACTTGGTCACACCATTGAGAAATTATTATGAATACTGATTTGTGAAGAGTCATGAGGCGAATTTACCATGAAGTTACCTTGTGACTCTCGTGTGACCATCATTTGGAGACTCCATTGTAAAGTTCTCACGATAGCTGCTTTGTGACGAGTTCCCAAGTGACAGAAAATGAAATCATCTGGTACTTTTCACAAAGGAGTGCAATGGTCCTTCACAGTAGAGTCTGGATCACCTGAAAGTTACCACGTGACTTTATTGTGACACTATTTGGTAACCCATCTTAATGCAATGCTTACGATGACTTCAAAAATGACTCTTTATATGACAATCACATGAGAATCACATGGTGGCTTCACTGAAATGTCACCTGGAGAATCATCACAAGTAATAGTCACGGTGATTTCTCAGCGGAGCCACCATACGACGATCATTTGAGAGTAATAATGAGACGAATAAAAGATGCCATATTTTGTTTCACCGTAATGACTGTGACACTAGTGACCATGTGTGACGGATGTCACATCGACTAGCAACTGCTGTTTGGATAGTTCCTATTTGAATTATACTATTTTCTTTTGAGTATTTACGTGTTCAAAAATAAACATTTTGTGACTAGTGCTAAAGTTTTGTACACTAGTGTATAATGGAAAAACATCAACACTATATACATTCATTAATCAGTCAATCCTAAATACATTAAGGTATATGTGGAATATGGAAATTCCAGAAAGGTTGGTTGGTGAAAAATTTCCAAATATTTCCATTACTTTTTTAAAAGATCCAAATTTGTGTTGTGTATTACTTAATTTGTATACTAACACTCGAATGAAAGTATTTGTAATTATATCAATTTTTCATGATCGATATAAGTGTAATTCAATTGTACTTACTACAGATAAAATAATTCTGTATTAGGAAAAAACAACAGTTTATTCGTTACATTATAATTTTTTTTGTCACTAATTACCTTTACTTCATCAAAAGGCTTAAAGAAAAGGTGGTTTTTACTTTCCACTTGCCAAGCAAGCCTTCGAGCCTTGGAGAAACCTCACGACAAGTTTTCTTAACAAGAGAGCTCTCTTTAATACGTTTCGGTGAAATCCGCTGCAAATCCAAAGTTTATTGCTAACACATCACTATAAATAGCCACTGCACCACCAAAGTAACTTAATTTAGTGAACATAGCTAAGTAAACTTTCCATTCAAATTACGAAAATTCATACGCACTTGGCGAAACTTAGAAAGATAGAATATATTTCTCATTCACGCGCAAATGTTAGTAATTTAGGACAACACAATCACTTGCAAAACCACTAAAACTAACTCGTCCACTAGAGTAACCTTTTAAAAGAGTGGTCAGGCGACCTGTCACAAAAGTGAGCAGCCGATTAATTTGAAATTGAAATTTATCATAATGTTCTTCTTCAGTGTCAGTGTTGTAATCAGAGAAAACAGGCTCATCAAAAAATATTGGCTCATTTAAAAAAATCACAACTCAAAAAATTAAATGACGAAACACCGAAAATTTCTTTGCAAACTACTCGGTAATTTTTACAAGACTTGTTAGATGCAACTGTTTCGCAGCCGTGACCTATAGACAATCCACAGAAGTGATGCGCTGTGAAAGTAACTTTTTCAATGACCCTGTATTAAAGAAGTTGGAAATTGCACGTCAAACGTGGCAAATGAGGTGCGTTCGTATTATAACTAGTTATATAAATATTTTTTGCCCCGCATATTGTACTGAATGCATATTTCAGTGCACTTCATAAGTGCATATCAATTTCATTCTGTTCGAAAGGCTGTAATATCAATAAAACGCACTTGAAATAATTTTTTCCCATTGGCCGTAATGTAACAAAAAACTTTTGGCTGTCCCTGTAATTAAACTATACATCCGATTTTCCTAAAATTTGAAATGAGTCGACAAAATTTTGCATCAATTATATATTTAAAATTTCAGACCATTCCGTTGGGTAGTTTTTGCTCTGTTATATGCGGACGGACGGACGGACGGACGGAGAGACAGACAGACAGACGGACCGATCGACGACTATAGATGCTACTTATTTATATAATTACGAAAGCACCTAAAAGTAGGAGGTCCAAATTATACTTAATTTCAGTATTTATGTTTCCCTTTAATATTTTTATCTTTTTTTTACGTGAAAATTGGAAAGATGAAATTAAAATTATTACTTCCTCTAATCACTTGGACAATATTGTTTTCTATGTAAAACGTATTAAAAAAAAATTAGAAAATATTTCGATAATGATACGGCTTAATGACTAATTGTTGCGCCTTGATATTTATATAAGGAATCCCACAACGTTTGAAGACCATTCCTTTTGTAAAGAAAATACAAAATGGGTATAAAAACGATTGTTTCAAATAACATATAAAAAGGCAATTTCATTTGTTAAGTAAATTCTTTTGAAACAATTTCTTTTCAATTTTCGAGTTTTTCTTTCTTGGGGGAGGGAATGCATCATTTGATATTTACCTAAAATGTTCCTCGTTACAAAAATAACGATAAATTTTACGCATTTGTTTCAATTACTATTTGAAGAACTTAAAATATAATGAACTTACATCTAAGCTATAATATAAAAAATTCCATTTATATGCCCATTCACATCATCAGATTTGGCATATATTTTCTGCATGTGAATTAGTAAAAATAGCAGTTAAAATTTCGGGAAAGTTTTATTTATTCAGACCGATAGTTAGTTACACTCACGACATCACATAAATTGTAGGCTATATGTTTTATGCGAATTTAACAATAATTTTTGGAGAGAGAACTTTTTTCGTATGTGTTTCTTCCAAAAAAATCAAGTTTTTCAAAACATATATTTAAAGTTTTGATTTCTAAAAATCTATTAGAAATATTCATCTCAAATTCTCAAGACTGTCCAGATTTGTTTCATCTTCCTTAATCTCAATATAAAAATCCACTTTCTGTTTTGGCTCTTTAAACAGAAATTTTTGGTTATTTAAATACACACATCAGATTTGAGTGCTAAACAAAAACAGCCATAACTGCACTTTTAATGATTCCACGAAAAAAAAAAGTTTTCGATAACTAATTTTACAGCTTCTCAAATAAAATAATAAAACAAATTACTATGTTTGCCTAGGGTGTCAACGATTTTAATCAGTGGATTTAAATCAACGATTAAATCATGATTTTAATCAACTGATTTTGTTTAAAAAATCATTCATTAAAATCATAAATTTTCTAAATGTTTAAAATGACACAAATGCATAATTTGGAATGTTTCGATAGGTATTTTGACTTATGAATAAACAAACAAAAAAAAGCATTAAATAATTATTTCTAAGCTTAATTCCTGAGTAAAAAATTAATTACAATAAGTTTGTAAAAAGCATAGCTTTTATCTGGCATAAAAAGCATTTTATTTAAAAATGATATTTAAATCTAATATGATTTGCAATGCCATAATTACCTTTAAGGTTTAAATAATCAAATTATTTATTCTTTTACATAAAATAGGCATAGCATGTATAATAAATTTCAGCACGTAAAAGAATAAAAAAGCCAGAATCTTATTTTTTCATTCTTCTTTTGCAATAATACATTTTCTATAGCAAGTATTAAAGCTAAATAAGAATTAAAGAATGGCATATGCTCAACAGTTATTGTAAAAGAATGTATCAGAGAAAAAGAACTAATTGGTATAAAAATGTCAAGCACAGCAAGAGCTTCTTCAGTATAGGTTGAATAAATGGTGAATGTGTTTAACACATTTTCATAACTTTTTTGTTAGCATGTGTATAAGTTTAGATTTAGGCGATTAACGTAATTTTTCTAAGTACAAATGCAAAATGAGCTACAAATGATATTTGTTAGTTTTGTTATTTGTGCTACTAATGAAATTACTTATTTGCAGTTTTTATTAATTCTGTAATTACTTAATGTTTCCTCTAGGCCATTTTTAGGGGCCCTTTTGAAATTGGAAAAATGCAGCCTGCCTTTAAAAAAAATAAAAATAATGAAATTCACCTGTACTTGTAGCCAGAGATTTCTTATAAAAAAAACTTCCCCATTATACTTTTTTTTTTCTTGCATCATTATTAAACACATTACTAATATAGTTCCTCACGAAATAAGGCCTTTTTTGGAACTAGCATCTTGACCCTTTTTCTTTCTAGAATGAATACTAAATTATTAATTATCATTTTAGTAATTAAAGCATAAAAATGTATATTATGTACTTAATTAGAAAATTAATTATTTAATAATTTTAATTTTAAATAATGTTAACTATTAAATATTAAATGCCATTATTAATAATTTTAATAAATGTAAATATCACTAGTATTTAATATAGTTTTACATAATTAAGACAAAATATTAATGCATATAATATTATTGTATGCTGTTAACTAATGAAACAGCTAATTTGCAGTTTTTTATAATTTTTGTAATTACTAACTAATAACTGTAATTTTTATTAATTAAAGTGTAAAAACATGGATCATGTTTGCAATTAGAGGTTTCATTATTTTGGAAACCTAAAATTCTTGGTAGCTATTCAGTATTTCAACGATGGGGAAAAACCCCCATAAAAATCCGATTTAAATATTAAAAAAAATCTGATTTTAATAAGAAAAAAATCCGATTTTTTTTTATTTAAAAAAAAATCTGCAACCCAAATCGAAAAAGTAAAAAATAGTCATATTAAAGATTGAGCTCAGCTGTCCTATGCAAAAAAAAAAAAAAAAAAAAAAAAAAAAAAAAAAAAAAAATGTTTAAAAATATTCAAATTTAAACGAGAAATTCGAAAACAACCTCCCCATTGGTTTAACATTACGCAGCGGATGTTTTCAAGTGAGTGAAGAATCCCCTCAACAAGGAGTCATCCCTTCCTAAAAGACAGTAATACCGCGTTCAGATTTTGATAGTTAAGTTACTTAACTTGAAGTTTTTTGAAGCAAACGACCCTGAATCAACATTTTAGACTTGGGCATGTGTCTGAAACTCGCTTAACTTCCGATACTCTTTTATGCACGTTGGGACCATGGGTGCAGATATACATCTTTAAGGGGACAGTTTACCTTTTCAACAATTTTGTTTATTTTTAAAAATATGGTTCAAATCGTGAACTCTGTGCATTTCAATGTTTAACAAACGTACATTTTGAAAAAAAAATTTAACTGCATATTTAATTAATTTTTTAAAAAGGTTAAAATAATTTGAATTTTTTAAAATCCCTACTACTTTTTTAAATATTAATATTTCTGCCCAATTTTTTTTAAGATTTTCAAATGTATATTACAGAAGACTGCACATGGATTTTTAGATACATCTAATATTACATCTAATATAATTTTTTTACTGATACATATAGTGTAAAATGATGAAATCTAACACATCTTCATATACTTTTATTTTTTAAAAAGGAACAAAAAGCCTGAAAGCTAAATCCATACGCATATATATTACATATATAGTAAAGAACGTGTACAAAAAATTTTAAATCTCTATCTCAAATACAAAAAAAGCCTTAGCATTTGGAAAACATGAATGTGAAGAAAACATGAACATGGAGAAAAAGCCGTTTAAAGTTTTTATTTGTGAAGGGGATTTGCGCTGGTTATATTAACAAAATTTACGATATCTCGCGATAATTACTGTATGGGTAAAAATAAGTTGTCAAAATATTCACAGTTAAACAGTCTTTCATTTAATATAAAAAATCGACATTTTGACCAATTTTGAGGTAAACTGTTTCCTTAAAATATGCATACTGCTTTTTCTTTTGAAACCGGTTAAAAAAAAAAAGTAATAATTGCTTCATTTAATTAAGAGATTTTCGTGTTTAATAAAGTAAAGCTAACTGTTTAAAAAAAGTGCTGCCAGCCGAATAAAATTGTGTAAGGGAAGCTGGTGCCAAACAGGTTAACATGAGTTGAGTGGAACTTTTTTTCTGATTTAAAACTGCTCTTAAATTTTGAGTTCAGTCCTAAAAATATTTAATCACCTTTTTCGGATAATCCTTTCAGTCGTTTATTTATTCAATGCGCCGCAAATAATAAAATCAATAATAAACTGTGTGTAGTCAGAACTTGTCGTTACAAATTTAACAACCTTTTTTGGATGATCCTTTCAATTATTTATTTATTTTTCGCTCCGTAAAGAATAAAATCAATAATAAACGGTGTATAGTCAGAGCTTGTAGTTAAACATTTAACAATCTTTTTCGGCAGATCCTTTCAATCATTCATTTATCTTTCACTCCGCAAAGAATAAAATCAATAATAAACTGTGTATAGTCAGAAATTGTTATTAAAAATTTATCAACCTTTTTCGAATGATCCTTTCAGTCGTTTATTTATTCATCACGCCGCAAAGAATAAAAGCAATAATAAACTGTGTATAATAAAAAGCAGAAAAACCAACGTTTGAAAATGCGCAAATAATACATGAAAATCAGCAAACAGCTGTTTCGAATCTACTAGCGAGATTCTTCTTCAGTGCAAGATAGGGAAAAAGGAACAGCGTGCTATAAAAAGCGAGGCTGAGCAAAATGATAGACAGAGACGCGCTGGCTTAGATACATGATGCGGGTAGGGAAGGCGCCAAAAACAACCAATGAGAGAGAAGCAGTGTAAACGACTGGGTGGACAAGTAGCGACATCTACCGGAGAAGGAGAGAAAAAGAAACCAAAATAGGGGAAATTAAATTAATTCTTTTCAAATACTTGGAAAATCAGGAGTACTAGATAATTTTGGCACCTTCGCTACCCGCATCAGGTATATAAGCCAACGCGTCTCTGTCTATCATTTTGCCCAGCCTTGCTTTTTCTAGCAGGCTGTTCCTTTTTCCCTATCTTGCCCTAAAGAAGAATCTCGCTAGTAGATTCGAAACAGCTGTTTGCTGCTTTTCATGTCTTATTTATGCATTTTTAA
The DNA here is from genome assembly GCA_963932465.1 of Maratus speciosus. Lineage (NCBI taxonomy): Eukaryota > Metazoa > Arthropoda > Arachnida > Araneae > Salticidae > Maratus > Maratus speciosus. Next base: position 518,878,145 of record OZ010796.1, read on the forward strand.
ACGTTGGTTTTTCTGCTTTTTAATATTGTTTCACAAAGTCTTTATTTGCTATATTTATATAAACTGTGTATAGTCAGAACTTGTAGTTACAAATTTAACAATCTTTTTCGGTTGATCCTTTCAATCATTCCTTTATTTTTCGCTCTGCAAAGAATAAAATCAGTAATGAACTGTGTATAGTCAGAACTTGTAGTTAAAAATTTAACAACCTTTTTCGAATGATCCTTTCGATCGTTTCTTTATTCAACACACCGCAAAGAATAAAATCAATAATAAACTTTGTATAGTCAGAACTTGTAGTTAAAAATTTAACAACCTTTTTCGGTTGACACTTTCAATCATTTGTTTAGTTTTCGCTCCGCAAAGATAAAATCAATAATAAACTGTGTATAGTCAGAACTTGTAGTTAAAAATTTAACAACCTTTTCGGATGATCCTTTCAATCATTTATTTATTGTTCGCTCTGCAAAGAGTAAAATAAAAAATAAACTATGTATAATCAGAACTTGTAGGTAAGAATTTAACAACCTTTTTCAGATCATCCTTTCAATCATTTATTTATTTTTCGCTACGCAAGGAACAAAATCAATAATAAACTGTGTATAATCAGAACTTGTAGGTAAAAATTTAACAACCTTTTTCGGATGATCCTTTCAATTATTTATTTATTTTTCGCTCCGCAAAGAATAAAATCAATAATAAACTATGTATAGTCAGAACTTGTAGTTAAAAATTTAACAACCATTTCCAAATGATCCTTTCAATCATTTATTTATTTTTCGCTCCGCAAAGAATAAAATCAATAATAAACTGTGTATAGTCAGAACTTGTAGTTAACCATTTAACAACCTTTTTCGGATGATCCTTTCAATCATTCATTTATGCTTCACTCCGCAAAGAACAAAATCGATAATAAACTGGGTATAGTCAGAACTTATAGTTAAAAATTAACAACCTTTTTCGGATGAGCCTTTTAATCATTTCTTTATTTTTCGCTCCGCAAAGAATAAAATCAATAATAAACTGTGTATAGTCAAAATTTGTAGATAAAAATTTAACAACCTTTTTCGAATGATCCTTTCGATCGTTCGTTCATTCAACAATCCTCAAAGAAAAAATCAGCAATAAACTTTGTATAGTCAGGACTTGTAGTTACAAATTTAACAATCTTTTTCGGTTGATCCTTTCAATCATTCATTTATTTTTCGTTCCGCAAAGAATAAAATCAATAATAAACTATGTATATTCAGAACTTGTAGTTAACCATTTAACAACATTCTTCGGATGATCCTGTCAATCATTCATTTATGCTTCACTCCGCAAAGAATAAAATCGATAATAAACTGGGTATAGTCAGAACTTGTAGTTAAAAATTAACAACCTTTATCGGATGATCCTTTTAATCATTTCTTTATTTTTCGCTCCGCAAAGAATAAAATCAATAATAAACTATGTATATTCAGAACTTGTAGTTAACCATTTAACAACATTTTTCGGATGATCCTGTCAATCATTCATTTATGCTTCACTCCGCAAAGAATAAAATCGATAATAAACTGGGTATAGTCAGAACTTGTAGTTAAAAATTAACAACCTTTATCGGATGATCCTTTTAATCATTTCTTTATTTTTCGCTCCGCAAAGAATAAAATCAATAATAAAATGTGCATAGTCAGAACTTGTAGTTAAACATTTAACAACTTTTTTCGGATGATCCTTTCAATCATTCATTTATGTTTCACTCCGCAAAGAATAAAATCGATAGTAAACTGGGTATAGTCAGAACTTGTAGTTAAAACTTTAACAACCTTTTTCGAATGATCCTTTCGATCGTTTGAAATTTCAACACACCGCAAAGAATAAAATCAATAATAAACTTTGTATAGTCAGAACTTGTAGTTAAAAATTTAACAACCTGTTTCGGTTGACACTTTCAATCATTTATTTATTTTTCGCTCCGCAAAGAATAAAATCAATAATAAACTGTGTATAGTCAGAATTTGTAGTTAAAAATTTAACAACCTTTTCGGATGATCCTTTCAATCATTTATTTATTTTTCGCTCTGCAAAGAGTAAAATAAAAAATAAACTGTGTATAATCAGAACTTGTAGGTAAATTTTAACAACCTTTTTCAGATGATCCTTTCAATCATTTATTTATTTTTCGCTACGCAAGGAACAAAATCAATAATAAACTGTGTATAATCAGAACTTGTAGGTAAAAATTTAACAACCTTTTTCGGATGATCCTTTCATTTATTTATTTATTTTTCGCTCCACAAGGAATAAAATCAATAATAAACTACGTATATTCAGAAGTTGTAGTTACAAATTTGAGAACTTTTTTCGAATGATTCATTCAATCCTTTATTTATTTAATACGCCGTCGCCGCAAAGAATAAAATCAAGCATAAAGTATTTATAGTCAGAAGTTTTAGTTACAAATTTAGCAACCTTTTTTACATTTATTTATTTAAAGCTCAGCAAAGAATAAAATCAATGATAAAGTATTTATAGTCAAAAGTTGTAGTTGCAAATTTAACAAAATTTTTCGAATGATCAATTTTTACATTTATTTATCTAACGCTCCGCAAAGAATAAAATCAATAAGAAACTATGTATAATGTGAAGTTGTAGTTACAAATTTAACAACTTATGCGCTTGCCCAGAGATCTCTTTTTCTACGTTAAGTCTCTTAAAAACGTTTCGAAATGTGAACAGGTGAAGCCTGATTCCGGGTTGTCCGGTTCAAAAAAGTTAACTTTCGTAACATCTTTCTCAACTTTCATAATGCGAACGCGGTATAATGATCGTAATATCTATGGAGTTCTCTGTTTCCCCCACAGTTATTGTTATCCTATGCTTTGGGGTGGTAAAAATAATTGCGGGGAAAATCAGTGCTTTGTAGATTTTAAGGTTGTGTCATTTAATAATAGATGACTTCACTTCGATATTTGAAACACCCATCTTTAAAAGTTTAATAACGAGCAACCGATCCGAATCTATTTCTTGTAGCCTAATGATTTTTCTTTCGTCGAATATTGCATCGCTCAGATTCTTTTCTTACTTTTAAGCGCTATTTGAAATGATTATTTCTAAGAGTTCATTTTTATTCTTCATTAATAGTCTTCTTATATAACAAAATAATTATTTTACAATTCCTGATAGATACATATTGAATGTTTAAACGCAAGGATTGTTGTAGAACATTCCAAGGACATGAGTACTCATTTTAAAGATTATGATCGCGTCTTACTGAGATTTTACTGAGAGATTAAGAACTTTACAAACAAATGACGTAAAAGGAAAAATTCAATTTTTTTCATTAGCATATTTATATATGATTCTTCCATTGTTGATATTGACGTTTCTTGTTTTTATCTGTTTGAGTTAATTTTTTCTATAAACATATAACTTTCCTTCTCGAAGTATTTTTGGAACATTTTTCTTAGTTGATAGAAAAATAGCTTTTAACCCCTTCAAGGGCAGTGGTTTATTTTTGGACCACTTAATTTTAATTCCTAAATGCCACATTGGTACGGGAATATTGGAATGAAAAATTTCGCTTTATTAAGCACGTGAGCGAAAGCTTTTGCTTATTTTGAAAAAAATTTGTTTGTAAATACTGGTGTCATTCACCCATTTCACCATTTTGCGAATAAAAGTACCTTGCCCTTGAAAGGGTTAAAGCATTTCATAATATTTTCAGAATTTATTTTATAAATTTTGATATATAAAATCAAGCCAAATATGTATTTAAGAAATATCTATTTAAGAAATAATATATTCACTGGAGATGTATTTATCTCCATAAAATGTTTAAAGAACGCAGCTATAGTTTTGAGAGTGCTGTTAACTAACTTTTCTAAAAACTACACACTGTAAAAAAAAAAAAAATCTGTAGATTGCTATATATTTTTATGTTAATTGACAAAAATGGCCTTTGATTTGCCCATTTTCCCTCAGCACAGACATTTCACCAATCGAACATAAAAATTATCAAAATTCTTCCAACTCTAAACTGTATTTTCGTCAAATCACAGGGGTATTCCAGAAATTGTTCTGCCACCACTTTTTAACACTTTTCAAAATTGTTAGAAAGTGTTTGACTTCATTTTGTCTGGCCATCTGTCTGTCTGTCCGTTCTCTAATTTAAGTTAAGATACTCGGATTGCCATGTAATTGATATATGATATTAAAGTCTACTATGGAATGTTTGGTATTGGAAATGGATTGTGTATAGCACTTGTAATTTGTTTACAGGTACACTCAAAAGATACCATTATATTACAATCTATTCGAAAAATTCGTTTGTAATGTTATTTTAATCATGTTGCACAATTTTAAACATACTGAAATTGATATGCATTAACGCTTTGAAGTCTGATCTGAGCTATTTCAAACGCATATCTCCCTCTGGGCTGAGGATATTTGATACTTTTCATGAGTTTTTTAAAAAATACATGGAAGATATATATTTTAATATTTTTTTTATTATAAACTTCAAGCTGTTTTTATTCATAATGAAGGAACTATTTAAATGTGCTAAAAATTAATATTTAATGAAAAATTATTGAAAAAAGCATGTTTTACATTTTTAAAAAAAGTTCTGCCTGAGAAAACATTATTTTTTAACATAAAATTTTACATATACTTAATTAAAAACTTACCCAAATGTTGTACAAATATCTGAAAATAGGTTTTATTTGTATATAAACATTATTCAATAAAATTTTCTTTTGTGTGGTACATTTCAAAGACTGGATTTGCACAAACGGCAACACCACAAGGTTCACAATAAGTTCGAATTAAGCTCTGATTCTAGATATTTTGAGATACTTACTTCTGTTTAGTGCTGCCACCTCATTATTCTTTACAAAATAAAAGGTTCATAGGTAATATCCGAAAAGACCGCGAACGTATTATAGTATGTACTTTTAGAGTTCAGATAGTTAAAATTTGACCCCGAGAGACTCGAGGGCTTAGTTCGCTTCACGGAAAACGGCAGCCCGAGTGAGACTCGGGATTAGACCCGTTTATAGCATATTTCTCATGCATCTCGTGTATTTTTGAGATTGCTGCACAGCAACATAAGTGCATTTACTGACTGCCGCTGTAACGAGTTTCGTGCATTTTTCAGATTGCTTCAAAAGTAGTTTGCTGAATCCAGTGATTTTTTTTTTTTCGGTTTATGAATGCGTAGCGTTCATACTTCCGTTTACTAATTGCCCTTTAATGAGTTTCGCGCATTTTTCAGATTGCTGCAGAAGTAGTTTGCTGAATCCAGTGGTGCTTCTTATTTTTAGTATGTTTTTAATGAGGTACATTACTATAGAATATGGTGTGCATAGCAATTACCGTCCATTTACAGTGACACAAAATAATTCGCTTACAGTCTGTCTATGAGCGATAATTGCTGGAAGAGCGGTTTTAAAATTAATTAGTTTTCTCCTATATTACTTGGTGTGTATAAATTCTATATATGATATGTAGGGCTGCACAAAATAATTCGAGTGCATTTCCTTTTATTAACGGAGATTTCTGAAAAGGAATTTTCAACTGTGTTACACATTTCTAAACTGAACTAAATTTTTGCATACTATGGTAATACAAATCTATAATAGATGATATACAGGGCTTCGCAAAATAATTCGAAATCACTATAAAGGGTAATTGCTGAAATTGGGTTTACAAATGTGTTATGCACTTTGCAAATTGGGCTTAGATGCCGTATATTCCCGCGGCCACCATCTTGGATGTTTTGAGATTTCTTGGCGTTTTTATGTTGGCGATCTTTATCGATATGTAACCCAGATGGGCGACGTGTTCTGGCAACCCCGTTTTTCAGTGACGTGCGCTGACGCGACGCTGTTTTTCGCTTGAGATTTTGTGCATGTCGTTTGATACCGTGTTGTATCTTTCTGTCTTTTTATTTTTATGTTAAATTTATTGGATGAATTTGATTTACTATGGATTCTGTAGTCCATTTGCACGCTATTGCTGATGTAATTAAGAAATATGAGGAAATTTTGAAAGATAAAGGACTTAAATGCCGTATATTCCCAGATGGCCGCCATCTTGAATGTTTTGCGAATTCTTAGTGATTTTATGTTGGCGATCTTTATCGATATGTGGAACCCCGTGTGACGTGTGGGTTCTGGCGTGACGTGTTCTGGCAACCCCGTTTTTCAGCGAGATTGTCCTTGAGAAACTCATTTCCGCTTAGAATTTTGTGTATGTGTTTTGATATCGTGTTGTATCGTTCTGTCTTTTTATTTTTATGTTAAATTTATTGGATGTATTTGATTGACCATGGGTTCTATAGTCCGTTTAAACGCTCTTGCTGATTTAATTAAGAAATATGAGGAAATTTTGAATGATAAAGGAGGTTTGTTTGCAATGCGTTGTCATAAGCCTATTTTGGGAAATGAAGATGATGCTAGGAGGTTCTTTGCGCTTGAGCTTTCAAGAAAGAGTCTGTTAAGCTATGTTGATAATTTTATGTATATTTTGTTGTTTTATTTTATAGTAATGTTTCTATTAGTCGTTTATTCTATATTTCTCATGCATTTCGGAGATTGGTGCACAGCAACATACGTGCATTTACTAACTGCGGCTTTAAAGAGTTTTGTGTTTTTTTGTGATTGCTGCAGAAGGAGTTAGCTGAATCCAGTGATGCTTTTTTCCGGTTAATGAGCGCGTAGCGCTCATACGACGATTACTTATTGCCACTTTAACGAGTTTCGTGTATTTTTGATATCGCGGCAGAAAGAGTTAGGTGAATCCAGTGATGTTTTTGTTCGGTTAATGACCGCGTAGCGCACATACGACGATTATTGATTGCCCCTTTAACGAGTTTCGTGCATTTTTGGTATCGCGGCTGAAGGAGTTAGCTGAATCCAGTGATTTTTTTCGGTTAATGAGAGCGTAGCGCTCATACAACGTTTACTGATTGCCACTTTAACGAGTTTTGTTTATTATTTACATTTTATTTTTGTTAAGCCTAAGATGCGTATAAATCGGTGCTTGGCGACATTTACTGCTTGGCGGAAAAGGGGTTTTCACGCCAAGAAAAATTCCAAAATGGCAGCCCTGGGAATTTATGACATCTCTTCCGGATAAAGGAGTTCGTTTACAGTGTGTAGTCATAAGCCTATTTTGGAAAATGAAGGTGATGCTAGCAGGTGTTTTGTTCTTGAGCTTTCAAGAAAGGAGATGTCTGTTAAGGTATGGTAATAATTTTATGCATATTTTGTTGTAATATTTTACATTAGCCGTTTATTGTATATTTCTCATGCATTTCGTGCATTTTTGAGATTGCTGCATATCAACATAAGTGCATTTACTGACTTCTGTTGTAACGAGTTTCGTGAATTTTTCAGATTGCTGCAAAAGTTGTTTGCTGAATATAGTGAGGTTCTTTTTCGGTTTATGAGCGCGTAGGATTCATACTTCCATTTACTAATTGTCCTTTAATGAGTTTCGAACTCTTTTCAGATTGCTGCAGAAGTAGTTTGCTGAATCCAGTGATATTTTTTTTTTCGGATTATGAACGCGTAGCGTTCATACATTCATTTACTAATTGCTGCTTTAAGGAGTTTCCTGCGTTTTTCAGGTTTATATTTTATTATGTACATTTTATTTTCGTTAAGCCTAACATTCGCATAAATAGCTGTTTGGCGACATTTATTACTTGGCGGAAAAGGGGTTTTCACTCCAAGAAAAAATCCAAGATGGCGGTCGCGGGAATATATGTCATCTGTTCCAAAAATTTTTTACCAAGATACCGTCTGTCACCTTATTAAATGTTGAAGTTTTGTTAAAGTATTCTGAATGTGTTGGAAAGTGTTGTATAATCTATACTTGATGCATGATTTTACTTTCATGTTCGTTTTTGAAACAGAATTTTTACACATGTGCTTTCCCCCTCAAATCGCAGAAACTTTGCGAAACTAAGCTCAAAAGTTCTTGAAATTCTCCATTCAAAGGACGTGCCTTAAATAACAGAAAAATTTCTTCATTTCACATGAGTGTTCTGGCAGCTTGCAGCCAGTGCATATTACGCTTCTTGGCAAAATTGGCTTAGTGTAGTTAGGAAAGTGTTTAGTAATCTATGCTTGACGCATAATTTTCCTTTCATGTTCGTTTTTTAAATGAAAATTTTACGTATGTTCTTTCCCCCTCAAATCACAGAAACTTTGTTAACCTAAGCTCAAAATTTCCTGAAATTCTCCATTCAAAAGACGCAAATTTTCTTAAATAACAGAAAAATTTCTCCAGTTCATACGCGTGTTCCGGCAACTTGCAACCAGTGCTTTTTACGTTTCTTGACGAAATTATTTTAGGAGTAGTTTTGTTCTTTCATCATTATATGAAGAAATTAGAAAATTTATTTCCATACGCATTCAGTAACTAATAAGAATTTGAAAGGAATGAGAATGATGAGCAACTATGAAGTTTTTAGGTGTTTAGCGTCATCGGTATTACTACAGTGATAATCAGGCAGCTGCAGATATGAACAATTGAACATTTCTGTAAATTGTCTAATCGACTTCTCAATCAAGAATTTAAAAAAAAAATTTTTTTTGCTAAATTTTAATATAAATTTTAGGAAAGACATTTTGCACTTAAATTATATAATTAAGGTACCTGGGCCCAATATGGTCCGGTTCCCAATATGGCCCACGTCCTATATTTCATTTACTTTCTTTTTAATTCAGTAGATAGCAGTATACGTTCGACCCGCATGTCGATAGAAAGTGGAAAAAACAATAAAGGCGAAGTCATATCACGTGGGCGACGCAGGCAGAGGAATTGAAATTTTCGGGCAAAAAAAAAATCGTGTTATTATTTCTTAAACATAAGGAATATTTCGTATTATTAATATTTGTTAGCATTTAATACAAAGTAAAAATGAATATAATAACACCGTTAATCTACTTTAAGATACTATCAATAGTTTTATCATTACTTATTAGTATATCTTTTTTTTGGAGGGGGGGGGGGGGGCAATATAAAAAAATGACGGAGCTTCTCATTATAGCCAGGGTGGGCGATATGTTTGTAGTGACTTCAGGCGTATATATATTTTTCACGAACATAATTTTTTTTCACTTGTATTCTTCAATTAATACATTTCTTAGTAAAAATAAATATATATATTTTTTTAATATATTTTTGTTTTAATTTAATTTAATTTTTTTGTGATTTTCCTGGCTTTCAAAAAATTGCAAATATTATACACACACATATATATATATATATATATATATATATATATATATATATATAGCATGTAATAATTTGCAATTTTTTGCAATTTTCTAATCTTATTTTGCAATTTTCTAAAAATTTACAAAGTGGACCATAACGGGGGTTGAGAACGGGGTGTTCCCAATATGGCCCATATTACACTTTTTTACATTTAAGCTTATATATCTTTTATTAGTATAATTACAAGTATAAAGTCTTCTCTTTTATTTACCACATTAATCCCTCTAAGCAACAGCATAAATAGTTTTCGGGAAAAATAATATTAATATGGTGAAAAAAGCAATCAAAACTTAGGTGGGCCATAATGGGTCCAGGTACCTTACATAACATTCCCTTGCTAAAATTAAGATGACATATTCTGTAAAAAATCATATTTTGCGAACACATCGCCTGTATTTTTATGGAAAATTTATTCCGATGAAAGAGATTTCGTAAACGTGTCAGGACAAAGCGAATATGAATTTGGGAATACCGCTGATGGAAAACAATGCTGTAAGCGTAGTAAAACTGTCATTTCCACTTATGGCTACAGAATTTATTTTTATTTTTACAAAGTGAAAAAATTCCATATTCTGTCAGTACAATTTGTCATATTTTTACAGAATTTTTTTACAGTGTAAAAGCAAAAATTAATCTGGCAGGTTTAGTGTGAATGACAATTTAACCAGGTTTTTCGCACTGTTACCTGTCAACAATATTTTAAACGAAGAATATTTGAAACCGCATTCGCGGAAATGTTTCATAGAAATACAGAAATTATACAGGTAATTAATAAAGGTTTTTTACTGTTTGGTATTTAAATTTTAGAAAACATGTATTCAATTACTAATAGGATTAAAAAGCAACGAGAATGATATACATCTCTAAAGTTTTATCAGTGCAGTATCATAATTATTACCACAATGATACTGAAGCCATAGACCATACTGTAATCCATGACCCCTCTGATTAAAGAAAATTTCTATAGACGACAACATTATGTAAATAAACATCAGTACATAAAATTGCATTATTAAGAAATATAGCTCTCAAAAAAAGACATAGGCCCTTTTCCAGTGTCCGAAGTAGAGCGCTACAAGTAGAAAACTACAATAATCGCTACTTTTTCCGATGGTGTGGAGTACAGCACGCTACATTTTGGAAAATATAATATAGCGAGTACAGCGATACAAAAAATCTGTTAAATGTAAAGAACAGTGATGCTATTTTTAATGCTACTTCAGGTGTGTGTGTGTGGGGGGGGGGGGGGGATGTGCCATTCTTTAGCCACGTGGTAGTAACTTCCCTCTTTTGTGCAAAGTTTATTTTGCGCAACAATTACGTATGTTAGCAACTCAACTGCAGCGTTTACCAACGTGAAGTATCTTTCAATTGACACTATCTAGTAAATCCAAGTGACAAAATCCAAATCAAAGAAATTAATTTTCTTGTAGGAACTTGTCTACTTACTTATTATTAGATCTTCATGTTTTAATTCCGCGTTTCTCTTTTGGAATTACTTTATTTACAATATGATTTTATATATTACACAATATTACGATTTGCAATATCATGATTTATTATTTTTTGACATTATGACAGAGGAAATTAATATTGAAGTCGCTATTCGGCGTATAACGTGTGATAAAAAAACAATTTAGAGAGTAGTAATACAAAATATTTTCTTATATGATATATATATATATTTATTGCTCTCGATTTTATCGCAGTTTTTGTATTGTACCGCAGTAAAAGCGATATAATGAGGTGCCATTGTATTATACTTAATCCATGTCCTCAATTTTAAGTGTAGATTTAATCTTTTGACAAAATCCGAAAGTAACGAAGTACTGACTACTTTTGTAAAGCATTTTATAGTCGCTACATTTTAAAACAAGTATTTGTAGTTAACAACATTTTCCATAAAATATTTGTATTTGCAGTTAACCTTTAACTGATGTTACCGGTCTCTCAGACAGCGGCTTTTTTCAATTTTATCTAGTTTAACTTGCAATTCTCAATTTAACTACAAACACTACCGAAATTTTGTTCCGTTTGCAACTTTAGTACTATCACCAGAGACTTTTGAATAGTTGAATTTTAATTATAACAGTCCTGTGCAAAAAGTTTAGTAAAATAACACCATCCTATGAGTTAATCGTGCCTTTTATTCATCTTTCGAGGGAGTGGTCTCAAAGACCGCTTCACACTAATTATGTAACAATTTCTGTGACATCAGTTAAAGGTTAACTACATTTTTGATAAAATAGGTGTAGCTGTAGTTCGCTACAAAAATAGTTTTTTGGCTATTGGCTCTTTCTATTTCAAGGGCTTTGATAAAGCATTGAAAATGCTTATTTAAAGATATGTAAGAAAAGGGTCCAGAATGAATACCAAAGCCCAGAACCTCGAATTTTATCGAATCCTGAGATGCACAACAGAGCCCAAGAGACTGTTTTACAAGGCGATGACAGCAGAAGGAACACATAAATATGAAGGATGCAAAACATACAGACTACTGAAGTATCAATACAATAAGTGGGTGAAGCAAAAAAATTATGCCCTTTTCGTGTCCACAATTAGTATATTTTTTTCTGGGAAAAATGGGAAAGAACTACTTTTAATTTTTTTTGTTTTCATTAAAACAATCAGAAAGAACTTCATTAGTAAAAAAAAAGTTTAAAAATATTTTTTTTTTATTTAAATTGTTAATTTTTATTCATCTTGACTAACAAAACAGTCTCTCCGAATAACTGTAAGCATGGTTTTCAATTTAGGCTTTTAACTAATAATATTTAAAATTACATTTTTAACTGGTTTTATGTTATCATAAAACATAATATCATAATATTAGATTTTGTACTTTGAAATTGTAACCTCTGTTACTCTAACTTTTCTTATCAAAGAAATGACTTCCATTGTCCCCTACAGACGTAACTACCGCGCTAACTTGTAGGTAAAAATATTAGAAAGGATATGCTACAGCTATTTTGAATTTTTTCTGCACACATATGGTGAGTAAGCTGAAACATCTGAATTCCAGATTAGTGCGTTTACTGTTTGTAACCTATGTTACACAAATTTTAAATTTAAATATTGTCATTTTACTTAAAGTTTTATTTTTATTATATGAAATTACGTTAACTTAATTTAAATAAATCTAAGATTTACATATTTTTTTTTATAAAAACTATAGAAAACACAATTTTTTTCTTTGTTAAATGTAACATCTGCTACCTGTAACTTCTATTACTACATATTTGTAAGAGATGCATAGCTATCAACTTGTACGGATTTTTGCTACCACTAAAATTTAACACAAATTTCTGCCTTATTTAATTATCAACATTCACTGCATTTCGGTGATTGAATTAGGCAAAATTTTCTATTAAATTTTAGTGGTAGCAAAAATCCGTACAAGTTGGCAGCTATGCAGATGTAGATAAATTAACAAAAATCTAGTTTAAAATTCATATGCATAATAAAAATCCATCAAAGTGCTTCAGTAGTGTCATTGTTTTTAGATTAATGTAAATGGGTGAATATCACAAAATGTGAGATTTTGAAAACAAAAATTTTGAAAATTTAAATCGTTTCAAAGCTTCTGATTTTTTTAAATGTTGGTTGAAAGGAATTTAAATGTAAAATAGTTAAAGTTTGAAGAGCTTAAGTTCATTTTTGTGTAATTATAATTATGTGTCATTTTCTTGGCATATGTATGCCCCGATAATGACCGCAAGGGTAATGACAATTTCATTCTAAAACATTTTTCACATTCTTTTTTTTTTTTTTACTTTTAGATCTCACATTTTAATTTTGTTTAAAGGAACATGTTTCGTCAAATTCAGTGTAATGTTGAGTTTTATTTTTATTTATAGAAAACAGGAAAATGACATAATAAAAATCTACTCAATTTTTACAAAGCCTTTAAGCACATTATTTTCAAAGACATATCTAAAAGATCTTGCTGGTAGCAATAATTTTACTACTTCTGACTTGAAGTATGTCAAGAACAAGAAGAATTACTCTGCAGCGCCATCGTTATCCTCATAAAGAACTAAATTGAGCAGGCCAGGACAACAGAACTTGTTATTTTCCACATATATGTCTTATATAAGGTATAATTATTAATTAGAAATTAAAAAACTAGATATTTGTACATGATAGCAGAAATACTTTTCTTTTCACACATCACAGTGTGATATGCCAGGAAAATGACGATCTGAAATTTTAAGTCTTTTAATTGCTTTATTTTTGTGTTATTATGAATATAATATGTCTTGAAAGTACTGCTATATATATATATATATATATATATATATATATATATATATATATATATATATATTTTGTTGGAATGCAAAAAAGAAAATTCCATTATATAACATTAAATACAAATTTTATTGTGCGGAATGCAATTTCCGTATTCTGTGATATTGATCCAAAAACACTCCTATTGTCTAATTTGTGTTGCTCAATGCAACTTCTGTTACACAAATTTAACCTGTGTTACTACATATAATTTCTGTTACTCGCACTTTTTTCTATATTTTTCTTCTTGTATATGAATAGCTCTCAAAAAATGTTCCCAAAACATCAAAAGGCATCTGTTCTTCCAATATACTAAAACTATTTGGCCACTTAGGTCACTTTACTGCTGGGAATTGAAAATTTTGGCTGGAATATTGAATACAAGTAACAGAGGTTATATATTGTTATATAAATTAATCCATATTATTGTTTTCTTTTGAATATAAAACTACATATTGAAGTCTAGTACAGTAATCATGATATAATATATTAGAAATAATATTTTGATAGGAATAAAAAATTTGTAAATTGAGTGGATGTTGTCCAGTACAATATTCATCTTCAACCATTTCAGGGGGAAGGCACTTCTATTCGTAAAATGCAGAAATGAATGAAGGACACCAGAATTTGCAAACAAATTTACTTCAAAATAAGCAAAAGCTTTTGATTACGTACTTAATAAAAAGAATTTTTTTCATTCCAATATTCTGGTGCCTATGTGGCAATTAGGAATTAAAATTAAGTTAGGGGTTAAGGCATTTTCAGGTGACTGTATTTTTATCCTAACTATGAATTTAGCTATGCTGGAACTTATTTTATATATGTTGTATACATAAACACAGAAAAAATTATATTTGGTGAAAACTGAATACTTAAAATATGTATGTATATATATATTCGGAAAAGGACATAATTTTTTTTTGACCCAAGTACTTTCTTTTCAAGTATGCCGCGCCTTCGTGTAATACGTACACCCAGATTTAGATTTTTAATACACCATTTGGGTAAGTATTTTTCTGGGAAAAAATTAGATGAAAAACATTTCGAATATATTTTTCTATTAAATTCTGAATAGTTATTATTAACAGTATACAGTATCCAGAAAAAATTGTTTCATAGTTTCGTAAATTTAAATACAAGATTGCCGCACAAAGGTTTCATGCTATGAATAATAGTAACGTAAACAGAGACAAGTGTAGATGGCGTCAAATCACAAATACTCATGTTTCAAGCCCACATCGATTTTCAAAGTAATATTTAGGATCAAAACCCCGCACGGCATACCAGAAAATATACGTAAATAAGAATTTAATAAAAAGTTGATTGAAATAAGAATTAATAATGAAATCTAATGGAACAATTTTGATCCGAAAAAAAAAAAACCGCAGGGCTGCATCAAGAGTAAAAAACATGCGGGGCAGTTAGTTTGAAAGGCACTCAGTGCGCTCAACACACAATGAATCCGCAAGGTGCAACACCAACCCAGTGATCTTTTAAATTATTTTTTTACTTGGCAGGAGCCTGATTTTTCCAAATCAAAACGATAGTAATTCTTCCAGCGATAATTTGACCGATAATCTAGAAAGAGTTCGTAATGCTATGGAGGAAAAGATTCCTAAATGGTACTAGAGTTGCATTATTTAATTAAAAACTGCATTCTGGTAGTTGCTATTAATTAGTAATTGGTACCTTAATTTACGAATAAATTCAACTAAATTTTCGCTGCTCGTCGGCCAAGTTATCGTGATTGGACTATAGTGGATTTTAATCTTCATTTTTCTGGCGCCTTAAAAGAGTTTCAATTACTAATATATATAGTTAGTACTGAGTGATACAACAATCTCAAAAATGATTTCGTCAAAAAACGTAAAAGTACCGGCAGCAAGTTGTCGAATACCCTTGTGATTGGAAATACTGTTTCTGTTATTTGAAGAAATTTTCGCCTTTTGACTAGAGAATTTTAGGAATTTTCGAACTTCGGTTTCATAAAGTTTCGTCATTTGAGTGGGGAAGGACATACGTAAAAATTCCATTCTAATATGGAAAAATGGCATGCAGCAAAGTTACAGGAACCCTCGTGTGATTTGGCAAAAATGCTGCTTTAGATTGGATGATTTTAGGTAATATTTACGTTAGATTTATAAGTTAGTTTTCTATATTTTGGGGGAAAATGGTCAAATCAAAGCGGAAATTTTTGTGTTTTAACGAAAGAAAAGCTTCAATTCATTGATTTTTTTTTCTTTGAGTGTGTAACTACAAGAAGAGTAAAATAATTAAAACTTACCAAAATAAGAAAAGAGCAACATTTAATCGTTCGAAATTTCTTTTCTTAGCATCCAGAATGCCCACCTATTATCTTTCATGTTTTATTTAAACATAATTCCGCGGTACTGTAATATTGCATCACGTGCTAAGACAATGGGTTTTATTCAATTACAAGCACCGAAGCGGACAATTTTTACAAATCACCGCAATAGAAAAAAGAATTATCAGAAGTAGAAATATTTAATACGCACTCAGAGTTTAACGGTACTCCTTTTTAAGTAGCTCTACAGGTAGCTATGAATACCTTACATCAATATTTGCCCTGAGAATTAAATGTGAGAATAAATCCATACTAAGTATAATTTATCACTCTTGAAGGTACGACATGACACTGATAAGGAAATATGCATACAATGTAAAAATATTATCATCTTAAAGATATGAATAGAGTTTAAAAATATGAATACCACCAGATTATGTATAAAAGTTCGTTTGCATGTTAAACAACGTTATAGCTCCTCATAAAAAATGTAGAAACGTAAAAATAAAATTATCAATTTGTAAAAAATAAACATATAAACGTGATAGGCATTGGAAAGACAAAATGCATAAAATTTACATAAAATTAGGAATCGAAGGATTTACAGTTGCTTTGTAATGTTCCATATCAAAGAGAACACAAATCCTATTTTCTGCAAAATAAAATCGAAAGTGTAAAACTTGCACGTTTACGAAATACAGAAATAAGAACAACAAAGCAAATAAACGCCTGAAAAGGCAGAACAAAAGAACGAAGAAATCTGATTTATTGCTAGATGCAGAGGAGAAAAAATTAAATCCACACGCGGAGTAGATTTGAGTCAGCAAAATAAGAAAGTCAAAGTGTAGAGAAATATTCCCACAACTCAAGGAAAATCTGTAGCCTAAAATGGCTAGCAGAGAAAAATTCTTTAACTGAAAAAATATTTTGTGATATAGTCGAGCGAAACAGGATATAAAAAATTAAAAATCTTGGACTAAAAATTATGATCCCCGATTTTTTAACAATTCATCCAAAAAACGAATACTAAAAAGAATTTGTTTTCTTTGTTAAAAAATCTCTTTTATAACAAAAATATAAATATATTATGAAATTGCATATTCCAGTTCAAGAAACACTTCGGATTCTCGCGCCCTTAAACGCCGACAGCTTATAGTGATAAAAAGTGTTTAGTCATATAGCAAAATTCACTATTAGTAATACAGTGCGACCGAAAAGTTTATAGACAACGGGGTTTTTAATTTTCCAATCCAAAAAGAGGAGCAACAATTTCAAAACAATTTATACTTATAAATAATAGCAAGATAATAATAATACTATACACAAATAATATTACACAATCATAGACTTTTTGAAAAAAAATAAAACTTAAATTTGAGTGTCCCAAAAGTTTATAGACAACTCAATTTTTCACTTTAACTTTCTATTTTTTAAGCCGTTTGTTCTAATCACTTCAAAAACTCGATGAGGCATACTCAAAACAGGGATTTGAAGAAGTTCTGACTTTAAAGAAAGTCAACTTCATTCAAATTGCAGCTTTAGATCTTGAACCGTTGCAAATTGACGCCTTTTAGCATATACGTCTCTAGTTAATCTTCCCCAGAGGTTCTCTATTGGGTTCGTGTCAAGACTACAGGCTGGCCAGTCCATAGCAGTTACTTGGTTTCGTCTAAACCTTTGAATTGTAGAATTGGACACGAGAATGCAGCAATGGTCTTGATGGTACATCCATTTGTCCCGTCCCTAGCAACTTTCCAAATGGAAGTAACTGCACTTCAAGCCTTTTCTTGTAATTTTCGGAACATTGGTGATCTTTTAAAAAAAGAAATATGGGTTGTTCCATTATAAAAAAAAAATGCTGCCCACACCATGAGTGAACCTCCTCCTTGTTGTCTACTAAATAAAGTTCGTGATACATTGCAAATATCGTGCCAGTAATATGCCCAACCATCGGGGCCATCTAAATTGAATTTCTTTTCATCACTGACAAGAACACCCAACCATTCATCTGACCAATTCCTGTGATTTCGGGTCCATTGAACAGAAGTGTCTTGATTCCGTTTTGTAAACTTTGGCGAATGACGCATTTTGCGAAAATAATGAAATGTAACTGCCAGCAGCCGTCAATGGACCGTGGATATTGCTACTGGGACGTATACTTCTATAGAAACTGACCATACACACAGGTTCTGGGTTGAAATTAATGTCAAAATTTCTCTGTCTTATCCTTTAGTTGTTTTATTTAATCGTCTAAAACGGAATTTTGTTTTAGATTGTCACCTTTTGACAGTATTCGGTAAATACCAACCCTGCTGCATCCAGTTTTCCTTGAAATGTCCATAACTTTCCATCCACGAGCCTTTAAACGATAGATTTCCAAAATTTCCTTTTTAGATAACTGCACATTGCGAAGCATGTTTGCAGGTTCGATTTTATCTTAGAAAACTATTGCGCTACAAGTGCATGACCTTGAAATATGCACTGTAAGAAAAATATTGCCAGTTTTCCGGTAGGAATCGGAAAAATAGTTGCCCTTATCGTACCGGAATAATTTCCAACCCATCTCAGAATAAAATCCATAAAATCGGAATAAAATCCACAAAATACCGCTTTACTGACTATTTCCTTATTTTTACGGATTTTATTCCGAGCTGGATCGGAAATTATTCCGGTACGATAATGGCAACTATTTTTTCGATTCCTACCGGAAAACTGGCAGTATTTTTTTTACAATGTGTACATTTTGTATATCAGTACTTAAATCAGCTTTTAAAACCGGTTGTCTAGATATTTTTGAGACAGCATTTTTTTTGTTTTTTATTTTTTATATTAAATCTATGACTGCTAAAAGTTGTTTGAGTATTTTTTTATTTTTATTTCATCACTATATATTTTCATAATTTATTTCATCTTGTTTACTCTTTTAGTTAGCTCTTAATTCCAAAAAATGGTTGTCTATAAACTTTTGGGACGCACTTTAGTTGCCACTTTACTGTGTAATAATAGTGTCTAGTCATAGTAGCTATTACACAGTAATGTGGCTATGCACACTTTGCTGAAACTGCTTGCAACTTTAGCTAGCGGTCAAACTAGGAGTTAGCGTGCCCATTTCTACACGAGATACAGGAAAATAGTCAATTACAAAGTTGTAAAGCAACATCGATTTAGTATGAAAATTCATCTTGAGCTCATCACAGCTAAAATAGAACGTGTAAAATGCTCATTGGTGTTGCGTTACAGCGTTGGAAATAGAAAAAAATTACTATGTATTTTAATGTTTTGTATTCATTAGCATATATGCACGCAAAGTTCTCTTACGCACTAAATCAATGCTGCTCTACAACTTTATAATTATCTATTTTCTCACTCTAAATCCTAGTACTGCTATGAAGCATTGTAGGCGGTGTCAAAAAAGACAGAATCGTCACTTTACAATAAATAAGTGGCTTGGTTGGTTGGTTGTGTTTATGACGGCCAATTATTAACACGAGGGATATAGGCCCTAAGGGGGGTGTGCCCTCCGTGGGGGGTCTTTCTAAGGGAGCCTAACCCGTATTTACGCATGGAAACCATGGTTCGAAGAAAACCACGAAAACTCCGAACGATTAGGCCGACGGGCGCGATTGGGTTCGAGTGCAGCACCTCCCGTCTACCAGCTTCGAGAGCAGTAATAACTAAGTGGGAGTTCAACAGTTAAGAGTTTACATCAGTCATGTGAAGACACTTATCGCAAGCTAATGTTAAAGCAATTCTTAAATTTCTCGTTTTACATTTCAATATTTTTAAATAATTTTTAATTTTTTAATTTTATATATTTTGCCTAGGATAGCTAAGGTATATGTCTAGTGAGGTTTTTTTTTTTTTTTTTTTTTTTTTTTTTTTTTTTTTTTTTTGTTGTTATTTGGATTGAAAGTTTTTTTTATGTGGCCATTTCGTATTTTTGAACCAGTTCAGAAAGTGAAAGTATCCCCATAAAAAAATGCAAATGAAACCGAAATACCAGTTAGAGATCGACCTCAGCAATCCCAAGTATGATAAAATAATGATAAAATAAAATTATTGAAATGCAAACGAGAAATTTGAAAAGGACGCTGTCATTGGTTTAACATTCGCTTGCAAGTGTCTTTTGCGTGACTAGTGCAGACTCTAAAACGTGAAAAAGTTCTACAAATTTCCTTAATTAGAATATGTAATTCATAGCTGCCAACTCTTACGCTTTTTTGTACCACAAAAATGTAATAGTAAATTTTACCTTCTTAAATCGCCGTAATATGCCGATTAAAAAATTCAAAATTTGCTATTAAATTTTTGCGGTATAAAAAAGCGTAAGATGTTTGCAGCTATGTGTAACTGCGTAATATATTCATATTTTTGTTATAAAAAATTGATTTTTCTATCAAGCAACCAATTTAGATGTAACTTTTTAGTATTTATTTTTCAGAAGATATTGTACAAAGAAACTATCAAATCGGCGAATCGTAATTTCTGCCAGAGATAAATATTTTATTGCCCTAGACTAACAATTAATTTTCATTTTTGAAAGAATATTTTCTTTAAAATGTATGTAGATTATTTGTAACAAAGAGATGAAATAAAGATTATAAAGATAATTTAAAGAAATTAATTACTATTACTAAAATTATCTCCTAAATGAAATATTTTCTGGCGATGTACAGAGTTTGGGAGAATAACCCAAGAATTATAAAGAAATTATAAAGGGTGTCCCAGAAAGATCTGTACAACTTCAAAATTTTATTTATAAAAAATGAATATGCCTACAGCAAAACTAGTTTCAACAATAGATAGAACAACTCAAAAAAAAAAAAAAAATTCTACTGTACGAGGGGGTATCAATAAGTTTTTGCCCTCACATTGATATAATTGAGTGAAACTTATGAAATTTCTACATTTTATTAGTCATTTTCTATATAGTCACCGTGCACAGTAACACATTTTTGTAAACAGTGTTTCAAAGAGAGGGGGGGGGGAGGGTGTTTTCCAGGAGGCGGAATAGCAGACCAAAAGGGGAGCACTTTTCTAACTTTTGCTGACACCCTCATGTGACATATTGTTGGAAAGGCCTGTGACCACTTATTTATGTTATACACCTACCGAGACCCTCTCCCTATTTGCCTCCATCGGGGGGCATTTTACTAAATTTTATAGAACCCCCCCCCCCCTCATGCTCCCTTGGGAAAAATTGGGTGGGGTGCTTGGATCGGGAGGTTCATAACATGAATAAGTGGTCACAGGCCTTTCTAACAATATGTCCCATAAGGGGGGGTCAGCAAAAGTTAGTAAAGTGACCCCCCAGTCCTTTTGGTCTACTATCCTGCCTCCTGAAATACACCCTCCCCTTTTCTTTGAAATACCGTTTGCAGAAATGTGTTACTATGCACGGTGACTATTATAGAAAAGGACTAATAAAATATACCAATTTCATATATTTGATTCAATAATTTCAATGTAAGGGCAAAAACTTATTGATACACTCTCGTATGTTTCTGGTCATAGATGGAGCTGCATAATACATAAACGATTATTAAAGATTTTAGTTATTCAAAAACTGTGGATCCCCTGATATGTCGAGTGGTTTATCGAAACAAAATCCGATACTCAAACTCCATGAAAGTATCGAACGATTCATGTCGATCGGTTGACCTCGATCGAAATCAAACGCTTATTGTGAGCAGGCGAAAACGTTCGTGAATTTAGTTTGATTATCGTCTTGATATTCTTCGTGCTACGAAAGGATCTTATGTTGAAGTTTACTAAGGTAACAGAAAAACTTTTTTGAGTTATTCTATCTATTGTTGTAACTACTTTTTCTGTAGGCCTATTCATTTTTTTTAAATAAAATTCTGAAGTGTACAGGTTTTTTGTGAGGCATCCTGTATTTCAAAGAATAATCGCCCAGTATTATTCTTATAAATCTATTTAGTAAAACCAACTGATCATTTTTAAACAACATTACGTTCCCGAACATATCCTTTTTAATCTCCCAATTTTATTCTTATAATTCTTTTTTAGTGAAATGAACTTATTAATTTTAAACAGCATTATAATACAAAAAATATCTTTTTTAATCTCCCAGTGTTATTCTTATGATTCTTTTAGAGTAAAACCTACTGATTAATTTAAAACAGTTCTACGTTAAAAAAAATATCCTTTTTAATCTGCCATTGTTGTTGAAAAAATCTTTATGAATTTGGTTTGTCCGTCCGTCTGTCTGTCTGTCCGCTCTCTAACTTTCGTAAATATAGTCGAGATGATGAGTAATTTTTATATGCTAATGAGGTTTACTATAGAATGTATGCTATTGAAAATGAAGTGTGTAGCATTTAAAGTTCGTTTACAGGTGCACACAAAATAATTCTGTTACATAAAGGTCTAAGGGGAGAAATCGTTTGCGGTGCATGTTATTGAAGTTACGGTATTTCAAACACAATAAGATTGAGAAATTTGGAATAGGAATGAAGATTTTAGCTCCCAGTTTTTTGCATGTTATTTGTTATCATTTGAAGAACATTACAAATAATTTTACTAAAAAAATTATGATGGGGTTCGACTTGCCCTAGAGTGCGCACTGGGCACTTTCAATGGGGCCGGATCTGATAGATCACCAGAGTCGTTTGCAATCAATTTCCATTAAAGATTATGAAAGTAGATAATACTGTCTGGAGCTTCAACACTTAGAGATCGAAAAGTTGAATATCAACAAAGTGGCAGCGATTTGAAAAAAAGGTCCATTTCTGACCCCCTTTTTTAGCACTTTGGCGTGTTTCTAAAAATATTTATTTTTTATAAAAATCGCTGAAAGCGGACCAAGCTTCTAGACATTATATCGCCATGAATCTAAAAAGGATTATCAAAATCGATTTAATTGTTTTTGCGTTCTGATGCTGCACAGTTTGAAAAAAGTGATTTTACGCAAAATGTGTTTATAGCTATCCTAAACAGTGTAAGCCTACGAACGCGGTGCGCTACAGCACTAAATAACCTACGAAAGGTAAAAAAAAAAAAATTGATTTCTTTTAACCAATATAAAAGCAAATCTCCCATTAAACTCACTACGAGTGTTATTTGTGTTATAAAGAATGGAGTACTTTTAAACATTTAATTTGACGCCACTGAGATAGCTTATGGGATGGATAGAAGAGGTAGAGAAAGATCTCGCACAAAATCAAATTATAAATTATAAAGTAAAGGCCAGAGATGCTCTCGAAAGGTATCTTGAGGAAGGTCAAAATACTACATGGATTGTAGCACCATTATGAAGCTGAAGGAAGAAGAGATAGCTTGTGCAATCCGTGGTCTTTTGGGTACAAGCAAATACAAAACATCCCTGACGGCTCGGCCTACAGGTGGAGGTAGATTTCGAAGTTAAGTACTATTTCCAAACCAAAACTAAATCAAGATTAGAGATAAACCCAGTTTAACAATTTTATCTGGCCGCTTTTGACGAATTTTTTATTTCATTTTTCTGTAAGAGCTCGTTTTATCACAATCATATTAACCCTTTTGTGCGCAGCTTTGCATATATGCAAAAACACAGTTTGAATTTAATAGATTTTTTTTATTAGCATATATCTAATTCACACCAGAAAATTAAAATAGCAATATTTGCTTTAATTAAAAAACAGACATTCCGTATTTAAATAAAGCAAAATTAATCATTGAAACTTTCTGGTGTAAAGTCAGATTCTCTGAACTACGTAATTTCTTTAACATATTCTATCATAGGAATTAAAGGGTTAAAGGTTAAAATTTATAAAATAAATAATTATATAAAATAAGGTATTTGGAGACATACTTATTAAAGTATTTACTAATTTGCATTATTTTAGCGTAAAACAGCCGCACGACAGTAGTTTTTACTTATATTGCAGATGCGCAACAGAAGAAAACATTGACGTATTATATGAAAAATGTATCTCTGACTTTTTTTTTGTTATTTTTCCTGTGTAATAAACCTTTCAGAGAATCATATATATTTTTTTCAAAACAAAATAAAAAATCGCGCATTTAAGGGTTAAGTATGTATTAAAAAATATTTTTTTCCTCTCAACAATTCGAAATTTTCTGACACATTTTGGGACTCATTTTTAAAAGCAAATACATGAAACTTGCTGACATTATTTTTTGTAAAGATTTATAAGCGACCTGTGCTTTCATTTTTCGTTCAATTAATTAGAACTTGATTTACAATTATTTTCTCAGTACGACCATTTTTTTTTTCGTTTCCAGCTGTATCACTTCGGGAAATTCCGTTCAAATACCCACGTTGACAGTAATTATGATTCTGCCTTTTTCAAGCAATCGACTAATACAACACATTATATAGTCTCTGAATAAGAGAACCTGCTAATTGGATGCGTTTGAGAGCGAGAATGAGTTAGAACATAAGCCGTTTGGATTTGAGTACACCCTTAATACGATAATTTTTTCGTCACCCCTATTTTTGTTCGTTTTATTTTATTTTTTATTAATTTTTGCTGTAAGAGTTGATTTTACCAAAAACTTGTCAATATGAAAATTGTAGATAATATTGATAGGATGTATAATAAATTTAAGCGGATTAGATATCTTGTGAATTGACGAAGTTATGAATTTATTTGTTCTTCACACACACACACACTTTTTTTTTCAGTAAGAATCGCTCCAATCAAATACTTGTCAATTCAAAAGTTGTATATAATAAAAAGAAGATTTATAATAAGTTTAAGTGAATTTGATATCTTAAAAACTGACGAAGTTATGAATTTTTATCTCCCTAAAACCCTATTTTTGCGCCCCTTGAGTCCATTTTTAATTTTATCAGAAATCTGTGATACATAAATTTTTGGCCATTTTCCTAGAAGTAATAGTAACTTTAAACTGATTTGATATGTATAAAAATTAAGAAGTTATGGGGGTTTTTTTCGGTTTTCCCAAAACCTCTCCCTATTTCCACCCCCTTGTTCTGATTTTGCCCATTAATGAACTTGACCGAAATTTTCTACCCCTTGATTTTATGTAATAGTTTGGAAGAGACCTGTGCAGAATTATGGAAGTTATCGTGCCCATAAAAAAAGTGATATATATACATATAGATAGATCGATAGATAGATAAAGTTTGGAACTAGCGATGGTTTGGGGTTCTAGGGGTCATGATCGGCGTAGATCTCCCAAAAAATTTGAGAAATTCCAACATAGGGGGATTGCAAAAGGTAATATTTTTTACGAAATCTACCTAAAAGACTACAACTACAGCGGGCTGAAATCAATCACTCAAAAACAGATACCAGAAATGGTGTTTTTAGTCAAACTGCGAGTACACCTAAACATTTATTTTTTAACACATGATAATAGGATCATTCTGAGATAAAGGAAAATTCTATGTCCTCGGCTAAACAATTAGAATTAATCAAGTCAACTATGAATGTTTATATTTTTTGAAAACATTTAAGTTTAAGCACTACATTGTGCACTAGTTTAAATTATGAAAAAAAAAAAAAAAAACATTTCAATACCTAAAAAATTTGCAAACTTCTAAATGTTTTATTATTCTAAATGTTTTTTTTTCTATTTTTAAAATTTGGAAAGCTTTAGAACAAATTTGATAGTTATATAGGCATATTTCATGTCTCCATCTTTTATACATTTGACATTTCAGACTAAACACAAAACGTTTCTATTAATTATACTCATTTAAATTTTGTCCTGAGCAATAATTGTCATTACCATGCTCATCGGTAATTTTTCATACAGTTGTCCAATAGATGTTATTTTGATATGGAAATGCTCTTAGATTGTACAATTCCAAAGGTTTTTACGAGCAGTATTGTATATTTTTAATTAACTATGCAAGAACTACTTCAATTTGTGCCTTTTGTTCCAAAATTACAGCAAGTGTTTTTAATATGAATTATTACTAAGTTCTTTGTTGCTGAAATACAATAAATTCAATAATTTAATTTTTCTGAATCAATTATAAATACTGTTTAGGACTGCTAATAAACACGCTGTAAGCTTTCATTTGTTATAGTTAAACTCTAAAATTGGCTTAACGTTAAAATGTCATTAAAGTGGTCATTATCAAGGAGTTTTGGATTTATGATTTCGGGGACTAATAATGACAATTTTAGTCGTTTAAAAAAATTGATTGCTATTCCTTAGCAAAAATTCCCATATTTTTAATATTATGGTGTAATTTGAGCTAGAAATCTCTAGTTAAAATAATAGAATCTGATAATTTTTTCACAGCCGAAATTTCCCTTTATCTGAGAATGAACCAATATACAAAATGGGAATTCTTGTTTTTCTGGTATGTTAATTTCAATTTATAGTTTAAGATAATCATTGCTACAAAATTTTACTTTCTTTTTTCATGAATAACTCATTTACTTCTCGAAATGCATGCTTTTATATATTTTCTAT
The DNA here is from genome assembly GCA_963932465.1 of Maratus speciosus. Classification (NCBI taxonomy): domain Eukaryota; kingdom Metazoa; phylum Arthropoda; class Arachnida; order Araneae; family Salticidae; genus Maratus; species Maratus speciosus. Next base: position 518,904,432 of record OZ010796.1, read on the forward strand.
TTAAAACATGAATTCTTCACGAAAAAAATAAAAGTTTTAAATTCATGCCATACTTAAATTTTGATATATTTTTTGAAGAAATAGCTCTTTTTGCACTATTCTTTTTTTTTCATTTGTGAATACAGAAAAGAATAAGCCTTAAATCTTTAAGCCCCGACAGTACTTTAAAGAACCATTAAAATAACTTGCCATAAAATTAATTTAATACATCGATTAGTAATAATGCAGTATAGAAGGCATTATAGATACTTTAATTTATCTTGTTCCAAAAGCATTATAGGTTGCATAAAACAAAAATAATTTTAAAAGGATGATTTCATTTTCATTTGCATCTTTTCAGCTTTCTTGTCATTGAAAAATTGTGGAGGAGAAGCTTCAGTTAGGAAATATTTCTATATTTCTATTGTAACAGCGTTATATTTGTACATTTCCTAATTCTACAAATTACTACAAACTTCATATTAAAATAACAAATTTTTTTTATCAGTTCTGTTTTAATACGAGAAAGGTATTTTAAATATTTTCTCACAAAACAAAAAAATTCTGAGGACAATTTAAATAATATATAACAGGGGCGGTGAACCGTTTTGTATGCGAGTGCTAAAAATCTTAGAAAAATTGTTTATTCACATTCTATCAACGTGCCAAGTACACCAACTTCAACCGTAACTTGGTGAGGACTTAAATTTGAACTGTTACTAAAATGTTTCATACTTCTAAATTCGAATTCTCAGTCATTTAGTGTGATGTCTGAACTCAAAAATATAGAGAGACACATTAATCTATGCTAATATATATATATATTAAAAAAAAACCCAGAGAACTCTTGACTTATTGACTAGTTGACTCATCAACGACTGAAAACGACTGAAAAATGACCGAAGTCATGATCTATAAATTTGGATAATAGACTGCTGTTATGAACTAGGCAAGCAGGCTAAGGATTTTCGAAAATTCAGCCCCTAAGGGGATTATATGGGGGGTCGAAAGTTTTAAGGCATTTTGCCATATCTCAGCAGCAGTTGTAGATAGGAGCGTAAAATTCAACCTAACAAATCTACTAAAAAAATAGTTCAACACGTATTTTAGCGATTTTAGAAATTCAAACACTAAAGGGGTTAAATGGAAAGGTCGAAAGTTTTAGGGCATTTCACCCTATCTCAGTAGCAATTTTAGGCAGGAGAGTGAAATTCAGCATTACAAACCTACTAAAAAAAGGTTAAACACGTATTTCAGCGATTTTAACACTAGAAGCGCCGTCGGGGTCATTTTGCCTTTTTTTCCAATTTCCCATGCTTTATTTTAACATACAAACGAACACCGCAGCCGATATTTTTGACTTTTTCTAAAATACTTCCAAGAGTACTGTGACAATTTTTCATGTTTCTATATTAATTATTAAAATAAATAATCACCGAAATACCTAAAACCGCCAAAAGGTGTCATTTTCACCCCCATAAGGAAAATGACCGATTTTGAAGTGAAAGCCAGTTTTCGAATTCCCGATATCTCATTTTTGTTTTCTGAACGTGGGGAAACACTCACCACTTATCGCGATGAATAAAAGAAGAAAAGTGAGGCTTTGTTTCAATGACCCATAGCGATGCGGAGGGACTACTTATCTCTCCTCTGAGCGCGCAATGGTACCAGTGCTGGTTACCAGTGGCGAACTAAGCACTCTGACTCCTCTCTGAAATGCGCACGCAACCTAGTAGCGCTGGCATGCTACAGAAGTTTTGGAGGGAAAATAGTTTTGCTGAAGCTACAGCCGATAACGAAACACGGTGCTAGTTTCCACACAGCATTCTCAAAGCTTTCGATTGCGACCAGAGTGCTAGCTTTTTTCTCGTATAAACAATGCGGAGATGACTGAGTACACAGGAGTGTCTTGCCCTCCTGGAGCAGTTAGATTCAGATATCAGTGGTGACGACAGCAACGATAAAGATTTTCGCGTTGATATAATGTGAATTTACAGAATACGTCGTCTTCCGAAAGCAGTGACAGTGATGCCATTGAACATCCTGGCAATGTGGTTTCCCATGTTATTCGCGGATCAAGACGTTTGCGTGGACGTGGGCATACACATGGACGAGGAAATAATGTGCCAAATCTTTCTGCTGGCAGTAAGTAACGATACGTACACGTCGTTCAGCGGCAATTCTCTGGACTCCCATGAACCTTAGCGACCCCACTTCTACTACAGGTCGCACGCCATCTCGCAATATTGTAAAAATTGCAAGTGGATCCATGCCTTCTGCTTGTCGTAACATTAGGACAAATCCTGCTTCGGCCTGGAGTTTGATGGTGAATGAAGCAATGGTGAAACACATTCAAACATGTACAGTTGTTGAAGCACTACGTCAGCTTGGATGTGCCACAACTGGTAATGTTACTCTGGTGGAACTGGATGCTTTTATCGTCCTATTATATGTCCATGGGGAACTAGGTCAATCAAAACTTTGTGCAGATGATTTGTGGAACAAAATTTGGGGACCACCTGTTTTCAAAAAGACAATGTCACGCAGTGGTTTCCGTGAAATCACGAGGTATCTCAGATTCGATGTGAGAAGTAGCAGAGCGGAGCGCCTGGCCACAAATAAATTTGCCCTCACTTCTGAAACCTGGTACAAGCTAATTGAAAATTGTTATTTGTGCTATAATCCTGATGAAGAGATAACAGTTGATGAACAGTTGTTGCCGTGTAAATCAAGGTGCAGGTTTATTCAATACATGGCGAATAAGCCGGATAAATTTGGCGTCAAGTTCTGGCTAGCAACTGATGTAAAAACGAAATATGTTTTGAATGACTATCTTTATTTGTGCAATGATGAAGAGCGGCTAACTGATTGACAACTTGGGGAAAGTGTAGTGCTCAAATTACTGCAACCATTTCTAAACGCCGGGTACAATGTCTTTACTGACAATTTTTTTACGTCGGTGAAACTCGAAGATGAACTGTCCGCTAAGAAAACTACAGTAGTTGGTACGATGCGTATGAACAAGAGCGAATTACCTCCTATTGCTCGCGACACATCTTCGCCACGATATTCATCGTCTGCGTTGAAAAATGGAATAAAACACTCACGATATATAGGTGCAAGAACAAAAATAATGTCGTGATTCTTAGCAATATGCAGACGAATGTGTTTGTAGACAATAGTGCAAAGAAGAAGCCGAACACTGTCACTTACTAAAATAAAACTAAATGTAGCGTAGACGTAGCAGACCTGATGTTAAGGAAATGTACTAGAAGATGTGGAACTCGCAGATGGCCTGTTCATGTTTCTTACAGCGTTCTTGACATTGCTGCACTGAATGCTTGGATAATTTTCAAGGAATCAACAAACACCTCAATTTCACGTCGAGAATTTATTCTTCCCCTCGTGGAAGAACTACGAATTGGTGCTTTATGCAATAGATGCCCCCAAATTGATCGAATAAAGTCCCTAAAACGAAAGAAATGGGCCTTTCAACGTTGCAAGGGAAAAAATAAAGTTCTGTAAGCCGTGAGGGATGCCAGAAACCAATTTGTGGTAAATGTGTTGCTGTCACTGTCAAGCGCACATATTACTCTACTTGCGCTAATGTCTAACTAACTATGGAAAAAATTTAACTGTTTATTCGTGTTTTTGTTTCTCTTTTTGAAATATCTTGTGTGCTAATTTGTATTTTTTTGCATTTGTAACTTTTGTTTGTTTTCCTATTACTTGTACTCCTGCTAAAGAATATTGTTTAATAAAATATATTACATTACATATTGTCATTTATATATTGTCATTCAAATATAAAATAAATAAAATAATAAATAAAAATATAAATAAAATAATAAATAAAAAATAAATAAAAATTCCATAAGCATGGAAAAAACGAACTCTAAAAAATAAATATATAAGTAAAAAAATAATATATCTATACATATAAAATCTTTAAAAAACCTTATATATTGTAATTTCAACATCATGCATCAATAAAAAATCATTTACTTTGATAGGGATTGAATTTCTTATGAGGGTCAAAATGACCCCCAACGGCGGTTTTAGGTAAGTCCAAATTCCGGCTGTTCTAGTGTTAAATTTTCAACCACAAAGAGAGGTTAAATTGAGGGTCCGAAAGTTTTAAGTCATTTCCCCATATACACTATATGGCCAAAGGTGACCGGTCACTTGCGATTTTAGAAGTTTTGTTAAATTATCTAGGAAAATACATGAGGAATTACCCTGAAACTGCAGGTGTGTAAACAGTATAGTATAAGTCAGTAAATTCCGCGAAGATTTTTTCCTAAAATCACATAGGGGGCCGTCAACAAATTGAAAAAGAACGAATATCTTTTGGATAACCCTGTAAAAACTAACATATCAAAAACGTTCAAACTCGAGATTATTAATAAGTGGCTTATTGTAATATACTGTGTTCATTTTTATGAGGATAACATGCATACCCGTAGAGAAATTAAGGTTTTTATAAAAACAGTCCCAAATTTCGCCAAGTTTTTTGCTTATAATTTTCAGAGTTCTTGATATAAAAAAACGTTCTTTTCAGAAAATATGACGAACAACATTGTACATAATACTCTGCAATCAGAATTAAAAAATAATAAAAATTGGATGAAAAATGAGCAGGTTTACTGAAAAATGTTTCACTGCGCATGCACGAATGCAATCAAAATATAATGTGCATAATGTTTTAGCTAAATGTATAGAGCAACTTTTGTAAAAGTCTCAAAAACATAGTTTGAAAAGTCTGACAATAATCGTTTATAGAATAAGCTCAAAATCCGTTGTTCCCAAAATGATGCAAAAAAGATGAGGGATTGTATTCATATATCCACTGATTAGTGCCAATATAGCATAAACAATATTGCACGTACTACTGTATTTGGATACAGCCCCTCATCTTTTTGCTTCCTTTTAGGGATAACGGATTTTCAGCTTATTCTATAAACGATTATTATCAGACTTTTCAAACTATGTTTCTGAGACTTTCACAGAAGTTGTTCTATGCATCTAGCTAACACATTATGCAAATTATATTTTGATTATGTTCGAGCATGCGCAGTGAATCATTATTTAGTAAACCGGCTCATTTTTCACCCAATTTGTATTATTTTTTCATTCTGATTGCAGGGTATTGGGTACAATGTTGTTTGTCATATTTTCTGAAAAGAACTTTTCTTTTTATATTAAGAACTCTGTAAATTATAAGCAAAAAACTTGGCGAAATTTGGGACTGTTTTTATAAAAATCTTAATTTCTCTACGAGTATACATGCTATCCTCATAAAAATGAACAGAGTATATTGCAATAAGCCACTTATTAATAATCTCGAGTTTGAACGCTTTTGCTATATCAGTTTTTACAGGATTATCCAAAAGATATTCGTACTTTTTCAACATCTTAACGGCACCCTATGGGTTTCGGGAAAAAAATCTTCGCCGAAATATATCACGTATACTATACTGTTTATACACCTGCAGTTTTAGGTTAATTCCTCATGTATTTTTCTAGGTATTTGCAAAACGTCTAAAATTGCAAGTGACCGGTCTCCTTTGGCCATATAGTGCATCAGCTACAGTTTAAGGTAGGAGCACAAAATACAGCTAAACGACGCTGATAAAATATAGTTAAACACATATTTCAGCTATTTCAGAGCTATTTTAGCGATTTCGTTACCAACATCAGCTGTGAACCCGATTATTTATGGAAGATTACATAAGACTACTATTGCGGATTTTTGATTAGATATTTTGGGTAAGACGCGAAAAAAAATCGACGAAAAAAAAACGACTTTTTCTTACGAAAAATATTGATGTAACATTTAGGGAAACGCTTTTTCATATGACATCTATATATATATTACGAAATTTAGAAAAACGTCCTTTGAAAAATTTCTAAGGAATTTTTTTTTTCATATTATACAGGGTAATTCAAAATAACATGGCCAAAATGAAAGGGCAAAGCAGGCGTACCAAAAGAATAAAAATTCACATAGGAACTTGGGGCCGCTAGTTGGCATTTCCATGAAAACACGAGCTAAGCTAATTGAAATGTCTTTATTTGAGCTGTGGACGCCTTGTGTTTTTTTCTTATTTTTTTTTTTAAGGACTTATTTATGAAACATCTCTTTCATCGCAGGAAGGTTTAGTAGGAAGAATTGTTGCGGCGGCAGCATGTGTCGAGATACACCTGAGAAGGTGCGCCAGTCCATGAAGCGTCGATGTAATGTGTATCTCCAGGCGTTTAGCAAAAACATTGAGCGTGTCCTGTGTAGTATTGGTCGTAAATGTGGGTTGGGTTGGGTTGATTTTTGACGGCCGATTATCTACACGAGGGATATAGGCCCAAAGGGGAGTGCCCTCTTTGGGGGTCTTTCTAAGGGAACCTAACCCGTATTTACGCATGGAAATCCAAGGTTTCGAAGAAAAACACGAAAACTCCAAAACGGTTAGGCCGACGGGCGCGACTGGGTTCGAACCCAGCACCTCCCGTCTACCAGTTTCGAGAGCAGAAGGTCGTAAGTGTGTAACATGAATAGAAATACAATATAAATAAATTGATGTAGAATGATATTTGTTTATTCTTTTTGTATTACATATAATTTGAAACCCCTCTAATGGTACCCAATGGCGTTTGCGACCCCATGTTCCTATGTGATTTTTTATTCTTTTTGTATGCCTGCTTTGCCTTTTCATTTTACCCACGTTATTTTGAATCACCCTGTATATATAGATGCCATACGAAAAGAGTTTCTCTAAATGCTGCGCCATTTTTTTTTCGTATTTTCAGGAAAACCGCATATATCTTTCTGTTACACGCACCAAAGAAAATGCACATTCTCAGTTATAAAGCCAAGGGTTTTTTCTATGATTGTGTGAAAGTAACTACATTTTTACCTGATTGTATTTTAACTATTTAAGTACGGTTATGTACAGAGCTCCGTTATTGTGATCACCATATTGCATTTTTATTTATTTTACCTGTAAGGCCCTTATGGTTGGCATAGGCAAAGCCAGGTTGTTCTGCTAGTAATTTATAAAAAAAGACTTTTTTTTTTTTAGAAATTAATTTCTACTTTCGACCACCCTAACAATTATTGGCTCTCGCATTTCAGACGAAGTGACGTATTTGTATGAAGGAACAGCAATTAGTTATAAAAATATTCTCTAATGATGGCCAGAAGTACTAAGAAGTTTTAAAATAAAATGTATATTTTAAACTTGTAACATCTATTTTATTAACTTCATCACCTTTTAAGTAAATCGTTGAAGCATATGCGTCGAATGATTTAAAAAAAAAAAAAAAAAAAAAAAAAAAAAACGGTGCTACACAATACGTAAACTAATATTTACATTGCAATAATTCGTGCAAAAAAATATTTTAATTTCTTTTAAGTTGTCTATATATCTTACACTGAAAAAAAAAGTACCTCCTTCATCTACAAAGATTTGGTAGTTATTTTCTAAATCCCTGAACTAGAAATATAGATTTCCGAGCTATGCGAATAAGGTAAACAAATAAACTGAACAGACGAAATGATCGAGAATTTCTACTGTAATAGTTTTCTAGGTGATGAAACGATACATTATATTATGAATCGTTTGAATTGCGAGAAATTATCGGTTGATTTCTTGAATTAATTCATAAACTAGAATTATAGTTACTAAAACTCATTTCTTGTGTTCGAATTTATTTGCAGATATTTTTAAATAAGTTTGACCCCGATAATATAGGAAAATGCCCTCGAATTTTAATAGTGATAACTAGAACCCTCTTGCAGAGGGAACTGAATTTATAAGGATGACATGAACTATTTTTTCTAAAGCCACAATTTATTTTCTAGATGCCAATGGCGGAATTAATTTGTTCATGAAATTGGAAATTTACATAAAAGGGAATTAGTCTTATAAATTGATTATCACCTATAATCAGATCGTGTGCCAAATAAAATTCTCTCGTGCCAAATTGGGCACGCGTACCACATGTTCGCTATCACTGATATGTAAGATAAAATAATGTATTAATAATAATAAATACAATTTAAGTAATATATAACATAAATATAAACCCTGTACAAAATTTCATACATTTATCTTTCATGGGTTTCACAACTCGCTTTATCCAAAATTTTAAAAATTGTGCTTTCTCCATCAATCTCTTCTATTTGTAAACCTGCACCGAAAAAACACAACAATCTGCAAAAAAAAAAAAAAAAATTTTTTTTTAAATTTTAAAAATTTTAAAAAAAATTAAAAAAAATGTTTTATCCTGTATTTCTAGCATTGTAAAATCTTGGTTTACAATAAAAGCCAATGGACGCAGTTAAAGGTTTTTCGCGATTTCACAAAATATGATTTTCTGGATAAGGCGAGTTTTGAAAGTCATGTCCTCATATATATATATATATATATTAATTAAAATATGAAATTTTTTCAAAAAAATATATTCTGAGATAAATGCGTCATATTCCACGATAATTGTTTATTTAATGAAGCAAACTTTATTGCTAAAATAGTTATTTGCCACACTGGTCTGTATACACTAAATTATTCCTCATTTTTCAACAAATAATTTCCGTACTCCTAGAAAACACACTTTTCGAAAGTCAGAAGATGAGGGAAAAATTCCGTTTATTTCCTGCAAGCATGAATATTGACTCAATTAATACTAATGTTCGGATTCATTTTAAAAATAAAAAACCAAGATGACAATAAATTAAAATTTCTAATTTAGTTGAAAAAAAAAAAAAAAAAAAAATGCTTTCTTATTTGTAAAAGTAACAATTAATTTTCTCATTCATTTAAATGTATTCGCAACTAATTTTTTAAAGTTATAAAAAAAATATTTTCACTTACAGTATATTTTAAACTAACACATTTATTTTACATATATATAAGATAAAATGAAAATATTAAATGAAAAAAAAATCGACTTTACACTAAAAGCAAACATTTCTTCTCCAATGTATATATTTTACATCTAACAATGAAATTGAAAATATGTATAATTATTATTTTTATCCCTATTAATATTAAAATGTTAAAACACCAACCACCATCTCATAACAACGGAATCTCCCCGAAATTACTTTAAAAATTGCGAACTTTCTAAACAACGAATTAATAAAGCCATGTTCATCACGCTGTTTGATGAAATTCCTCTGAACTCTTGTTTGAACTCTTCCTCTAGCAAGCACCTGTAGCCCAGCGAGTTAAAATACTCGACTGGAAACAGTCAGGTCCCTAGTTCATCTCCAAGGTCAGTCAGAAATTATTCTCAAAATATATCATATAAAACATACTTCTGTAAATATCCACAGGTGGACGGAAAAAGAAAGTATAATTTAAAACTACCACAACAGATGACAGCAATAACAAGGAAGGTCACCATAAGTGCATACCCAGAAAATTTTGTAAAAATTGCGGAATATTCTTCTCATGAGAATATATATATTTATATAAAAAAAATTCGTGTTGAATTTGTATATATCGTCTGTAAAAAATAATAAAAATTACAATTTTAGCGATTTATCACCTGTTGACGGCACAACGAATTTTCAAAAAATGCGCTTTTATAACGAACGACTTTTATAACGAACGTTAACTAGAAAGATAGCCCGTCAAAAATGACAGAAAATGTGTTATAAAGATATATACAACACATGTGCAAGAAAATGAGTAGTTTTTCTCGCTTGTTCCGTAGTGATAGATGAAAATAACACATTTAAAAATGTGGATATATGTTGCCAAATTTTCTTCTTCGCCAAGGCAGCTTTCTCTATTTCGAAAAGTCCCCTATACTCGAAAAATACCGAGAATTTAATTTCTGTATCCGTTTGTATAAAGCACATTAAAATTGGACAGTTAGGAGTTCAGATTATTTTATTAGTAACATCGGGATGAAGATGTAAAGACGTACATTTTCGTATATTGCACTTTAAATTTTGACCCATAAATTTTGAAAAAAACCCTTCAATGTGCGGAGTTTAAATTAAATAGCGGTGAGCTCGATTACGAAATATTAATGGGTTTTCAATGGGAATTTCTTCAAATTAGCCAGCTATCGCCAAGTTGACTTTATATAATGCAACTTATTTTTGTCGAGAAATTTAGCTGTATTTTGCCAAATTAGGTGATATTTTTGCAAGTTGGTCGACATTTGGCGCTAATTTGGCAATCCTGCAATTAATATTTTTCAACAATTGCTCATTGTTGAAGCTGGTATCGATTTCTCCATAGGAAGCCTAACACTGACATGGCCGCGATCAATGAGGCGTTCCAACCGGAATTGTGAGGGACACACAGAGACTTGCATTTTATATAAATAGATACTCGTTCTGCTTTAAAATAAAACTTTTTCTATTCTTCATGCTAAACTTGTTTAAGTAAATTTAATTTAAATAAATGCATATATATATAATTGCAGATTTGACATATACATTTACATGTATATATAATGGCATTTACGAATCGTATTATACAATTTAAAACAAATCTTATATTGATTAAAATTGTTTCAAAATCAAATTAAGATCTAATTCTGAGAACTGTCGCTGCGACTTGATATTGCTATTGTTGGAGACAACGAGCGAAACCTGTTGTTATAGGAAAAAAGTCTTCTACGATATCGATATGAATAACTACAGCATTATTAACCGAGCCTTTATTCTCAAAATACACTTAAAACTTATTCAACAGGTGAAACTGTACAAATTTAAATAAACTATTTCACCATTTAAGTTTACATTTATAAGTTACACACACGCATTTAAACACTAATTTAATATCAATTTCCAAATACATTGAAACCGCTTGCATTTGGCGAATAAACATGTTGCTCATCAAATCGCATGTAGTGTTCAACTTTTCGTGTCAAATACTCCGGTGTATTTTACTTATTTATTTATTTTTTACATTTTTTCTATAAGGATCCTGCAGTTTGACTGATCGTTTATTACACTCTCAAAAATAATTTACTTAAAAATGAGAACTTCCATGTACTTGTATTTTTTTAAGTACAATTGTTTCAAAAAGAAATACATTGTTAAAAATAATCTACTTAAAAATGAGCATTTCTATGTACTCATAATTTTTAAGTACAATTGCTTCAAAAAGGAGCATTAATCTACTTAAAAATGAAAATTTCTTTGTACTCGATTTTTTTAAGTACAATTAATTCAGAAACGAGTACATGATATTTTGAAGTTGTGTATACTTATACTTGATTTATAAATGTATGCAGAAATGAATACATATATTTTGTATTTTAATGTCTTAATATTCATGTTTAAATCATATGTGCTCAAAAATATGAGTTTTCTGATAAACCCTTTTCTTATACCGAATTAACAGTAGGGATTTCCAAGCTTTTATTTAAAGATATGTCTATCTTTGTTATAATTTTTAATTTATAATACACACTTTTCAAATTTATTTACAATTTCATTAGAAATGTTAAAGAAGAAAATTTAGTTTAAAAATTGTTTTATTAGAAATTAGAATATTTAATAAAGGGAAAATTCATCTCTGCTGTTAGCGATCTTCCGTCGCTGATTCATAAAAGGTGTCATTTGGAAGCAGTTGGTAACTGCTCTTATAGCACAGTCAGTACAATACTGATCTCCCACCAAGAGGAGTCGGGTTCAAATCACGGGAGGCTCATGCACGAAATTTAAAAATTTTAAAAAATAAATTCGTTGTTCTTTACTCCAAAAATTGCAGTTCTTCGCAATTCAAAGTTACCATAATTAAAAAGGGTGATTTGTCGGTTCTCTGTAATTTCGCTTTTTTTTTCTTATAGTGTATGTGTGTTTCTATACATACTTATTTTCGAGTCCCTGTATGCACTCAAAAAAATGAGTACATGCGTTTTTCAAATTTCAAATTTAAGAGTTAAGTACTCGGAGCTATTTTAAGATCGGGAAGTGCTCAATAATTAGTACAATTTACTTATTTTTAAGAATAGTGTTTTAACAGTGTACGTTCATAAGTAATTTCATTTTTTTTTTAAGAAAAAGTTTTAAGTATGTGCTTTAAAGAGACATTCCTTGTAAGTAGAGGTAAAAGGGTCGACGACAACAGCAAAGTACTTTAATCTCCAAAGAAACCGACGTTTCATTAAATACCGGAAAATTTCGCTCCTACAACGGAGAAAAAAATGGACGAAAGTTTCTTCAGTTGGCGGATATATTCCCCAGGTAACAAAGAAGAAAGAAATGGGCATCCTTCAGAAAACCGAAATATATTTACGTAATAGTTAGGTACAAACTGCCGTGATTTGAAGAAAGTACTTCTGGGAGTTCTCTGAGAAGTGGAGTTTCGGTATTTCCTCCAGTGCCGCAGCACAGTTTCGCAACACAAGCAAGAATTACAAATGCGCAATGTGACGGTTTCCATTAATTAAAATTGCTGTATGGGAGACTAGGGACGGTTGACCCACTTTTTACAAAATGATTTTTTATTTTTTTTAATATTGAACCTAGAATAAAGTTTAATATATCATTTTATTTGTAATACAATCAGTTATCAAAATAAAATTGCTACATAAGTGTAATATACAAGAAATTTGAAAAATCATTGATTTTAATCATGAGAAAATAATGGGTCAAGGCTCCCCACATATGGGAGGGTTGACCCACTATATGGGAGGCTTGACCCACTTTGTTTTATATTGAAATGTTTGTGAAGAGGAATAAAATCAGTTTAAAAAAAAGTAAAATAACTTTATGCTACATGCTTTAATTATTATAAAAAATATATATTTGAAAATATGATGCTTAAACGAACCTGTTTAGACGCAATTGCAAGTCAGATGAGAAAAAAATTGTTTTAAAAATGAATTTGTCTGAGCAGGTATAATTGTACAGCAGGGAAAATGAAATTTTGACATTTAAGACAGTATTCCGTTAGAAGCAAGTTCCGTATTCATAGGGTTTCCTGAATTATTATGACCGGATTTAGGAGCCACTGGCACCCTTTTTTTATCTCCTTGTCCTACTTTTTGTGACACTCGATTTGACATTTCTAGTTTTCACATAGTTTGGCTTCATCTCACTGTATTCATCCTGGTGAGATTTGTCTACAGATATGCCTAAAGTTTTTCAATCGATGCTATGTTCTTTTGCCGCCGCATGAGCACTTAACTTATCATTAACATCTTTTAACGCTTTCAGTCGCAAAGTACTTTCAGTACTAAAATGTTGAAATAAATGATTGGCCCCGAAATTTACGAACAAATTGACTTGAAAATAAGAAAAAGGCTATATTTCACATACATATTAAATGGGAAAGATTTTAGAAATCTTCTGGTGCCATTGTGGCGTTTGGAATTAAAATTAAGTGGTTTCATAAACGTACCACTGCCGATCAAAGAGTTAAAACTGCTGCTTTCATACTTTCTAATTTCCACTGCTTCTATTTACCTGTTGTAAGTAATATTTAAATGGAAAAAAGTTCCAATTTATATTTCATTAAATTTTTTCTTGAAGTGGATACTAAAGAAATTTTTCTCATCTTTCTTTAAACAGTTTTAAACATTTTCTATTCCATCACCCCATTTTGCTGTAGCTTTACAGAATAAATTTGCATTTTTTATATAACCGTTAACCTTTCATTTTGCATAGTGTATAATAAAAAGATTTCCAAAACCACTTAATTAAGGGAGACTTGAGCATCTGGTCAACCCTCCCTCACATTCACTGGGTCATGCCTCCCCACATATCCCTTTTCTAAAGAATAGCACAGGGTTAGCCTAACTTACTCTACAATCTTTATGCCTGGAATGAAAGCTTGATATTTCTACATTGCTTAAAAGCTACTTACTTAAATTTCTATGATATATTTTATCTGAAAAAAGCTTACAAAATATTTCTATAAAACACAACTTTTAGGGTAAAAACCTTAACAATTGATTTTTTTCACCCCTATTTCGATTATCTGTATGAAACTAAGACTGTTGTTTGAGCATTCTAGTAGCTTTGCTTGACACCTATTGATAAAACTCCGAAATTTTTTTAAATATGAAAACTGATGGGTGGGTCAAGCCTCCCGTATGGTCAATCCTCCCTAGTCTCCCCTATACGTGGCAAAACACCCTGCAAAACACCAGAGAGGATTTTGACCCTACTTCTTTTCATACGATGGCTATGATGATAACGACAGCCAGCAGATCCAAGATCGCCACCGTGCTAATTGTTGTTAACAAGAGTAACAATTCTTGTTATAAAATGTATTTTTATTAAAAATGCCCCATGAATTCTGTACATTTCTATGAAAACCCATCGTCATACATTCTATACTTTTAGAATTTGGAATTTTAATTCTTTCATTTACTTTTGGATCATCAGGTGCACAAACTCAACATAAAAATTATGTTACTAATGATGTACTTTTATTATTAAATTTTAAAAACAACTAAGAAGTGAAACTGACATTAAAATTCGGAACTTTTATAAAAGGTTAGGATTAAAAAAAAGTCAGTAAAATTGGAAATTGAATTTTGCAGTGATTAAATAATATGTTTCTTGAACAGCGTAATTAATTTGAAAATTTTATTTCTTGCCTGTTGTTCATACAAGTAACAATTAATTTTCGTAAAATGAATCTTTCAGAAATTGTTCGAATATTTTGTTTTTATAAGGTACATGCATTTTTTAATATTATAATTTATTTCTCTTATTTCTTTTTTCCTCATTAAATAAATTGATATCTCTTGCCAAACATATTAAATCAAACAATAAAAAGAAAATTGACCAGTTAAACTGATGACATTGAGCTCACAGGCTATTCACACTAATTGTATATTATACTCTTAGAGGGGGGGCTAGCCCCCCTTTTCTCCCTTCGTATGTAACTAATGAACCTCCAAATCTAATTAGGGAAGCTCCTTAGCATAATAAACCGGTATACCAAATTTGGAACAAATTGAATATTTCTGCATGTAAAACCCATTTATCTAAATTAAGGGGGGTAGCCCCCGTTCTCCCCCTTTATCCTTAACCAATGAACCCAAAAACTAATCAGGGAAGCGCCTTATCAGAATGAACCAGGGAAAAAAATTGAAGCAAATCGGATATTTCTATCAAAAGTTATCGAGTTACGTACGTACGTTCATACGTACATAAATGCGTACGTACGTTCATACGTACATACATGCGTACGTACGTTCATACGTACATACATGCGTACGTACGTACATACAGAACCGGCGGGCACATAAGCTCTCAGGCTTTGATAGCCTGTGAGTTACAAATACTTCTGTAATGCGGCGAGAAATATTTTTAAATGACTTTTATAGAGCATTAAATATTAGTTTCAATTAAATATTACTATCGAATATTAAATTTTGTTTTATTTAAGTAATACGTATTTTAAAAAATTCGTACTTTCAATTAAAAAATATCATATGAATACTCTTCTAAAGTGTTTAAATCACGTATTTAAGATTTTATAAGGTTTAACTTCATAATTAAATATTTTAAGCTTTTTTTTTCCCCTTCTTCTTAACTTCAATAAAGAATTTCAAAGTTTTGTTGACGATATAATATACCTTATTAATCTAAAATTCCTTTATTAAATTTCATTAAATTTTAATAATACATGTTTAAAAAAAATTAATGCTTTAAATTAAGAATTATCATTTGAATTCTTTTCATAATTGCTTCAACCATTTATTTTATATTTTATAAGACCTAATTTCATAAAGTTTAAGTATTTGAAGATATTTTTAATTCTCCTCATCTTTAATAAATAACTTTAAAATGTTCTGCTGGCGATATAACATGTCTTATCAATTTAAAATTTCTTTTAGCAAGTGTAAATGACAACAATTTTAAAAACTTTTCATGAGAACATAAATAATTTATAGTTTTATTAAGCGAAATGTATTTATGATTTAATTCAATAAATTTATTAAATTTTACAGCAGTTCAACACTTTGTTTTTTAAAAGAATAACAAAATTTTCAAATTTTGTTTCTTTCATATTTCTAAAGGGTTCAGTTTTAACTTTTTAAAACATACATCATTTTTTTGTTTTTCTTATTTTTTTAAAAATTTAAACAAGATTGAATCAAACAAAATAATATGTCATAAAATATAAATTATAACAGGGACAAATTTAATTTAAAAGTGTGTACTTTAAGAGTGAGTTGAATTTTTTTGTTTAACTTTGCATGCGTTTTTATCAAAACTGTGTTTTTGTAAATTGCGTGTACTGCAAATACTATTCATTTCTATACAAATCGTTCATTTTGCGCAGATATTATAAAAATAATAATACATATAAAATCTACCTGCTCTTTTGTCAATTGAATGATGTAAATTTTATGTGTTGTGTTTAGAATATGATTTTAAATGTAATATTTATTATGATTTTAAAATCTTCTATAGTGAGTGAAGCTGAAACATTTCTGGTGTATGCTAATAAAATCAGGTAAAGCATATATTTAATGTATTTACTCTAAATAGAAAACAAAATTTAAAGAAAAACATATTTTTTCATAATTCTAAGTCTGAAAGTAGCAGTTGTATTATTTTTTTTTTCATAATAATGTTGAATATTTTCAGTAATTCAAATATTTTTTTTATTAATTGATATTAAAATTGGTGTTAATAATGGAATATATTAATTTGTCTATAACCCTTTCAGGGGCAGAAAAATTATGTTCCTAAACTGGTGAAATAGGGTCGCTTGTCACTTTTGGAAATAAAATTAGGTGGTCTTGCCTTGGGATCACCGTTCATGAAAGGGTTAAAGAATTAAGTCTAAGAGGTGAATTTAACACAATAAATTTGAAGATGGCAAATCACTTTAAAATCTTGAAATTTTAGCATCGTAAAACTTTAATCAAATACAATTTAAAAATGATTGTCATTTTAAAAATATCTGAAAGCTACATGCTATTTTGTTACTTTT
Source organism: Maratus speciosus (assembly GCA_963932465.1). NCBI lineage: Eukaryota > Metazoa > Arthropoda > Arachnida > Araneae > Salticidae > Maratus > Maratus speciosus. The sequence goes on from OZ010796.1 coordinate 518,921,339, forward strand.
TATAAAGATGAATTTTTTAAGCTCTCTAATGTATTTTTATTATTTTCCTCATTAAACGAATGTGTATGTTTTTCTGAAGATATAAAATCTCTTATCTAACTAAAAATGCTTTGAGAAAGAAAAGATAAATGAAAATTTTTAATGAAAATTCAGAAGTATTTAATAACAACATATTATTCATGGCAAAATGAAACGAAATCTTTTTCAAATATAAACTGTCTTTTGGGAATAATTATTCCGTCAGAACATTTTTATGAATACAATAAATTGCTTCGAAATTTTTATTTGTTTCAGGAATTAAAATAGTATAAGGCAGTTATTCATATTCCAAATTGTAAAGAAGGATTCTCATGTTTTTAAATAAAGGACTTCAACTTTTGTAATTTACGATACATATATAAAACAAATGTTATGAAATAAAACATGTTTCTCATCCAAAATATTTTCAAATAAATGTTTTGTTGTAGCATGAATCAAGTATACCCAAGCAATGAATGCAACATCAATCAATGTAATTTTTCAGTAAATAAAATTGGATATAAGCGTTTCAGGCATTAAAATTGTACGAAGCAATTAGCATATTCTTAATTATAAAAAGCATTTTCTTGATTTTCGAATAGAAAACTTAAGGGGACAGTTTACCTTTTCAACAATTTTTTGTTTTTTAATGCGGTTCAAATAGTGAACTCTCTGCATTTCAATATTCAACTAAAAGTACATTTAAAAAAAATAACTGCGTATTTAATTAAAATTTTTTAAATTTTTATAAAAATTTGAATTTTTTTAAATCATTACTATTTTTTTTAAATTGATATTTTCCCCCCAATTTTTATTTTAAGATTTTCAAATGTGTATTACACAAGACTGCGCCTGGACTTTAGATACATCTAATATTAGATTTAATATAATTTTTTTACTGATATATATAGTGTAAAACGATGAAATCAAACATATCTTCATATATATATATATATATAGCAAAAAACCTGAAGGCTAATTCCATGCACAGATTTATCACATGTATAATAAAGAACATGACAAAGATATTTAAATCTCTATCTCAAATACAAAAAAAGCCTTAGCATTTTTAAAATATGAAAGTGAAGAACATATAAACATGGAAGGAAAGCCATTTAAAGTTTTAATTTGTGCGGGTAATTGTGCTGAGTGTATTAACAAAATTTACAAAATCTCACGATATACGCTGGTTATCAAAAATTAAGAAAAAGTCACAAAATGCTAATTTTCAAATACGCGAAAACTCAAAAGGAAATAATATAATTCGAGTAATTACTATCTCTACAACACAGCTAGCCTATATAACATCTCATTCAGGTCACACATGGTCACAAGTGTCACAGTCACTACGGTGAAGCAAAAAAAAGGAAATTCCATACATCTCATTATGAGTCTCAAATGATCACTATATGTGACTCCACTGAGAAGTCAGTGTGACTGCTGCTTTGTGACGAGTCACTATGTGACTTTACAATGTAGTTACATTGTGACTCTCATGTGACTGTCATTTGTAGACTCAATTTCAAATTCATCGTAACGCTACATTGTGATAAGTTACCAAATAATGTCACATTAAAGTCACATGATGACTTTCAGGTGACAGAGAGACTACTGTGAAGTCACCATTGTGCTCTTTTGTGAAAAGTTAGCATGTGACTTTAATGTGACATTATTTGGTGACTTATCACAATGCAGCGTTCACGATGACTTTGAAATTGAGTCTACAAATGACAGTCACATGAGAGTCACAATGTAACTGCATTGTAAAGTCACATGGTGACTCGTCACAAAGCAGCAGCCACATTGACTTCTCAGTGGAGTCACATATAGTGATCATTTGAGACTCATAATGAGATGTATGGAATTTCCTTTTTTTTTTTTTTTTGCTTCACCGTAGTGACTGTGACACTCGTGACCATGTGTGACCTGAATGAGATGTTATATGGGCTAGCTGTGTTGTAGAGATAGTAATTACTCGAATTATATTATTTCCTTTTGAGTGTTCGCGTATTTGAAAATTAGCATTTTGTGACTTTTCCTTAATTTTTGATAACCAGTGTAATTACTGTATGGATAAAAATGAGGTGTCAAATGCTCACAATTAATCAGGCTTTCATTTCAATATTAAAAAAGAAAAATCGATTTTTTGACCAATTTTTAGGTAAACTGTCCACTTAAACTATTATAACGTATGACATATAAAACAAATGCTGTTAAATAAAATACGTTTCTCATTCAAAATGTTTTTGTATAAATGTATTCTTTCAGCATGAATGAAATATACACAAGCAATGAATGCAACATCAATTAATGTAATGTTTCAGGAATTAAAATTGGATATAAGTGTTTCAGGCATTAAAATAGCACAAGGCAATTATGAATATTCTAAATTATAAAGTAATATTTTCGTACTTTTCAAACGAGTGATTTAAACTACTGTAATTTATAATATATATATATACAACGAAAGGTTTGAAATAAAGTATGCTGCTCATCCAAAAATTTTTAAATAAATGTTTTGTTGTAGCATGAATAAAATATACCGAATCAATTAATACATAATGAATGAACATAATGTTTCAGGAAATAAAATAGGACATAAATGTTCTAGGCATTAAAATAGGAGAAAGCAATTATACATATTCTTAATTATAACGAAATATTTTCATGATTTTCAAATAAAAACTTAAATAATTCTAATTTATGTTATATAAAACAAATGCTATTAAATAAAATATGTTTCTCATCCAAAATGTTTCTTTAAATAGATGTTTTCTTGTAGCATGAATCAAATATATCCAACCAATAAATTCAACCTCAATTAATGTAATGTTTCAGGAATTAAAATTGGATATAAGCGTTTCAGGCTTTAAAATAGCACAAGACAATAATGCATATTCTAAATTATAAAGAAATATTTTCGTACTTTTCAAATAAATGACTTAAACTACTGTAATTTATAATATATATACAACAAATATTATAAACTACTGTAATTTATAATATACATACAACAAATATTATGAAATAAAGAACGTTCCTCATCCAAAATTTTTTTAAATCAATGTTTAGTTGTAGCACGAATAAAATATACCCAATCAACGAATGCAGCATGAATGAACATAATGTTTCAGGAAATATAATGGGGGGGGGGGGGGGATATAGATGTTTCAAGCATTAAAATAGAGCAAATAAATTATGCATATTTTGATTTTCAAAGGTATATTTTCAATTCTATTTACCATTCTAAATTATAAAAAAATATTTTCATGCTTTTCAAACAAATGACTTAAACTATTAAATTTGTGATATATAAAACGAATACTATAAAATAAAATAAGTTCTTCATCTAAAATCATGTTTTTAAATAAATGCTTTATTGTAGCATGCATAAAATGTACCCAATCAATGCATACAGCATGAATAAACATAATGTTTCAGGAAATAAAATAGGACATAAATGTTTCAGACATTAAAATAGTACAAAGCAATTATGCATATTCTTAATTATAAAGAAGTATTTTTTTTTTTTTCAAATAGAAAACTTCAACTATGATATGTAAAAAAAAAAATGCTGTTAAATAAAATATGTTCAAACAGTCATTCAAAATGTTTTTGAATGAATGTTTTGTTGTAGCATGAATCAAATATACCCAATCAATGAATATAATGTTTCAGGAAATCAAATGAGATATAAATGTTTCAGGCATTGAAATAGGACAAGGCAATTATGCATATTCTAAATTATAAAGAAATATTTTCATGCTTAAAAAAAAGGTTTAAATAACTGTAAATCATGATATATATGCAACAAACGTTATAAAATAAAATATGTTCCTCATCCAAATTTTTTTAAATAAATGTTTTGTTGTAGCATGAATAAAATATACCCAAGCAATGAATGAACATAATGCATAAGGCATTAAAATAGGACAATACAATTATGCATATTCTAAGTTATAAAGAAAATACTTTCATGCTTTTCAAATAAAAGATTTAAATTGTTATAATTTATTATGTGTAAAAGAAATGCTGCTGAATAAAATATGTTTCTCCTGAAAAAAAATTTAATGGCGTTTTCTTGTAGCATGAATCAAATATACCCAAGCAGTGAATACAGTATGAATGAATGCCACGTTTTAGGATCTAAAATAGGACATAAATGTTTCAGGCATTAAAATAAGACAAAGCAATTATGCATATTCAAAATCATGAAGAAATATTTTCATACTTTTCAAATAAAGGATTTAAACTATTCTAATTTATAGATATATAAAACAAATGCTATTAAATAAAATAAGTTTATCATCCAAAATGATATTTTAAATATAATATTGCGGTCCTTTCCGAACTACGAGTACATATAAATATTTTCGATCCCTTTTCTTAGAGTGCCTTTGAATTTAACTAGAGCTCCCGTAAGCTGCGGAGTGGAACGAAGAAAAAGAACAAATTAGCTTTTGAATGTTTTGCAAAAGGTTTTGCATGGCTGGAGCAGCAGAAAAACTGTGATACTGGTGAACTAATAATATTAAAACCTCTCTGATAGAGCTTCAAAGAAAACGCAATCGAAACAGCAACAAACAAAACATTGTTAAAACCCTTGCGATATATGTAAAAGGTACTAGATTTCAAAATTAAAATTCAGGTAATTTATCATTGGTTCTTACTTTGCTATTGCTTTATTTTTATTAATCACTTGTTACCATAATAAGAAATATTGCATATATTTCTCCAAAATCTTAAATTTGAGTCATTCTCGATTAACCAAAAATTTCGATTTTCCGAAGTAGGGTCGGTCCCAATTACTTCGGATAATCGAGGTTCTACTGTATTTAAAATTGGTTTTATTAAGGAAAATTGTTTTGTCAATAACACAAATAATTCTGTAACTGAAATATGAAAAATTTAATTTTTTATATAAAATTAAAAGAAATTTTAAAACCCTGCTTTCCCTGCAGAAATAAACAAATTTGCAACCTTTTTTCATGCTGATCTATTTTATGCTAGGTGGTGCCTATAAATGGATCAGTTAATGCGAAATGACGACTAAAGTTTCATTGTAAGTTAGGAAGCCTGTAATTAATTTTATTTTTTAGTAAATTTTGCATTTAATCATTTATGTTTTATGGAAATAAAAGATATCTGGTAAATTAAAAAAAAAAATAATAATAATAACAAATTTAATAATGGACCACAAATTTAATCTTGTAAAACTAGTTTTGCCCGGTTGTTTAAATCCAGGTTCCATATACTTCCGACGCCATTTCTTCTTTAAACAGGTTATTATGTTGTTTCTCGATTATACCTGACACAAAAATTACAAAAAAAAAAAAGATAAATAGTTGCTATTAACTATATGTTTTGCTTAAAACAGTGATTTTAGGAAATGTTTTCATTTAGTATAAATGAAAATAATTTCGGAATAGTGCTTGATTGAATTAAATTTCAGTTGATTTTCTAGTAAGTTAGCAAATAGATTCCGCCGGAGATTTTTTTTTTTTTTTTTATTTAGCCTCTAAATAATTCAAATGAATATAACTTTAATATTTTTTTGTTTTCTCTCTGTTTCGTTGTTATCACGTAGTTATCTGCTGTGTGTTATTGACACTGAAGCAAACCTTGACAGTTCTGATATGCAACCCAAGTATAGCATAAGAGGGTACAATGGCCAACATTGGCTAATTGTTAGATAATTGTCATTCCACGTTGGTCCACAATAAGAAATATCTGCTTTGCCCTACCATTTGCCAACAGAGACCCAAAAGTAGTCCAAACGTTCTCTACTCAGAATCCTGCTCAGATATATACCAAATTAAAGGGATCTCTGCACCTACTATTTCCCGACCATTTGCCAATCATACCATTTCCCAACAGTTTCCACAGACTGCTAAGAATGGTCCATCAAACTGTGTTACTTGGAAAGACTTCCAAAATCATTATTCTAACGATAAATCAAAGGAAATGTCAGTAATCACAATTTACAAGTCACTAGAAACAGAAACTTAGGCACTTCCGCAGTGTCTCATGTCAAAAGGGCTCGGCAAATTGTAGAAAATTATCAAAAACATCAGGTTATAACATCACTTGTTGATGAGATATCAACATCCCCTTCGACAAGAAGCCAATCAAATGATCCTGAAGTTGTATGTGGAGATTATTAAAGAATAAATAGACGCACACTTCGGTGAGCATTGAGAACTGTGGATGGGGGGGGGGGGGGAGTAAAGAAGAAATGAATGAGATGTTTTATTATAAATGTGTACAAGTACTTACAAACTACTATAATTAAGAAATAAATATTTCTGCTAATAGATTTATTATTGTTTTGTAATTTATGTTAGTCGAATAAGGTTTTATTATAAATTAATAATTTCTTTGGAAATTTAGATTTTGTTCTCTTTAGTTAAACCCAATTAAAAATATTATCCATCTTAACATATTTATAAATCTCTCTGAAATTGCATGAACCACTTGTCTCATTTTTATAAGGCGCAATTTCAGAAATTTTAATATATTTTAATAAACTTTTCTTTTGCATTAAGTATATGTGAGTGTTTTGTTGATGATATAAAATCCCTTTGCAAAATAAAAATGCTTTTATCAAGCGAAGATAATTTTTTCAAATGAAATTTCACGAACGCTTAATAAAAATAATTTTTTGTGAGAAAATAAAATGGAGGCTGTTTGAAACATAAATTGGCTTTTGGGAACAGCAATTCTGATTTTTCTTTTTTATGAATATAATAAACTGCTAAAAACGTTTTATTTCTTTCAGGTATAAAAATACGACGAAACAATTATTCTTATTCAGAATGATAAAGAAGAGTTTCTGTAATGTTTTTCGAAAACAATAAACATCAGTAGTTAATATATATACATAAACAAATCTTTTGAAATAAAACATGTCTATCATCTAAAATAATGCTTTTAAATAAATGTTTTTTCCTGGTTTTTTTTATTTTTGTAACACGAATAAAATATACCCTTAAATGCAGTATAAATGAATAAAATTGCAGTTAATTTATTCACATTATGATTTAAGAAGTAGATTTTTATTATGCTTCTCCAACAATGGAGACCAATATTTTAAATTAAGGGTATATGAAATACATATTATGAAGTACAGGGTTAATCAAAAGTATATTAACCCATAAATGTTAAACTTTTTTCTATTTCTATGTAATGCAACCATGCGTGTGTTAATAACAATGGACAACAATAACATTAAATACGTTTAAATTCATCTTCATAACAAAAATTTCACCAGGTTTCAAATATTTTCTTAATTTTTCTCTCCAAAGTTTTCTGTAGAATGCCTCATCTTTCTTTGTGTTATTTTCACTTATGGTCTTTTCTGTACTTACCATTTATTTTCTCTTCTGTCTACCTCTCTTTCATTTCTTAGTGATTCCCATTCCATAATAATTTTCAGCAATCTCTCTTTAGAATTCATTCTTTTGTCATGCCCATACCAACCATGTCAATCGTTTTCCGCCTATACGATCAATAATGTTCCTGTCATATTTTTTTGTGTCTCTGTGTTTTCTTTTTTTTTTTTCTATTTGGTATATTCTAGCAGTTCTTCTCCAGTAGTCCACTTTTGTCGCAAGAAGTTTATTCTCCTTTGCTTTTATTATAGTCCATGTTTCAACTCCATAGAGCAATATTCTCTATCGAAGCATTACAGCTCTTTTGGCTTTTAAAATTTTGTCGTATGTCTGTGTTTTCTTTTTTTCTATTTGGGATATTCTAGCAGTAAGTCTTCAGCAGTCCACCTTTGTCGCAAGAAGTTTTTTCTCTTTTGCTTCTATTATAGTCCATGTTTCCATCCCATAGAGAAATACTCTCTTTCAAAGAATTAGAGCTCTTTTGGCATTGCATAATTTTTTGTATGTCTGTGTTTTCTATTTTTTCTGTTTGGGATGTTCTAGCAGCTCTTCTAGTAGTCCACCTTTTTCGCAAAAAGTTTTTTTTTTTTTTTGCTTCTATTATAGTGTATGTTTCGACTCCATAGAGCAATACTTTCTATCAAAGCTTTGGAGTTCTTTTGGCTTTTCCTAATTATAATCCTACTCCAAAATATGTTTAAATACATCCAAAAAAACTGGGGAATTTTTCGTGTAAATGTTAACACAATTTTCTCTAAAACTGTTTTGGCTACTTCAGTCAGGCAAAAACGACCGTTCGCTAATGTTAATCCTATGGAAGGCATTTTTAAAGATAGCTCGCTTGTATTTGAATAGATAAATGGTATTTTTTAATTGCGTAGCTGCGGTCGATCTGTACGAAGGCCGTTTTTACTTTTTCGATTTTCTTTGCAGGTTTTTTTTTTTTTTTAATGAGAATACTTTCACTTTCGAAACCGGTTCCAAAAATAAAAGTATTCTAATAAAAAAAAACCTGTACACAAAATCAAAAAAGTAAAAAACGGTCTTTGTATAGATGTATCTCAGCTAGTCTATGCAAAAAAATCGTTTAAAAATATTAAAATTCGAGCGAGATATCTTTAAAAATCTCTTCCATAGGATTAACATTAGCGAACGGGTGTTTTCGCCTGACTGAAGAAGCCTCTTAACATAGATTTTGCTAACCCTGTATGTTTATAATTCAAAATAAAATTATTCGATAACGTTTATTGTAGTATTATGAATCCATAGATGTAGCATGAAAGAATGAATTTATAATTCTTTTTCATATATATATAATTTATATATATATATATATATATATATATATATATATATATATATTACATATATATTTATATTCTTGTAACGATATCGAGACGCTCCGGACTTGTATAGGGTGTCGCGACCCGTTCCTTTCCGGCTGGCGATCGTACCGCCGGGTTTAAGATGTAAGGACTTCTTGAGCTGACATTACTTGTGGAATAATTGGACTCGGGGACCTTTTGGTGGATCGAACTCATTTATTTCGCCGCTCATCTTACAGCCGATTGGGCCGGGGGCTCCTCGAACCACTTATGTCGCTGATTTTAGGAGCTACATCATCATGGGTTTTGCAGGCATCTCAAAAGTGCAAATTCTCTGGTTTTTGGCGCGGGTTTTAGCTAATATCTTGGGGTTTATGATATTTTCCAGCAGAAGGCATAGTTGTAAATTTGGAGGAACATTTCTTTAATTGGTTGATTAGCTTTTGAATGATTGTCCAAGCTCAGATGCCAGACATGGGCTTGACCGGCCCAGGAATCAGCTAACCACAACTGAATGAGAATATTCCGAACGTCAGCATTTTTACTCTTAAAGATGGTCCGAAAATGATATCTGAAAATAATAAGATGTAAGGTAAGTCCGCCTAAATGAGACACGATTCCCCGTAGTTTTGTCGCATTTAGGGTATATTTGGGATTTTATTATATAAATGTATATTTATATTTTATTAAGCAACAAATTACTGAATACTGTACCTTTAGTTCAAAACTAATTTGTTCTGTAGAAATTTAATAATTATCTGTAGTATAAAACCACAATATAGGATTGTCGCATTTAGGTCATTTTTGCCGCATTTATGGCACCTAAAACCTAAATGAGACGTTCATAATCCTAAATGTGATAATGCATTTTATACATAACAATTCATCTGAAAAAGTTCATTCAACGATTAACTGCTGTGACAGAAAATTGCCACATTACAACTCTGAGCAGTCTGTGAAACCATTCGATTGAAAGATGAATAAAATGCACAATTAACTCATAAAATACTGTTTTTGCACTAAACTGTTTGTACAGTACTATTTCTAATAAAATTTCGATTTTTCAAACATTTCAAACAATAGTACTAGGCTCTAAATGAAGCAAACTTTCGCTGTATCGATAGTTAAACTGAAAATTGCAAGTTAAACTGTGAAATTTAAAAAAAAAAAGCAGCTCTAACAGCAGTTAACGGTTAACTGTAATTATTTTTTGATTTAATAAAAAAAAACCTGTACACAAAATCAAAAAAGTAAAAAAACGGTCTTTGTATAGATTAACCTTAACTGCTTACCACCCTTACCACCCTTAACTACTGTGACAGGAATTGTTGCATAACTACTGTGAGCAGTCTCCGAGACCACTTGATTAAAAGATGAATGAAAGTCTCTATTAACTCAAAGGGTACTGTTTCTGTACTAAAATTTAAGTACAGGACTATTATAATTAAACTTTTCAATATTATTCTTGAAATGTTTATCACGGCGCAGCACCGCGTTGTTTGTCAATTGTACACTGCTAGTATGCAAAAGTTATTTGAAAAATCCTGTCTTTTCTATATAATCGCAGTTGCCACGTGCTTACAGCAAAAAACCTATCTCTGCTCATACAGGGCTTCTCAGAGAACAACCTCCTCTTTCGCTGTCTCCAGCACTAACTGACTTCACCTCTTTACATTTCTCTGTAGTCGGGTCTTGACCAAACACGTATTCCCCTTCAACGTTCCATGCTTATCTTCTTCGGGGAGGAATCCGATCATGGAGGAAAGAGATAGATGGAGATGCAGTATGCCGTAAAAACGGTGTGCAATATGATGCGCGTTATCGGTCAAATTTAAATGCCCTCACTCGGCCCAAACAAAACAAGCACCTGGAATAGGAAACGAATTCTTTGACATCAACCGTGCATTTTTTCCCCTCTAAATGAGAGTGATCTGCTTATTTTTAAGTATTCTAAAGCAGCATTCCATTGTATTATGCATTAAAAACTGTACTACTAAAAGTTTTCTTCTTTTTATTGTGAACGAACGTGCTTGCGTTTGGGCCGACTGTGGCGGAATTTAGGATTAAGTTTTTGGCGTCACCCCAAGCCACCTTACTTCATTTCTATTCTTTCTCTTTACTTTATGGAATCCGACCATATTGTCCTGTCTCAAAAGAAAGGAATTTCTTTATCTGAATAAAACTTCTACTTCGTCGGACGTTATTACATCCTCAATAACATATGCCAATTGCATGGCGATTTGAGTTAAACTATGTTGAAAAGTATTAAAAAGATTGACCGTTGTCGAGTTTGCCTGCTACGAAAGACATATAAAAATTATTAGAATAATTGTGAAATTTACATTAAAATCTTGTTATATTAAAGAAATAATACATTTAATATTTAGTGTGCATCCTCTTGTTTTTTATTAAAGCTTCGATATGTCTTGGCATACTTTGTATGAGTTTTCGGCAATTAATTTGTATTTCGTTGTCATGATGCCAAATTTGGATGAGTTTTTCTATGAGAACATTCTTGTTTGTGATGTTGCATTTCTTTCATTTAATTAAAGAAAACACTTCCATGGCCTGGAAAGAGTCCAGATATGAACTCCATAGAGAAACTTTGGGCCATTATAAAAAACAAAAAATTAAAGAAATGCAACATCACAAACAACACTGGTCTGATAGAAAAAAAGACTCTTTCAAATTTGGCATCGTGACAACGAAATACAAATTAATTGCCTAAAACTCATACAAAGTATGTCATCATCTCTTTAATAAAAAACAAGGGGATGCACACTAAATATTAAATGCATCAATGTTTATTTTTTTAATATTTCTTTAATATAACAAGTTTTTAATGTAAATTTCACAACTATTCTAATAATTTTCACACGTCTGTACAGTCTTTCGTGTTACTTTTAGAAAAAAAAAAAAAAACCTCTGTATAGTTCGTCTTTAATATCGGCAACACCTCAGTTGTCTTACCGAGAATACCATTTCAGCAAAATTTTCTAGTATTATTTGATATTTATGGATTTTTTTACTAGATATTTTACATTAGAAATTCTTTTTTTTTTATTTAATAAAACGTATTCATTACATCTGATCTTGATCTTCTTTTCCTGGTCATCACATTAGATTACTTTTCCATGTACTAAAGTATTAAAGATTAAATAAATTATCCTTTCAAGATAAAGTTACTGTTAACTACAAATGCACTTTTCGGATCTTTTATCTTCGTTCACTTTTAGAACGGAAACATAAATAGAATTGAATAACTTTAGTGCTCCTAAACAAATTATATGATTTCATAAAGTAAAATGGCAACACTTTTATTATTCTGCCATAAAAATTTTAGATATTCTTAAACTCTTCTTGACATATAAACGAAATACTATTGAGATAAAAATTACATATATTAGCATTAATAATGCTGACAGAAAACGTCTCAATACTTTTACATTATTCGATTGGATAGTTTATTAACCGAAGATTTTAAGGCTCTTACAGTTAAAGAAATATTATATTCTGAATTAACGTCAGTGATTCAAAAATTTCAATTATCTTAGTTCAGTTTAAATAATTTATTCCATAACATAGCAATCTTACTTTAAGGAGTAGACTACTTTCAAATGTTGATAAAAATTTTATTCTTCGGTTAAAATTATTACTTAAAATCAAACATTATACTCAGGTCTAGAAAAAAATTAATTTACCTACTTCAGGGGATTTTCAGTCTACTATACTCATCCGAATCAAACGAAATTTAAAGTACAAATAATTCTTAAGATATACGTACATTTTAACGTCTTAATTAAAATTATATTTAAGCTAACTATGAAACATTAGATAGACTTTAATCATAGCTGCCAACTCTTCCGCTTTTTCATACCACAAAAAATTAATAGAAATTTTTGCCTTATTTAATCGGCAGATAACGGCGATTTAAAAAGATAAAATTTACTATAAAATTTTTGTGGTCTGAAAAAGCGTAAGATGTTGGCAGCTATGACTTTAATATATTTAAAAAAACAATTAAATTAAAACAAACATATAAAAACATTTAAATTAAAATCATACATAATATGCGTTTCACTGTGTTATCGCATAGTCTCCTCAGCACTAACATCAACCACAACAACAAAGTATCAAACACACACTGGATAAAGTCAAAGTTAAAGTTTTTCTTTTAGAAACAAGAAATATTCCTTAGGAATCGAACCTGATTCGTTCAAGGTATATGGGTATACCTTAGTGAAGCATTCCTCCATGAAAAGTCTATAATGGTAATCTTTGCAGTTATTTTTCAAAATCAACGAATCAGCAAATGATGGGCTGTGGTACGTGTCAAAAGCACGTCACCTTAATGCAAAAACGGCAAAATAAATTCCAGATAAGTCCAATATGCTTTTGACACGAACCACACCCCTTCCTTTGCCAAAAGAGATCACGAACCAGTGATCTTCTCTTTGAATTCCCACTTTTGTACGTCTTAGCCCTTTCCTGGCGTGTCTCTTTTTAGCACTTTCCAACAAAGTTGAAAAGTGTTTATGATTTCGGTTTGTCTGTCTGTCTGTCTGTTCGTCTGGCCGCGATGTCCACGCTCTTACTCCCGTAAATATACTCCGATTGCCCTGAAATTTTTGGATGTGATTGACATTTACCATAGCACGTTCCCTATTTCAAATGAAGCTTGAAGCGTGTTTAGATCATTTACAGGAACAGTCAAAAGTATTTCATTACATTGCGGCCAATAGGAAATAATCATTTCAAATGATTTTTAATGATGTTACACGCTTTCCAACATAATAAAACTGATATGCATTTATGAAGTGCACTAAAATATGCATTGTGTAGAATATGCCGTGCAAAAAATAGTTGCTATTCATTTACAGGGCCACACAAAATATTCCGTTACATAATGATATAGGGGTGGAGTTTGCGGCGTATTTTAATTATGTTAAAGTTTTTCATATATAATGAAATTGATATACGTCGCTGAGGTTTACTATACCTTATTTCATGTTCAATACGAAGTACATAGTTTTTACAGGGGAACACAAAAGATTTCAGATACTATATTGTATGCGAAGAACTGTGCATTAGCGATGATTGTGGAAAATGCATTTTTAAATATGATGTGCGCTTTTATGTTTCACTATACGAGTATTTATGCATAATATATGGTATGTAGAAATGGTATAATTCATATACAGGGCTACATAAAAAAAATCGTAAGGGTTACTGGGTATGAGCGCAAATTGCTTAAACGTGATTTTTAACTGAGTTATGCATTTTTACGTTGAACTGCATTTAGCTTACTAAGAAATGTTTGTAGAATATAGATAAAATGATATACAGGGTCACGCAAAGATTTGGATAAGTGGCCATCTATAAATGGTAATTTCTGGAAATGTGACTTAAATAGTTTTAAGAGTGTTTTAATTTGAATTAAATTTTAGCTAAATAGCGGCGTGTAATAAGGGTTATACACTCTAAATAAAAAAGAGTGACTATTCACTCCGGAGGAGTGAATAGTCAGTCTATCGCAGAGTCAAAATATACCCAACCTCTTTAGAGTGACTATTCACTCTGAGCAAATGTGAAATTTTTGACTCTCTGAAACAGTGAATAGTCACTCCTGGGAAGTGAATATTCATTCTAAACAGGGGAGGATAATCACTCTTTCGGAGGAATTACTATTCACTCTTACTAAAGGAGTGCGGTTTTTCTCCACTGGTAGGAGTGAATAGGCACTCTTTCATAGGAGTGGATGTTCATTTTTAATGTAGTCGGTTCTTTTTTTATTTTGCTTTTATGGTCATTTTAAAATAATCACATATTTTACGGCATGCAATGAAAATAGATACAAGCGTGGTAAAGATTGGAATAAAATACTTTATTAGCAATATTTATTTAATTCATAGTTTGTAACACTAATTGAAATTTTAAGGAAAAATTCAGTTAAAGTTACATACGAATTTAAATTAGATTACTGACAGAAATAAACTAAAATATTTTATTTCAATTTTAACCTTTGTGTTTGCTTTTATTGCATGCCCTATAAAGATAGTAAAGTTTTATTAATAACTTTTTAATAGGTGGATGTTATATGTTTAAAAATGTTTGATTTGATTTTAATTTTTGTTTTAAATATAATACCGTACTTTTTCCTTAAATTATTTCTATTTTTGCAATGTCCTATTGTTCTAAAATATTTTTTTATTTTTCCCCTTAAAAGCAATGCTTATAAACTCACTTCTTTTTTAAATAAGTTCTAAGCATGATTTAAATATTAAGAATGTATAATTTTTTTATCCGCTGTAATTTGCTTTTGTTTTATTTAATATGAACATGGAGTTTAAATTTAAAGTTCTCTGGAATATGTATATATTTTTCTTTTAAACATGTTCCTTAACTTAATCATGATTTCTAATTTTCGTTCGTTATTGCTGAAAAATGGAATTAATACAATACTTATTAATGAAACAACACAATAAGCCATATTTAATTTAATTTTTTTATTCGCGTAGATATTGTATTTTGTGACTATGAGCAAAATAGATTTTATATGTTTTATAGGAAATGATTGACCTCGGAAATAGAAAAAAAGGAAACTTAAAAATAAAGTAAATGACTGCATTCGAAATATTCTTATTGTTTGAAAAACATTTTAATGTAAAAAAGTAGTTATTAATCTCTTTTTTTAAAAAAAATCAGTCCCGTATTATGTAAGTAAATATGAACATTTAAAAAATATATACTAAAGCAGTCTTATCCATAAACTTCAAAACAGGCATAAAAAAAAACATTTTATTCCAATGCTTAAATCAGTGTTCGAAAGGGAAAAATTCACGAACCGGAACGCTATTTCAAAATTTTTGCAGACTTTTTTTTTTTTTTTTGAAAGTACAGTAAATACCCAATTTATTTTAAAGAACCGAGTTATTTTCTTCTGATGGACTGATAGCTTCCATTATTATGAAACAGCCATTATAAATGAAGTGTTCAAAAAAAAAAAAATATATATATATGGCCATTTTTTTCCCCATTCTGACCAGAAAATCAGAGTTCTAACTTTTTACGACTGCTCTTTCATCTTCACCTAACACTTCATTTATAATGGTTGTTTCATAATAATGGATGTCATCAGCCCATCAGAAGAAAATGATCCATTCCAAAGGTATAAGCTCGTTTGAAAAAAACTATTTAATACTTTGAGCAGAAAGAAGAGGCTACACCTGCAATTTTCATGACACTAATAGAATCAGATAGCTGCCAATTTGAATGGTTTTGTTACCTCTAAAATTTTATACACATTTTTGTTTTATTTGATCGTTAACATTTGTTAGAGTTCAGCGATTGAATTAGACAAAATTTACTGGTAAGTTTTAGAGGTAAGAAAAAAATCTTAGAAATTGATAGCTATGTAGTATGGGTAGCGTAATGCTGCTGGGGGAAAAAAATCTGCAGCAAAATTGACATTCAACAAACAAAAAACTATCAAGGGCGTTTTCAAATAAACAATTTCATTCCCCGTATTTCTTAAAAGTAACGAAAATGTATATCAAAGAGATCTTACTAGTACCATAAAAATTAATGAATTAAGTGAAAACTTATATTTCATCTCCTTAGTGAGTGACGATTTGTGTTAATCCGGTTTATACGAGTTTTTGCTTATCCGAGATGAGCTTGGTCCATGTTAACTCGGATAATCAGGACTTTACTGTATAGCAAATTAAATTTATATTTAACCGTAAAAAAACCAATTTTTAAAAATGGGTTTAAGGTTTTAATAATTAGAAAAAAAGTTAGAGAGTATAGAACATATGAAACGTAATAATATTTTTTAATAGTTCCACGAACCGGAACAATATTTTTCAAACTTTAACGAACCGGGACAACATTTGTCACAATTTCACGAACAGGAACATCGTTCCGGTTTGCTCCGGTACATTTCGAGCCCTGGCTTAAATGTCATGTTTTATTGTTTAGCGCCAAAAATTACGTGTATCAAATACGTAGAAAAAGTTTTTATAATAGAAGGAAATTTAATAACTGATGCAGAATATCTATAATTAATTTTTTTTTATGTTATTCAGTCTCGAAATTTTAAAATCATAACCCGCAGAAAAATGTTTACATACAATTTAAAGAAATTAATATACAGTAAAACCTTCCTAAAGCGACCACGTACCGTTCCAATAAAAACTGGTCGCTCCGAGAGGTGGTCTCTTACTGCAGATCATGTTTAATTATAGATTTTAATTGTTGAAAAATGGTAACAAAGTTACTATAACTTATTTTTAACATTAGGAAAAATATAAAAATTTAAGTATCAAAATAAAAGTTAATTACATAAGTTAATTACTGCAGAGTTTTAAAAATGAATACATTGAGCTTTGCTTTACATTTACAGTTTTATATTTTATAATTTTTATTTCCAAGTCCTTTCGAAGTTTAGTAAATAAATGCACTTTTTTGTGGACGGGAACAAATAATGACGATTTCATTATTTTATCAATTTCTTCGAGAGTTTTCCGACAGAATAGGGCAGAGGAGTTTATTTACCATCATTCTTAATTTGTAATCAGAGTTAAATTCATTGCCTAAAAAGGCACAAAGGGGTTTAAACACTTAAAACTTACCGGGATAAAAAAAAAATCTAAACTTAGTTTAGAAGTTTGATGAATAATGCACTCTCCGGAATTATTTTTTAAATAAAATCTACTTCAAGTGACCAGGAAAAAACGGAATTCAAATCGGTCTCTCATGGAGGGAATTCAACTGGGATGTTCTCTGAATGGAGGTAAAATTAGTATTGAACCTATGGGAACAAATTTCGTTCCATGAAAAAATGGTCGTTCAGGGAGGTGGTCGCCTAATGGAGTTGGTCGCACAGGGAGGTTTCACTGTACCAACCTTTTCGTAATATCATAAACATCAAATACCTTATTTAACTCCGAAACAATAATAAATACTCTTAACTGTATATAATCCGAAATCAGTAATAAACAAAAAAAAAAAAAAAAAAAAAAAATCTCATATAACGACTAATTAATGTTTTCGAATGTGTCTCCTACGAATTGAGAAAATATCCAGATATCTTCTCTTATGACTCAGCCACCCTTTCAAACGAAAGAGATAAAACTTTTTTTGTTTTGATCAAAGCCATTGAATAAATATATTCAACGGCTTTGGTTTTGATCGTTGGCAAAAATATTACATTTTTCAACACAGCATTGAAAGGAAAGAATAAAATATTTACACTCATTTTTTTTATTCACATTACCCAAACTAATGAAGTTTTGATTTTTTTTTTTTTTTTTTTGCTAAGCATTGTGCGTATTCAATTGTTAAAAGAATTACATTCCACACCGCTACATGAAGAAATATAACAGACAATCACTTTTGAACACTCTAACGATCAATCTTTTTCTATACAACATACCACTATTTAGCTCATAATCTTACCATTCCACATAGCTACACGGATAAATGCTTAAAATTAAATAAGACTTAACTTTATTTTATGTATTCCATAAAGAATAATTTTAATGATATCCTAATCTGTTAATCCTAAGATGGCGGACGAAAAAGTGATCATTTTTGTTATCTTTTAAGGGTGTCGTCCCCTTGCTGTTCTGATTGGTTAATAAGCAATGCATACGTAAATTCACCTTTTCAGGAGTAAGACATTTCACTCCTTTCTAGAGAGTGGAAAATTCCACGCTTTAAGGAGTGTATTTTTATAAAATTTACTCCTAAAAGAGTGAAAATACCTGTCACTCTTTCAATGAGCGAACTTTCACTCCTCCCAATTTTAGAGTGTACAATGTATTCAAGTATGTTGCCATCTATTAGTATAAATTGCTGAAAGAGAAATTTCAACCTGTTATGCGTTTTCTTGCTAAACTAAATTTTTCCATTATATAGTATATATATCAACCTACAGATCAAATACAGGGTTGTTCAAAAGAATTGGATTACATATTTGGCTATGGACGGTAACTGCTGTTTTATGTGTTTTCTAAAATGTTTACTTAGTTATCTTATTTACCTTATTTCCCTAAATAACGAAGTTTTGTTAAAGCATTCAGGAAGTTTTGGAAAATGTTTCATAATCTATGCTTGACGCATAATTTTCTTTCTTATTTCTTTCAATTCTCACTGATTTTGTCAACCTTTTCATAAGCACTTTAAAATGCCTATTTTAATAACTCTTGTTTGTTTTATATAGATACATAGATTTAAAAGGCAGGTGAAGAAAATCTGCTAATGCATTGTGTTTGAATCGTAAAACCTTTAAATTCATATTTCTATATAAAAATAATAGTTATACTTTTAAATATTTTTAATTATAAAATTAGAAACCCATGCAATTGACGGGTTCCGTAAATCTAGTGTTAATAGAATTAAGCTGTTTCTTATTTTCTCTGAGATCCTCTATAAAATGATGAATAACAGAATTAATGAAAAAAATGTTTGAATCAGAAAGTTTCATTACATCTGTCACACAAATAAATACGTTAAAGTAAAAAATCCCTGCCGGCCTGGCCTACAGGCAGAGGTAGATTTCGAAGTTAAGTATACTAATTTCACCAACAAAAACTAAGTCATTATTAGATATAAATCCACTTTAACAGTTTTATCTGTCTGCTTTTGACGAGTTTTTATTTCCTTTTTATAAAATAGCTGGTTTTATAAAAATCATGTTAAGGCGATATTAAAAAAAATATTTTTCTATGCTCAACAACTCGAAATTTTCTGGCACATTTTCAGATTCATTTTTAATTTAAAAAAAATATGAAACATGCTGACGTGATTTTTGAAAAGATTTATAAGCGACCTGTGTTTTTATTTTTCTTTCAAGTAATTAAAACTTGATTAGTAAACAATTATTTTCTCAGTAGGGCAATATTTTTTTGTTTCTAACACAATCGCTTCGGGAAATTCTGTTCAAAATGCCCACTTTGACATCATTTTTTGAAATATATTCTGCCTCTATCAAAAAATCGATCATTACGGTACATTATATAGTTTCTGAATAAGAGAATCTAACAATTGGATGCATTTGAGACCAAAAATTAATTTAAAATTGAGTAAGAAAATAAGCAGTTTGGATTTGAATACATTCTTAATAAGATGATTTTTTTCGTCAACCGCTATGTATTTTTCATTTGTTTTTGCTGTAAGATATGGTCCTATCAAAAACTTGTCTATATAAATGTTGAAGAAATATTAAGTAATTTTTTCTCCCAAAAACCCTATTTTTTGCGCCCCTTGAGCACATTTTTAATTTTACCCAAAATCTGTGATACATAAGCTTTTGGGCCTATTTTTAGAAGTAATAAATCTTTAAACTGATTTGATATGTACAAAAATTAAGAAGTTATGTGTTTTTTTTTCGGTTTTCACAAAACCCCTCCCTATTTCCATCCTCTTTGTCCGCTTTTGCCCATTAACGAACTTGACCGAGATTTTATGTATCAGTTTGGAAAAGATTTGTGCAGAATTGCGGAAGTTATCGTGTCCAGAAAAAAGTGATAACACAATTGCTTCGGGAAATTCTGTTCAAGATGCCCACTTTGACATCATTTTTTGAAATATATTCTGCCTCTATCAAAAAATCGATCATTACTGTACATTATATAGTTTCTGAATAAGAGAATCTAGCAATTGGATGCGTTTGAGAGCAAAAATGAATTTAAAAATGAGTAAGAAAATAGACAGTTTGGATTTTAATGCACCCTTAATAAGATGATTTTTTTCTTCAACCGCTACGTATTTTTAATTTGTTTTTGCTGTAAGAATTTTCCCTATCAAAAACTTGTCTATATAAATGCTGAAGACAATATTAAGAAGATATATGATAAATTCATGGAGATTTTATAGCTTGTGAATTGACGGAGTTATGAAAATTTTTCTTCTTCAATCCCCCTTTTTTGTTTTCGTTTTTAATTTTTTTTTTGCGGTACGAATTGGTCCTATTAAAAACTTGTGAATATAAAAGTTGTAAATAATATTAAGGAGATGTGTAATAAAATTAATTGGATTTGATATCTATAGAATTGACGAAGTAAGGAATTTTTTTCTCCCAAAAACCCTATTTTTTGCGCCCTTTGAGCATATTTTTAATTTTATCAAAAATCTGTAATGCATGAATTTTTGGCATTATTTTTAGAAGTAATAAAAACTTTAAACTGATTTGATATGTACAAAAATTAAGAAGTTATGTGTTTTTTTTTCGGTTTTCACAAAACCCCTCCCTATTTCCATCCCATTTGTCCGCTTTTGCCCATTAACGAACTTGACCGAGATTTTATGTATCAGTTTGGAAGAGATTTGTGCAGAATTGCGGAAGTTATCGTGTCCAGAAGAAAGTGATAACACAATTGCTTCGGGAAATTCCGTTCAAGATGCCCACTTTGACATCATTTTTTGAAATATATTCTGCCTCTATCAAAAAATCGATCATTACTGTACATTATATAGTTTCTGAATAAGAGAATCTAGCAATTGGATGCATTTGAGAGCAAAAATGAATTTAAAAATGAGTAAGAAAATAAGCAGTTTGGATTTGAATGCTCCTTTAATAAGATGATTTTTTTCTTCAACCGCTATGTATTTTTAATTTGTTTTTGCTGTAAAAATTGGCCCTATCAAAAACTTGACTGTATAAATGTTGAAGACAATATCAAGAAGATATATGATAAATTCATGGAGATTTTATATCTTGTGAATTGACGGAGTTATGAAAATTTTTCTTCTTCAACCCCCCCCCCCCCCCGTTTTAGGTAGATTTCGTATGAAATACTACCTATTGGCGTCGTTCCTATGTTGGAATTTCTGAAAAATTTTTGGAGATCTACACCGATCATGACACCTAGAGCCCAAAACCTCCCTCAGTAAAAAACTTTATATATCTATATACATCTATCTATCTATCTATCTATCTATGTATCTATCTATATATATCACTTTCTTCTGGACACGATAACTTCCACAATTCTGCACCAATCTCTTCCAAACTGATACATAAAATCAAGGGGCATAAAATCTCGGTTGAGTTCGTTAATGGGCAAAATCGGATAAACGGGATGGAAATAGGGAGGGGTTTTGTGAAAACCGAAAAAAACCCCATAACGTCTTAAATTTTGTACATATCGAATCAGTTTAAATTTTTTATTACTTCTAAAAATAGGGCCAAAAATTTATGTATCACAGATTTTTGATAAAGTTAAAAATGGGCTCAAGGGGCGCAAAAAATAGGGTTTTTGGGAGAAAAAAATTCATAACTTTGTCAATTCTCAAGATGTCAAATCTAATTAATTTTATCATGAATCTCCTTAACATTATCTAGAACTTTTATATTCACAAGTTTTTTATAGGACCAATTCGTACCGCAAAATAAATTAAAAACGAAAATAAAAAAGGGGGGTTGAAGAAGAAAATTTTCCATAACTCCGTCAATTCACAAGATATAAAATCCCCATGAATTTATCATATATCTTCTTAATATTGTCTACAACATCTATATAGACAAGTTTTGGATAGGACCAATTCTTACAGCAAAAAGAAATTAAAAATACATAGCGGTTGAAGAAAAAAATCATCTTAGTAAGGGTGTATTCAAATCCAAACTGCTTATTTTCTAACTCATTTTACAATTCATTTTTACTCTCAAAGGCTTCCAATTGGTATCTTTTCTTACTCAGAAACTATATAATGTACCGTAATGGTCAATTTTTTGATAGAGGCAGAATATATTTTAAAACATGCTGTCAAAGTGGGCCTTTTGAACCGAATTTCCCGAAGCGGATTGTGTTGGAAAAATCATCGTATTAAGGTAGTGTTCAAATCCAAACTGCTTATTTTCTGATTCATTTTTAAATTCATTTTTGCTCTCAAACGCATCCAATTGGTAGATTCGCTTATTCAGAAACTATATAATGTATCGTAATGATCGATTTTTTGACAGAGGCAGAATATATTTCAAAAAATGATGTTAAAGTGGGCATTTTGAACGGAATTTCCCGAAAAGATTGTGTTAGAAACGAAAAATATTGTCTTACTGAGATTATAATTGTTTATGTATCAAATTTTAATTAATTGAACAAAAATTAAAAACACAGGTCGCTTATAAATCTCTTCAAAAATCACGTCAACAAGTTTCATGTTTTTCCTATTAAAAATGAATCTGGAGTTATGCCAGAAAATTTCAAGTTGTTGAGCATGGAAAAGTAATTTTTTTTAATACCGTGCTAACACGATTCTGATAAAACCAGTTATTATATAAAAATGAAATAAAAACTCGTCAAAAGCGGCCAGATAATATTGTTAAAGTGGGTTTATCTCTAATCATGATTTGGTTTTTGTTTGTGAAATTAGTATACTTAACTTCGAAATCTACCTCCGCCTGTAGGCCGGGCCGGAAGGGATTTTTTTGTTTTCGTTTTTAATTTTTTTTTTCTTTTTCGGTACGAATTGGTCCTATCAAAAATTTATTAATTGGATTTGATATCTTGAGAATTGACGGAGTAAGGAATTTTTTTCTCCCAAAAACCCTATTTTTTTCGCCCCTTGAGCCTATTTTAAATTTTATCAAAAATCTGTGATGCATGAATTTTTAGCGCTATTTATAGAAGTAATAAAAACTTTAAACTGATTTGATATGTACAAAAATTAAGAAGTTATGGGGTTTTTTTGGTTTTCACAAAACCCCTCCCTATTTCCATCCCCTTTGTCCGCTTTTGCCCATTAACGAACTTAACCGAGATTTTATGTCCCTTGATTTTATGTATCAGTTTGGAAGAGATTTGTGCAGAATTGCGGAAGTTATCGTGTCCAGAAGAAAGTGATAACACAATTGCTTCGGGAAGTTCCGTTCAAAATGCCCACTTTGACAACATTTTTTGAAATATATTCTGCCTCTATCAAAAAATCGATCATTGCGGTACATTATATAGTTTCTGAGTAAGCGAATCTACCAATTAAATGCGTTTGAGAGCAAAAATGAATTTAAAAATGAGTCAGAAAATAAGCAGTTTGGATTTGAGTGCATCCTTAATTCAATGATTTTTCCAACACAATCCGCATCGGGAAATTCGGTTCAAAATGCCCACTTTAACAGCATTTTTTAAAATATATTCTGCCTCTATCAAGAAATTGACAATTACGGTACGTTATATCGTTTCTGAGTAAGAAAACGTACCAATTGGAAGCCTTTGAGAGTAAAAATGAATTGTAAAATGAGTCAGAAAATAAGCAGTTTGGATTTGAATACACCCTTACTTAGATGATTTTTTTCTTCAACCGCTATGTATTTTTAATTTGTTTTTGCTGTAAGAATTGGTCCTATCCAAAACTTGTCTATATAGATGTTGTAGACAATATTAAGAAGATATATGATAAATTCATGGGGATTTTATATCTTTTGAATTGACGGAGTTAAGGATTTTTTACTTCTTCAAACCCCCTTTTTTGTTTTCGATTTTTATTTTTTTTTTGCGGTACGAATTGGTCCTATCAAAAACTTGTGAATATAAAAGTTGTAGATAATATTAAGGAGATTTATAATAAAATTAATTGGAATTGATATCATGAGAATTGACGAAGTTATGAATTTTTTTCTCCTAAAAACCCTATTTTTTGCCCCCCTTGTGCCCATTTTTAACTTTATCAAAAATCTGTGATACATAAAATTTTAGCCCTATTTTTAGAAGTAATAAAAACTTTAAACTGATTTGATATGTACAAAAATTAAGAAGTTATGGGGGGTTTTCGGTTTTCACAAAACCCCTCCCTATTTCCATCCCCTTGGTCCGATTTTGCCCATTAACGAACTTGACCGAGATTTTATGCCCATTGATTTTATGTATCAGTTTGGAAGAGATTGGTGTAGAATTACGAAAGTTATTGTGTCCAGAAGAAAGTGATATATATAGATAGACAGACAGATAGATAGATAGATAGATAAAGTTTTTTACTGAGGGTGGTTTTGGGTTCTAGGGGTCATGATCGGTGTAGATCTGCAAAAATTTTTCAGAAATTCCAACATAGGAACGATCCCAACAGGTAGTATTTCATACGAAATCTACCTAATATTTCATACGAAATCTACCTAATATTTCATACGAAATCTACCTAAAAATTAAACACAAGCAAACGTAGTCACGTTATTGCTAAATTTAAAAGCTTTTTTTTTTATTATAATGTATTGTTATTCTCGATACAGCTCTTTTCTTGTGATTTTTTAAACAGAAATTGCATTTCTACATAGAAGTTTGTTGTGACTTGAAAAAATTTAAGAAACATCCAATTATTATTTACTGTAAAGAATTTCCAAAAAATCTACGGTATCAAATTTTCAAAAACTATTTATTTTTTATAGATAATGTGTAAATATCATTGCAAAAGTGTTTATATAGAATGCAAGTTAGCTTATTGCTAAATCTATGTAATTTCCGTGCGTAATGTATGCGCAGATGTCATGCTCTATAATTTGCATTCCGTGGCACAGTGTGCACCTTTAAATATTGCAGTTTTTCCAGTTATTGTTTGTAATAACAGTTATAAATTTTTCAAGTGGGTTAAAAAAGAGTGGGACAGGATTCGAACCAGGGATGTCTTGGCTAAAGCCGCCAATGCGCTACCATTTGAGCCATCCCGTACGAATCTGGAGGACTAATTCACCCATCTAACCTTTAACGATCACAGCATCTGGTCTGACAGCTCAATAGAACAAACAACACTGTTTACAACAGTTATGATTTAGTTACCAATTGAATAATTGTGTTAAAAAATAATCTAATATAACTACGCATAAAGCTTTTACTGCAGTTCCAAAAATAATCTTCGATTGATTCTGATGAGCTGGATAAAATATCAGGCCAGATGCTGTGATCGTTAAAAGTTAGTTGGAGGAATTAGTCCGCCAGTCCAGAATTTGTCCGGGTTTCATCTGGGATTGCTCAGTTGCTAGAGCATTGGCAGCTTTAGTCAAGACATCCCTGGTTCGAATCCTGACCCGTATTTTTTTCACCCACTTGGAAAATTTACAACTGTTATGATTTATTTACTAATTGAATAATTGTGACAAAAATTAATCTAATATTGTTACTAAATCTATAATAAGTGTTCATATGTCTGTCTCTTTCCAGCTGTAAAATCGTTCTTAAATATTTAAACAGCATGCTCAGATAATACGCATTTTCATTTCAATTATGCAATTAGCATATGTACCGTAAACTAGGATTACATGATCACACAACAACAACAATAAAGTTTTAAATAAATTCCGGTTCTGCAGTGTTGAAAGTATTGACCTATTTCAACAATACTTTGTGAATCATCTTAATACTCTCAACACAATAAACCTGTGAGAGATTTCAAAGAATTTTTGGAGGTGTGTTTGAGGTGAAAGGGAGGTGGAGGGGGGCCATGTAACACACTGTTAAATAGAAATTAAAGTACAAGCAGCAAGTTGTCTAAACAACCATGTGACTGGAAGAAAATTTTCTGCAGTTTCAAGAAATTTCCGTCTTTTTCTGCAAAATTTCAGGAAATTTGACCTTCGGTTCACAAGTTTTTTGCGATTTGAGGGAAAATAAGTATGTAAAAATTTATTTTCTAATATGAAAAAGTAACACACTGCACAATTGACGGAATATCCTTGTGATTTGATGAAAATACAACATTAGATTTGAGGATTTCAGGCAATTTTTAAATTAGATTGGTGAATTCTCTGTATTTTTGTGGGAACATTATCAAATCAAAGCGAAATTATCTTGCTTTAGAGAAAAAAATAAGATTTTTTTTTTCTTGTTTTACCTTTCAATTCATTGAAACTTTTGTTTTGAGTTTTTCTTTAAGTAACTCAAATTTGTGGCTTTTGAAGCATTTTATCTGCAAGGAAATAATTAAAATAATTACTTGTTTTTACCATAATTAGATATTTATTATTTTGCTGTTAGCGTAAAGAGATTGAACCTTAAATTATAATTGTATTTATATTTAAGATTGTACGGGTGTTTGCATTTCAAAAATCGTTAAGCCTCTTCTTATAACTGGAAAGTTTTTGAGCCAGTATTTCTTTTCGCACAATGGGAAAGAATTCAAATGAACTCATAAAACGGAAAGATTCAATTTGAATAGTTTTAATTGTTTGAAAATAAAAGAATGAAGATTCAGTAACTTTATGAAAGAACGTCCTTGAGACATAAGAAAATGAAGTATTTATGACAGTTTATGAAGCTTCAAAATTTTACCACAAATCCATAGTTTTCTGTTTGCAATTCTAGGAATATCTTTTTTAATTTAATGACGCATAACGGAGGAACTCATTTTACTCTTGAACAATTTTTATCGTTAAGAAGTAAGATAATTGCAATAAGACACTTGACGTAAAATGCACGTGGAACATAGAGAAATGAGGTTTTTCGGACAATTTCATCTAATTGCTTTATTTTTGTCACCATAGTTCAGATATTTGATTTAATCACATTTACCTCTTTCGGAATATAGATATTTGCGTAAGTTCGTCTGATTGCTTAAATTGCATTAAACATATAAATGTTGTTATTATAATCTTATTTTTTCTTCTCATTATGTACCAGGTGTTTCAAAACAGACGTAATGGCGATTATCTCAGAAACTACTAATAATAGGCACGTGCTTTCAATGCAAAACGTGTTCGAATAAAGTACTGCTTTGAGACATGGCATTTGTTTGACAAAGAACTGTATCTATTATATTAAAATCTGACTGTCAGTTTGAATTTCACAACTACCTTCCTAGAATATGCAATGTAGCGCGATGAAATTAACAACAGTTATCCGCATGGATCTAAAGATGACATATAAGCTCTCCGAATTTTAAAACTTGAATTAGTTTCCTAGAAAGTAATTTTTTTGCAAAATTTAACAGTGATCTTCTAAAGATAGCAAATAAATTACTCCATATTAATGGATAAAAGCAGAAAAAGGGGAAAAAGAGCATACTTATTTTTTCTGACGTCACTTTCTCATTAAAATTAATAAGAGTAATTATTTTAATTTGAATAGATGGGGGAAAAAAATCTTGTTATAAATGAATTTTTCCAAAAACATTCGAAGGATAAAAAACACATTTTCATATGTTAAGCTTCGTGAATTAATTAATTTTATAGAAACAAAATTTTTCTGTGCATATATTGACTTTTAGACATCGTAGATTTTTTAAGTTTTACATTCAACAAAGGAGGAATATTTAAAGCTCCTTGCATTTAGACCCACCAGTGGCTGAGAGGTTCTGATCTCGAAGATGGTAGACGAGAGGTGCTGGGTTCGAACTCAATCGCGCCCGTCGGCCTAATCGTTCGGAGTTTTTGTGGTTTTCTTCGAACCTTGGATTTCCAAGCGTAAATACGGGTTAGGTTCCCTTAGAAAGACCCCCACGAAGGGCACTACACCCTCGGGCCTATGTCCTTCGAGTAGATAATTGGCCGTCAAAAATCAACCAACCAACCTTGCATTTAGCTGGACAATTATTAATCCCTGTTCACAAGAACTGAATTTGAAGAAAAATGACGTTTTTTTTCAAATAATTATTTTTTAAAGATGGCGGTTAAAAGTTTTCCCAAAGGTGCTAAAGGTAAAATGGTTTAATTGGGTTAAAATGACGTATTTTTTTACTTGTAGAGCCTTTTATTTTAATTCAGAATGCTAAAATATTTTTTTATAAGTTTGCACCGCCCCTTAATACTAAGCCTACGAGATGGCACAAAAATGGTAGCTGTCGCAGGCGGATTTATTTAAGCTTTTGTACGATCCCCCTGAATTTAGATGCCAGAATTTTTCAAAAGTTTCCTTTGACTTATTTATTCTCAGAAAAATAAGGAGACGAAAATTTTCAGGAATTATTGGTATTCAAATTCAAGAGACCATGCAAACGCTGAAAAAATTCTGCCTACGACAACCTTCACTTTTGTGTCTTCGCGTAGGCGTGGTATTCAGAAGGCGCTGAAGTTTGTCAAAGTGACGTCATTATCATTCCACCACCTCCGAAACTAGAATCCAAATCTTGAAAGAACAATATACAGGGAGGTAATAACAAAAGTTCCCTTTAAAGTGGATATAAAAGGAAAACTACTGGACCAAATGTTATAAAACTTATTAATAGTTTAAAGGAGGTCATTGGAATTTATTTCCCGCAAAAAAAGAAGTTCAAATACTCACCACCAGGGGGAAATGGCACTGTATGCAATATTGTTAAACGAAATAAGGGTCGGAATGTAACTTAACCTTTTGTTACAGGGGTGTAACATTTTTGGTACCCTTAAGAAACATTGACCTAAACAAAATTACCTTTTAAAGGCGTTATAGTCGACAAAAGTTGAGTGCGCCATCCGTGTAATAAAATCCGTTCGTGCTCTTAAAAGTTCAAACCACAAATTAGCGATCACAAAATTTGAGATTGCAAATCACTTGCAAATCGTTTTCTTACAGATCGCTAATTTGTGATTTTTGAAGCCTGAACTCAGCCTTAAGACACGAAGATATCCGTTTAAAAAGTTTTTAATCGTTTCTAAAACGAAACTTTTTGTGGGGTTATGCAAAACTGCAATGACTTGTAATTGGCTAAGGACAGGAAGAAGAAAATTAGATTTATGCAAATGCGCTTTAAACGTCATTTAATTTGTCTTATAAAAGTGAGCCTGCTTGTCAGAATTCTCATTGTTACGAATCGACAATGTCTCTAACCATGCAAGACAGTGCTTTTCTCGGTAAATGTTACACTATATGACCAAAGGTGACCGATGACTTGCGATTTTAGACGTTTTGTTAAATATTTAGAAAAATACATGAGGAATTAACCTGAAACTGCAGGTGTGTAAACAGTATAGTATAGGTCATATATTTCCGCGAAGATTTTTTCTGAAACCCCATAGGGGACCGTCAACAAAATGAAATAAACAAATATGTTTTTTATAACCCTGTAAAAACTAATGTAGCAAAAGCGTTCAAACACGATATTATTAATAAGTGGCTTATTGTAATATATTGTGTTCATTTTTATGAGGATACCATGTATACTCGTAGAGAAATTATGGTTTTTATAAAAACAGCCCCAAATTTTGAGCTTATTCTATCGACGATTATTTTCATAATTTTCAAGCTATGATTTTGAGACTTTCACAAAAGTTGCCCCATATACCTAGCTAATACATTATGCATATTATATTTTGATTGCATCCGCGCATGCGCAGTGAAACATTTTTTAGTAAACCTGCTCATTTTTCATCCAATTTTTATTATTTTTTAATTCTGATTGCAAAGATTTGTGCACAATATTGTTTGTCAAATTTTGTGAAAAGAACTTTTTTTTATATTAAGAACTCTGCAAATTATAAGCAAAAAACTTGGCGAAATTTGGGGCTGTTTTTATAAAAACCTTAATTTCTCTACGAGTATACACGCTATCCTCATAAAAATGAACAGAGTATATTGCAATAAGACACTTATTAATAATCTCGTGTTTAAACGCATTTGCTACATTAGTTTTTACAGGGTTATTTAAAAGATATTCGTTCTTTTTCATTTTAATGACGGTCCCCTATGGGGTTTCAGAAAAATATCTTCAAGGAAATATATGACCTATACTATACTGTTTACACACCTGCAGTTTCAGGATAATTCCTCATGTACTTATCTAGATATTTAACAAAACGTCTAAATTCGCAAGTGATCGGTCACCTTTGGCCATATAGTGTTTTATGAATGCAATAGCAATGAACGGCATGCATTGAAAAGTTATCGTTCAGTAAGAGGAATACGCTGAGGGCCAATGACACCGCAGGGTTTGAGGAAAATTATGGCAATGTCTGAAGCCACTGGTTTGTTATCTGTTGCACCTGGGAGGGGAAGGAAGCCAAGGAGGTTGTTGCATTAGTAGCGAAGGAAGTAACAATGGAAAGCAGACACGGTGCGTGATGTCGCGCGTCGAATAGATGTACCATGGAGTACGGTGTTCAAAATTGTCCGTAAAGTGCTGCAGTTCAACCCATACAAAATCAAACATGTTCAAGAACTTCAACGTAACGATCCTGCTGCAAGAGAATCCTTCGCTTTGAAATTCCTTGCACGGATGGAAATGGACGAACATTGACCATTGAACATTTTGTGGACAGATGAGGCCCATTTTTACGTAAATGGGAATGTCAACACCCATAGATGCAGGATTTGGGCCAAACAAAACCCTCATGTTGAGTACCCAGTTCCAATGCAGTCTCCTAAAGTCACCGTTTGGTGTGGTATGCCAGCAAGTTTTATAATTGGACCATTTTTCTTTTAAGAGCAGTCAACAGCTGAACCTGTTACATAGATTTTGACTGCAGTTCACTTAACGTCAACGTTAAGACGTTTCGTCATACCTAAACTCCAGCAACGTGGAATTTTAGACTCCACGATTTTTATGCAGGATGCAGCCCCACTGCACATTGGTACATGTGTACACACTTTGGTACTCACATTGGTACACACTTACTTAAGCAACATTTCACGAATGATCGGATTATAGGCCGAAACTTCCCCACTTCTTGGCCACCCAAGTCCCCAGACCTCAAGCCCTGTGACTTTTGTCTGCGAAGTTATCTCAAAAGCACTGTTTATGGTGATAATCTAAACAATTTGGCGGAATTGAAAAATGCGCTACACCGACATGTCCGTAACATTCCTCCTGATATGCTAAGAGCTACTGTTGACAACTCAGTAATACGATTTCACTTGTTTTCGGAAAATGATAGACGCCACATTGAGCATGCTTTGTAACACGTTTCAGAAACGATTAAACGCATTTGAAACCGATGTCTTCATGCCTTAGTTCGTTTAGTAATATTGCATACAGCGCCATTTCCCCCCTGGTGGTAAGTATTTAAACTTTTTTTGGGTGGAAATAAATTCTTATGACCGCCTTTAAACTATTACCAAGTTTGATAACATTTGATCCAGTAGATTTCCATTTCAAAGTGGAACTTGAATTATAATCGTCCTGTACTTTCGACAAATGACGTTTTCATTAAATATGACGTGAGGAGAAAAATGTAATTTTAAGAATTTTTATTTAACCAGGACTTGCAGCATATATGAAAAAATGTAATGGTTCAACAAGTATATACAATGAATAATCTTCAGAATAAATTTCTTTAACATATGTAAAAAAAAAAAAAAAATCATGAAGATTGCCATAAATGTCGGCTCCTCTAACATTACAAATGAAAATAGTTTTCATCGTCGGATCTCTCTGAAATTTTATCCGGTCATAAATCGGTCTGTATCGAAGCTCTATTTAAAATTTCGTGGAAAAATATGCATGTTTAGTAGTGAAATCATAAGTCGAAGAGCCGAAGCAGCCAAAGTTTTGCCGTTGGCGCAGCATGTCCCTATAGGGACTTTGTGCCATAAAACCTCATTCAACCAACCAACCAACGTTTTGCCGTTTTTTTCGAAAATTTCTCAGAATTATTTCTTTTAATACTTCTACTTGTTTGAACGTTTCGAAATTTTCATGTGTGATGTAAATCTGGTCTGCCAAGATAATTTAAAAAGATAGTTACTTTTAGCATAGTAAAAATATCGTCTGCGGGAGACGCGAGGTGACTTGAGGTCACAAATTTTTTGAAAGGATTAAAAATCGCATTTTTGAAAAGACATTGCATCGTCGAAAGGAAGAAGGTCTTAGCTTTAAAAAGGTGTGTTTGGTACTTCTTAAATATAATCCTAGGGGAACGTCCCTGAAAGAGAGAAAAGTAAATTGAGAAAACGACCGTTTTTACTGTTCCGTACTTAAAAAGTAAAAGCGGAAAAATTATAAGATCACTCCTGTGTTTGTCTGTTTGTTTGTCATAGCCAGTTTACTCATATAAAACGAGGAAAGTTCAAATTGTAGGAAGAATTAAAGACTATTGACCCACATATTTACAGATTATTAAATATTCACAATATATGTAGGAAAAATATAGAACGATTAATTAAGTTACTTGAAAAAAAAAACTTCTTTGCCTATCGTGTGGGGTAGCGTGTGAAAGCTTTCGCAACGCTGAATTCAAAACTTCTTTTCTTTTAATTTTAGGTATTATATTTTCAGAGGTATCATCGAAAATGTAGTGCAAAAGTATGCCCCCCCCCCCCTTTTATTTCCGAATCTACTGAAACTAAAAATTATGAAAAAATTAGAGGTAGTAGACGTTAATTTAAACCTTGCAGGAAAATTATAGCCATTACCCTAAGTCACATAGTTATTGAGAAAAGTGCATTTTTCTGTTACACTCAAATTTCCATTTACGGGCTTCAGCAAAAGTGTTGAGCAGAGCTTGAGGTACCTATCGTAGCAGGAGTATAAAAGGATTATTGATAATGATTTTCGAAAAAAATCGTCGGTAATTAGCCAAGATATTAACCCTTAAATACACGGACGGTTTGGACATACATAAAGACAGGGGCGGCGTACTCTATGCACCATCGACTTTTAAAGCCTAGATAACAAAGTTTAATGATAAGTTTGTGTAATGCAATGCTTAGTAGTAGTACAAAAGCAATAAACATCAAATTGTTCAAAACAGGCTATTTTAATTAGAATTAATCACATAAATACTTTGGGATTCGCGACTAGTTTGCATTGAGTGGATCTCTGAATACGCCACTCGCGTCTTCAAGGTTAAGAGGTTACTCCAGTCAAGCGAAAAGACCCGCTCGCTAATGCTAATCCTATGGAAGAAATTTATAAAGATATCTCGTTTGCATTTCAATAGTTTTAAAGTTTTTTTTTTTTTTTTTTTTTTTTTTTTTTTTTTTCATTGAAAAGCTGAGATCAATCTGGACAAAGACCGTTTCTTATTTTTTCGATTTTGTTTACAGGTATTTTTAATGAGAACACTTTAATTTTCGGAACCTTTTTCGAAAGTGTTTCGAAAGTCCTCATAAAATAAAATCTGCAATCAAAATCGAAAAAGCAAAAAACAACCTTTGTACAAATCGACCCAAGATATCCAATGCAAAAAAAAAAAAAAAAAAAAAAAAAAAAAAAACCTTAAAAATATTGAAATGCAAACGTAATATCTTTATATATTTCTTCCACAGGATTAGCATTAGCGAGCGGGTCTTTTCGCGTGACTGAAAAAGCCCCTTAATTTAAAACCTATCTGGAAAGACGAGGCACGGACCAAGGCGCGTTGCAACTTTGAGACCACCTTTTGAAGCGTGCTTAGCACAATGCCAAGTTTAAACTTTAAACAAGTTTTTTGTTTTATCTACACTGTAAAAACAAACGATTATTACTACGCTGAATTTAGTTTTATGCAATGCCAAATGAAGTTTAAATCTGCACTACTTTTATTGTCAGTACCGAATTAAGTTCATCATAAAGAGATTTGAACAAGATTAAAAAAAGAGTTATACAGAATGGCAATATTTCATACTATTTAGTCTTCATATCTCTTTGAACTTTTATGATATACCCATTCATACTTTTGTAGTATATACAGCTATACCCAACCCTACGTTGTATACTTTTTACAAAGTCTTATTATTCTTTTAGAAACGATTTTTTTAATAATACACTTAATAATGCACATATTTTTTATACAAAACCCTTTGACCGCGAGTAATACTCGCTTTTAACCGTTTTTTTTTTTTATAACATCTTCAGACTGCTGAGACTCAATTTTCTTTTTTTCTATTTACGTTTAACAGCCAATTCGCTTACGAGTCTCCACTATCTATAAATCTATGTTTTGTGGCATCTGTTGTGGTGAAAGAAATCCTTTTGAAATATGTATTTTGCCGCAAGTGTTGATAAAGATTCTATTTAATGGAAGGAATAGTGACGTTCTTAGAAAAAAATAATCAAGGTATCCAAGTTAATAAATTTTTAAAAGAAAAAGTCGCTTATATATTGAGTTCGCGCATATATTCAGAAGATTGTTTGGTTGGTTTTATAAGGTTTTATGGTAAAAAATTTTTTTAGGGACATGCTGGGCCAAAAAAGAAACAAAAAACACATCAAAGACTAATTAAAAGTGAAATTAAAACATCGTAGTTAGAATATAGGTAAAGTATGATAAAAATAAAAAATACACAAGCTATGAGAAAGGCTATCTGGATGGGATATCCCATCCAGATGTCATAAAGTTGTAAAAGAACATACTGAGTTGTTAAACTATTGAAAGAAATAAAAAATTATATTTCAAAATAAAATCATGTATGTTTTAAAAATGTAAAGAATACCCCATGAGGTGGTTCCTCAATGAGGTTTGTGGAGATTTGTGATGATGAATTAAATAAATTCTATACAAGTGCCGGAGGCCTGGACAGTCAGTTAAAACATGATGAATGGTCAGGTAATCAAAATGACAAAGTGGACACATGGGTGCATTCTCCCGAAGTAAAAGATGTTTATGAGCGATCCTTGAATTAATTTTAATGAGGATTATTTCGAAAGTGTCAGGATCCTTTTATAACAAAATAATTACAAGAAAATCGAAACTTTCCTGGAATTTCTGTTGTTTGTTTCGCTCCCATCCTGAAGAAAAAGATGCAATTCGTAGGATTTGTGTCAGGCTATTATATTATCTTTACGAAATCTCAGGATTATTCGGTTAATTGTAGAGTCGCATAGCACAGACATTTCGTGAAACAGTCTTCTAACTTCTTTGAGAGATTAGATGGTGAAAAAACGGACTTTGATAATGAATAACACTCTTCGGGAGAAAACAACGTGTACACATACCGATTCAACCGTTAACACAGCAGACTTGGTGTTGCATCTGGTGGTTTTAAATTTTCTTCCCCATGTCTTACTAGGGTATGAATTATTTAAATTCCTACTAGCGTTCTTTTAGGACAACCTGTATATATGTATGTGTATGTATATAAAACAAAAATAAAACATATATAGTAAATAA
Organism: Maratus speciosus; assembly: GCA_963932465.1. Taxonomy (NCBI): domain Eukaryota; kingdom Metazoa; phylum Arthropoda; class Arachnida; order Araneae; family Salticidae; genus Maratus; species Maratus speciosus. The sequence continues at coordinate 518,956,996 of OZ010796.1, forward strand.
TATATAAAAAACTCCCCCTGTATATGAACCCCGAGCGGCCTAACCGCTTGACCAATCGAAGGAAAATTTCAGATATTGTTATTTGAAGGTATGTGCTCAAGATCGTGATGATTCAAAATAGTTGAGCTCGCACGGTTACGGTTACAGTGAAAAAAATTCGAAATTTTCTAAAGGCAACACCCATTTTTTCCTACGCAGATTCATCAGCTTATTGAAAAGCCATAAATGGCCTTGAAACGATACGCATGCGATGAAAATTTCTGGCGTAAAACATTTGCAAAGAAGAGCATTGCAAAGGACCAATGACAACGCAAGAGAGAAGAGGAAAATCTTGTAATGGAATTAGCGGTTTTCAACGTGCCCACATTCGCAGAATATAACGCATTGTATGTGGGAAATTGGTGGCAGCCATGACAAACGTAACATCGTAGGAGGAATCTGTATAACTTAAAGTTTTATGGCATCTTTCAATTCTGACAAATCCCTAGGATGTGATGTGTATACCTTCGATTTCCGATAACCCCAGAACCAGAAATCCATCAGAGTGAGGTCACTAGATCGCGGTGTCCACGAAACTGCAAATTTACGAGAGATGGCTCTGTCACCAAAGTGTTGTAGCAGCACTTGTCGAACACATGTGGTGACGTGTGGAGGAGCACCATCTTGCATTTATAATGTCATTAACCACATTTCTCTGCTGCATTTCTGGAATTTCGTAATTCTGCAACATTGTTGTAAACCGAGCACTTGTGTTGGAGCACGTTAACATGCCTGTGGAAGTTACCTGTTCGAAGAAGTACGGACCGAGAACGAATGAGCTTGCGATGCCGCACCACACAGTCACTTTAGCTTCGTGTAAAGGCATTGGTGCCACATGGTGAGACTATTCGTCAGCCCAGTGAACGTAGTTCTCGGAATTTACTATACCAGTTAAGTAGAAATGTGCATCATTTGTCCATCATATCCGCAGCAGCCACCTGCTATCTTCATCATATCTGAAGAGGAAATAATTCGCAAAGTCGATACGCTATTGCTCGTTTCCAGGTTGCAGCATCTGGACTCGCTGGAATCGTAAAGGGAACATCCGCAGAACAGAGCGCAGAATCTTGAGGACTGTGGTTTTTGGCACATCCAAATTGCGGGCAACACTTCTTGCAGTATGCAATCGACTTGCAGTAATCTTATTATGCCCTTCCGCAACAACTTCATCAGGAAGAGATGGTCGTCCGGATCGCGGTCTATCATATGTGTATCCAGTGTCTATCCAGTACCAAATCCGGACATGAGCCTCGACGTAGCTTATGATTTCGCCGATAATCCTCACTGCTTCGGCAGCATTTTCTCCGTTCAGATAAAATAGCTTTATCAATTCACCTCGTTATTTCCCTGTAAGTGACATCTTGTTGGCACGATCGATCACCCGATTGAAGAAACAATCCTCCCACCCTTTTTATTAAAGTTTTTCTACAACGCAATGCTTTGCACATAATGATATGTGATTGGTGCTTCTACTGTCTATCCCTGCAAGTTATGCAAAGTGATTAATGCACCTCGTCTCTGTGTTGTCATTGGTCCTTTAATATGCTCTTTTTTGCAAATGTTTTATACCGGAAATTTTTGTCATTCGTGTACCTTTCCAACGCCATTTACGGTTTTCCAATGCGCTGATTAATCTGCGCAGGATAAAAGGGGATTTTAACATTTGAAAATTGGAAAACTGTTTCTCTGTAACCGTAAGTGTGTGAACTCTGCTGTTATAAATGATTACGAGCTCGAGCGCATATCTTCAAATAATAATATCTGAAATTTTCTTTCGGTTGGTTGAGCAGCTAGGCCGCTAGGGATTCATACAGGGTGTCCAGCGAATAAGACCCTGATTTCAAAATTAAATATCTCATAAAACAAATATCAATAGAATTATGCGGTAAACGGTTTGTTTATTAGCTAAGCTGTAAAACTGTTATGCAGAAGTTTCAAAATTTAGTTGCCAAAACCGTTAACAGATGGCGCTGTAATCGCAATACTTGTAAACTGCTTCGAAGTCCAGAGTAATGGCGTCTCATTCCTAGATGGCTCCCTACGTAAAAATGAATATTGGGAAAGTCCATTTTTTCATTGGGGTGATGTGCAGAAAAGTAGAGACATCTGGTCACAGAATTTTGTATAAGCTTTAATTTTAGAAAATTTCAATTAATAGAATTTTCAATAAAAAGTTTGGAAATCATTATAAGAATTTTTTAAATATTTTATTAAATTCAATCTTTAATGCCATATAATTATTTAAATCGAAATGCATACATTTAGAAAAATAATTTTGTACTTTTTATTTATTTTTTATATTTTTAAATCACGGCATAATATTTTGGTATTATTGTTTATACCTGAATTATTATAAATAAAGAGTAATTTTTCACTTTTAATTTATTTTTAAATCAAGGAATAATAATTTGGTTTTAGCACAACACATATATTTCTTTTCTTTGCAAACAAAGTTTTAGAGACAGAAATTATGCATTAAATTATTTCTTTAAAAAAAAAAAAATGATGATAAGTCATATCATCAACGTCAATGCAAAAGTATTTTGGATGCTGCATTCCTTTCGAACAATTCGCATCCTATCGCTAGAAGCTGCACCATATTTCTGTGCTCAATAGAAAAAAAATGAAAAGAATTTTTAAAATTAAAATTATTTTTTAACTTAATTAAATTTAAAAAAATAGAAACTTTGTATTTTTTCATTCAAACTATTCTCTACAATTAAAAAAAAATGATTTATGAATCATTATTATAAATGCTCAGTGATTTTTTAAAAAAGGGTTTCTTTTAACTTAATTAAATTTTAAAACCAGAAACTTTAGATTTTTTTATTCAAACTTTTTTCACAGTTTAAATAAATATTAAAAAGTAAAGATTTCCATTTTTTTTTTCAAATCCTCCTCTACCAGGATTCGATTCCACGATCTACCAATTAGGGGAGAAAAGACGTACCACAGAGATATTGGTAACCGGACCGAAGTAGCTTATAACAAAATTTGAAACAAATCTCAATTCTGTCAACACATGGCTCCGCTTCTGCACATTACCCAAATAAAATATTTTTTAAGTTCTTATATAATGATTGCTAAACTTTTTATTGAAAATTCTATTAGTTGAAATTCTCTAAAATTGAAACTGAGGCAATAATTCTGTGACCAGATGCATCCGCTTCTGCACATCACTCCAACGAAAAAGCGGTCTTTCCCAATTTTCGTTCTTCCATAAGAAGCCATCTAGGATTGAGACGCTATGGCTCTCGACTTCAAAACACAATTTATAGGCATTGCGATTATAGCGCCATCTGTTAGCGGTTTTTGCAAATAATTTTTTAAACTTCTGTACAACATTTTTACAGCTTAGCTAATAAACAAACCGTTTACCGCATAATTCTATTGATCTTTGTTTTTGGGATATTTAATTTTGAAATCAGGGTCTTATTCGCTGGACACCCTGTATATCGGGAAATTTTTTTTTTAAAGACCACCCTGCATATAATGTCGTTTATGATCGGGCAATGCTGAACAGACAATTATGCCTAAACGCAGTCTGTTTTATCCAGAAATCATTGCGACTTCCTTATATAGTGGAATATTTTTCTATAAAACTTGTTTCACAATACAATTCTTATTCCATTGTTCTTCCCTTCTGTCTTTTACCACTTTTAGGATGAAATTATTTCAAATGTATTCTATTACTAAAAAGTTGTTTCCTCGTTTTGATTTTATCTTATGATTTAATAGTTATTTTATTTACAAAAAGTTCTAGGATATGTATATATATATATACAGGGTGGTCATAAAAAACTTCCCAGATATATGCACCCCTACCTACCCAACCGCTCAATCAAGAGAAAGGAAATTTCAGATTTAGTTATTTGAAAGTATGCGCTCGAGATCGTGACGATTTAAAACAATAGATCTCTCACGGTTACGGTTAAAGTGAAAAAACTTCGAAATTTTTGAATGGCAACTTTTTTCTTGAGCATATTCATCAGCGCATTGAAAAACCCTAAATGGCGTTGGAACGATGCACGTATGACTAAAATTGCCGATGTAATATCGTGGCACTCAATCCTAATCAATTGCTATGTAACGTAATATTCAGCACTCTAAAACAAATTATTACATTTTTATTTTCACTATGTGTACACAAACACAACTGAAAAAATTTTAAAACAAATCTTACAACATTACTCAGTTCACAAGTGAAAAATAAAATATCGGCTACTGAAAAACATGTTTTGTAGCCACTTCTTCGTTCCTCGCAATGGTCTTTTTTGCAAAGGTTTTACGCCGGTAATTTTCATCGTACGTGTATCATTCCAACGCCATTTATGGTTTTTCAATGCACTGATGAATTTGCGCATGAAAAAAATGGGTGTTGCCATTCGAAATTTAAGAATTGTTTTCACTGTAACCGTAACCGTGAGAGCTCTATTGTTTTAAATCATCACGATCTCAAGCGCATGCCTTCAAATAGGTATATCTAAAATTTCTTTTCGATTGGTTGAGCGGTTAGGCCGTTAGGGGTTCATATATCGGGAAAGTTTTTTTATGACCACCTTGTATATTTATACACATACATTTCAGAAAAGATTCGAATTTAGAGTCAGAAAAGCCTCTGAATATCAAATATGTGGTGGCATTATGAAACTTTAAAATTCGTCATAAATGATTCTTTCTTCTAAATCTCTCAAAAATATTCTTCAGTAAAATTGCTGATTAGCCTTTTAATTTTAAATATTTAAAAGCTGTTCATATTGAATATAAAATAATCAAGGTCGATCTAATATCTTAAAATATATTTGCAGTTTTAAAGATTTTATGATATTCTATACCGTTTAAAACAAAACAAAGAAAAAAGCTGCATACATATCTTTAATGTTACTATATTTTTTCAAAAGATGATGAATGAAATCTTACGAAATAGCACTTACAGAAAAGATCAAAAGTTTCTTTTTAAAAATTTAATCAAATTGCTTTGCTTTTGTGACCGCATTCCACATATTTTATTTTAATCGTTTATGTATTTTAGTTGTAGGATATTTCTTTCGAAAATCTATCTAATTGTTTAAATTACAGTAAATTCTTAAATATGATGAAGCTAATCTTGCACTTTAAAAAAGTAAATCTAATAAAAAAAAATAAAGAAAGACAAACAGCCTAAGCTGGATCAGTATTCACTATGTTTATTGAAAGAATATCATGGAAATTTGGAGAAGAATCATAAAATATCAATCTGTATGGAAATTGTCTGTGGTGCGCTGAAAAAGTAATTAAAAAAAAATATTTTTATCAAATACATCACTTTTGTGAACATGTTTCAGATGTTAATTTTAACTACTTAACTGATTTGCATGTACGCCAATTCGTGCTAAAATAGTTTTCTTGCTCCGTTACTCAGATCTTTCCATACAACCATTTTTGAATACTAATCATACTTCATTTAATGACAGAACTTTTAAGGGAAGATTTCTAGCCAGAAACAGCGATAGTTCTCCCATATTTTGTCCCTAATCACTTTATGATGATTTGATTATTTATAAAAGAAACCGAAGAATTATTACTCAATTTATCTCTTTAAACTGCAGAGCGTTTCTTGCTTAACCCTTAAATGCCGTGTGTTGCTTTTCAGCAACATACCCAAATTAGGGTCTAAAATACTGTTAGAATAATATTGAAGCTATAATGCCCAATGTCGCCAATAAAATACATACTGAAAATATTATTAAATCGATTTTCAACATGTAGATGGCAACACTCGTGCTGTTTAAGAATAAAGATATATTTTTTTTTTCAAATTGTTGCTACATGTTCTTTCTGTTTTGTTTGGAAGCTTGCGAAATACCCTGTTTTGTTCTGCAGTGAGCAAGTAAAATTTATTTCTTATTATAGTTCCTAAAATTCTTGTGTGTTTAACATTATAGAATTTTATCAAGGAGAATTATTTTTTCAATTAAAGACCAGTATTGCCGAATAGTAACAAACAGTTTTTTAGCCGTAAATCATACTTAAAACAAAATGATTTTTTTAAGTATTTTTTCCATGATTTATTTGAAAAATGAAAGCCGAAAAACATTATTACATTGATTTTTGAAAAATCCGGCATTTAAGAGTTAAGTCTACTTAGTTTTTTTAAATATGTTAAAAAATTAATGATTGTAAGAGTATGCTTATATTTCTTAAAATGAATTAAAGTAATAAACTGCTTTACTTTTTCAGGCTTTATCTCTTTTTGATTAAACTAAATTTTTCGCGTTTTGAGTACTACCATTCAGAGAAAAGTTCAAAAAATAAATTTTAACGAAGTCTTGAAATCACACTAACAGTGGCACTTAAAAAAATAAATTACTTTTTTTTTTTACTTCTTTATTAGGAATTTAAACTTCTTTGAAATGGCTATAACATATTTATTACCTAAACATTTGTGGTATATTTAAGACTTTTGGAAGTTTAAATCCACTAATACATTTGGATAGTTCGTCTAAAATTCTGAACCTTTAAAAATCTTGTAAGATAGATTTCTTTAAAAAGACGTGATGAAATAACAATCTGAAAAAATTTTGTTGTTTTAGTTCCAAGGGCAATTGCTTTAACGTTATCGGAATCTTCTTCCAATGTTGTGTGATTAGCATTAGGTGATCAAGGCAGAAAATTATACAGGGTGTTTCAAATAAAAGTATACAGGATTTCACTCTCCGGTTCGGATCTTCTTCATTGAGCGTGAGAATTAATCTTGGAATCTAACTTTTCCAATACAAGTGCTTTAACACTAAACGTACCGATATTTTTTATACCTATTCCTACCGGAAGGGGTCAAATGACCCCTATATCAAAAGTTATATATTTTACAATGTTTTGCGAAAAATATATCTGTTGATACACTTTCGTGTATGAATAAAACATTTTTTTTCTCAAATAATTATTACAAATTGTTTATTTATTAAAGTAAAAAAATATTATAATTAAGCAAAAATTTAAAAAAAAAGATTAATTATTTCAAGAAATTCGAAAATTTAATAAACAAATATTGTGCAAATTTATTTTATGTTCACCACATATTTTTAAGATTATTTCGGTCTCGATATAACCTGAAATGTTCAAACTAGAATCTCACTCGGAGTAAAGTCTATTTCTAATTATACCATCACACATTAACCCTTTCGAGGGCGGTGTCCTTAAAAAAGGACACCTAATTTTGATTTCAAAATTGACAATCTACACCAAGAATATTTAATTAAAATTTTCCTTTTATAATGTACGTGAAAATAAGAAAGTTCATATTTTCTAATAATATGTTTATAAGTTCTGGTGTCAGTCCATTATTTCATCAATTTATAAACAGAATTACTCCGCGTCGGATAGGGTTAACAAATATGATGCAATACAGTAGAATAAATGATGTAATAGCAAAAATACGCAATTTACTAATGTTCTTACAAAATAAAACATATATATCTTTATGATTTCACATAAATTTACTCAGGGGTCAAATGACTCCTTGCAGTAATTAAGCCTAAAACATTTTTTCTAGGCAAAAAAAGTCGTTCGGAGATGAGGCATTTTAAGGAATAATATGATCATATATTTTAATAAATGTCGTGAAATATAAAGAAATTTCATAATGTTTTAGTTTAAGAAATTCAAAAAGAGTCATTTGACCCCTCGCGGTAGCTTTAGTGTTAAAATGCGGTGAAGACTTGATTTATGAAAGTTCTACCTGGCGAGCCACTTGCCGAACAGATTTATTTCGCCATAGGTTATGACCAATGTATCCGCAGGACTTCGTTGATGATCGCGGTCTTCCCGAACGTTGCTTGTAAACATGTTGATCATGTCCATGTGCCTCAAGCTTAACTAATACTCTAGCGATTGTCAGCTACGCATTATAATAAAAAACAGCACGCATTTTAGCAAAATTTTCTATAAATTTATGCGCCCGAATTGTCAGAATTTTTTATTGCAAAATTTGATATAATTGTAGTCATATTTACACTAATGGTAGCATGATTGCACCACATTTTGCTGTAAAATTCGAAATATAATTTTATTTAAGGCATATTTTTCTGCCAATTTACAGCAATATATGCTGGCAAATTTGGTGCATAAATGTACAGTAAATATTGCGGTAATATTTTCGGTTTTTCTTGCACTGCGTAAGGGGATGTGTTTTCAAAACTGTTCCCTGAACTGTCTCTGCACTTCAACAACGTTTTCGAACTTCCAATGACACTATAGAATAAATTTTTCTTTGATCAAAACTTTATCTGGTTTCAGCAATTAAATTAGTTTTATCTGAAAAGAAAGCATACAAGAACAGGCAAGTCATTAAAGAATAAATTGTTTATAATTTGTTTTTAAATACGCTGTAGTCATTTTTAATGTGACTACCAAAATTCGAAAAATAAATTTTACATTACCTGACGTTAAAACTCAAAAAGTTTTCTCAAAACTCTTAAAGAGTCTCAAAACGCTTTCATTTTAAAAATAAAAATTATATTTTTATGTTCTTCTATCTTCACTAGAAGAAAGTATTGTAATCGAAATTCTTTTCGACTTCCGGTTTTCGACGGATTTGCAAGTTTTAGAGATCAGATATCCCAAAAAACATGTTTATGGAAAATGTCTGCCTGTCCGTGTGTCCGTATGTCTGTCGCCATTGTACCACCAAAAAGTGTATGAAGTTAAGCATAGAATTGAAACAAATTTTTTGCACATGTTTTTGGCCATGGCAAGAAGATCCTCCCTGAATTGGGAAATATTCCGCCGAGAGGGGGCATTATAATAGAGATTTTTGTGTGATTTTCTTGATTTTTAGTAGTTCTATTGTACTCCGGCGGCTCGTGAAGTGACGGGAACTTCCCATCCGGATAAGCCGGCTATTCACGAACAGCTGATATACAACAGAGTAACGGAAAATGATTGATTTTAATAAATAGCATGATCGAGATTAACTCGTATTTACACTGATTAATTGACTGAAGCAGAAGTTTAAGATGAAATCAAAGTTGATGCAGTATTGAACTAATAAAAATGAAACATTGACATTTGTAACAACATTTTAAAATATTAAAATATATGAGATAGAAGAAAGTTTTGGGATTGGCACATCCAACTATCTAAATTATTTCTCATTTTTTTCACATAAATCAGTGAATATCGAGCATTATTATTATTATTATTATTTTTTTTTTTTTTTGCTAAAATAGAAAATAATCCTGTAGTTAACGGTTAAGATAAATGCTTAACAATAGTTTGTTTCTCATTTAATGAATATTTGTGGACAACGTGACACTTAAAAATACAAAAATGAAGTTTCAAAATACTGTCAACCGGGTCACTTTTCGAACTAGTCTCTATTGTATAGTTTATAGTCTCTATTGTAGTTACATAATACTCATTACGTAATGCACAGACAGTGGCGCTGCCGTACTTCACGTCATTCTCTAGAACACAGTTGTACGAATTTGTAATTCCAATTACCTGCAATGTAATTAAAGTTTAATTGTATGCAATTAATTATAATTAAAATTACATCTCGTAAAATATTCTTGCAGCACTGTAACCGAACCGCCCCCATCCCATTATTTGACAAAATTTCTCCGTTTGAATGTGTGTAACTATAATCAATTACAAGCAATTAACCTATAATGTCACTGCGGATAATTGAGACTACAAATTTGCCCAACTCTGCTCTAGAATGATAAGATGTCCGCCAGAGGCGAGAAATAAAGCGTCCCGGATCTTTAAATCCTGGTCGAATGTTTATGAAAACTTTAAGTTAAGTAAATTATATGGTCTTCAAACATTCCCTTGCCCAGACGATCAAAATAGCAAGTAAATCCCATTGTTTATATTTATTTGTTAATTATGGAATGAAGATGTACATTTTGCTTTTATTTTTTGCTTTTATTTATTCCTTTTTAAACAAAAATTGGTGACCAACGACGGTAGTGATGAAGGCGGTGGCGACCTTGTTCATGACTCGATCATTTTAAGTGTTATTTTCTTCATAAAGTTTCTTTGATTCGACTTTCAAAAACGTTCTATTAAAAATTCCTTTTTCACCATCTAATTACCCAAAAATGTAACTAAATTTAATTTTATATTTTAAAAGCATTATTTTTTTAATTACATTTTTGTAAGTTTTCTTTGTTAGTTTCCTTAAAGTCGTAAATTACGATTTCATAGGCATTAAAATTAATGATTTAAAAAACTGGAAATTTCTCTGAATGTGTCAAACGAAAATTACTGAAAACTTCAAATGGAGAAGCAATTTTTAACACATTGACTGTGGTTTCTTTAGTTGTGGTTATCAATGCCCTGAGCTGAATCGTATTTTTTAAAAAATCGTTTCTTTTTGCACATAATTTGTATACACTATATAGCCATTAATGACCGGCAACTTTCAATTTTAGACATTTTGTCGAATATTTAGAAATATACTTGCCAGATTTTCCCAGAATTTCAGGATTAAAAAGAACAGGTATGACCTCATATTTAGCAATGTTCATTTGTTAAGGGGGGCAATTAGGGGGCCAACAAAAAAACAAAGAAAAAAAATAATACTTGGGATCCCCCTGTAAAATAAAATGCACGAAATGATCTATCCGCGACCGAATATAAATAAACAAGAATTGTGCAATATGTGTATTCTTTTGTGTTAGAATAGCACGTATATTAATATAGATATAGCGATTTCTTTTAAAAAATTAAGAAGTTCTTGCATGTTTTTTGCTTATAACATGCAGAGGTTTCAACCAAATCTAACGCCGGATTCAGAAAAATTGACAAAATATAGTAGAAACAACGTAGTGCAATTGGAATATAAATATGTTAAATAATTTAGGAAATATGGGCAGTTGTATGAAATAATTTTTATCTGCGCATGCACGAACGATAACAAGGATCATTTTACATAATTTACTAGTCAACTCAATGGAGCAACTTATTAAAAAAAATTTAGTCAAATATCGTAAAAATTCAGAAAGATATCGGCGTTAGAGTGAGCAAATTTTTAGTTGTTCTCTAAAAGCAGCTGAACGATAAGGAATTTTCCACAAATTGTCATTTTTAATTAATTTTTTTTTTTAATTTTAATTTTTTATTGATGCTTTAGTTCTTCTTGGATAATCACCAGAACAAGCCTATACCATGATCAAAAGAAGTATCAAAATCGAAGCATTTTTTCCAAATCTACTCGTTGATAGTCACTAAATACTAACTTTTTTCTGAAAGTCAGTTAATAAAAAATGACAATTTGTGTAAAATCCCTTATCACTCAGCTGCTTTTAGAGAACAACTAAAAATTTGCTCACTCTAACGCCGATACCTTTCTGAATTTTTAGGATATTTGACTAAATTTTTTTTAATAAGTTGCTCTATAGAGTTGACTATTAAATTGTGTAAAATGATCCTTGTTATCGTTCGCGCATGCACAGATAAAACTTATTTCATACAACTGCTCATATTTCCTAAAATATTTAATATATTTAAATTCCAATTGCACTATATTGTTTCTAGTATATTTTGTCAATGTTTCTGAATCCGGCGTTAGATTTGGTTGAAAACCCTGCATGTTATAAGCAAAAAACTTGCAAGAACTTTTTAATTTTCTTAAATAAATCGCTATATCTCTATTAATATATGTGCTATTCTTACACAAACGAATACAGATATTGCACAATTCCTGTTTATTTATATTCGGTAGCGATTAGATCATTTCGTGCATTTTATTTTACAGGGTGATCCCAAGTATTATTTTTTTTCTTTGGTTTTTTATTGGCCCCCTAATTGCTCTCTTTAACAAATCGACATTGCTAAATATGAGGTCATACCTGTTCTTTTTAATCCTGAAATTCCAGAAAAATCTGTCAAGTATATTTCTAAATATTCGACAAAATGTCTAAAATTGAAAGTTGGCTATATAGTGTACATTAATGGCTATATAGTGTATATTGCTATATTGAGATATTTTATCAATTTTCGAGCCCTTTTTTGGGAAAATATTTAACGTTTTTATTAATTAGGCGTCTAATAAAATAAACTGGAACGAAATTGTTTCAGATTTAGTGCAAATATACGAAAACAACTGAAAAATAACAGTAATTCAGGAGCGGCAGCTAATACATTTTCTTGAATATTTCTTCTATGCATTTGAATCAGTGCAATGTGCTCCAATTATGCAGAATGAATTGAGATTGATTTAAAAGTAATAGCAGCCATGCCGACAACGCATCAGGGAACATGGCAGGCTTTGTCAACGTTCATACACAAGTGGAGGGGTTGAGCGGTTATCGGCAGGTAGTCGACAAGTAGTCGACAACTGCAGTTAACGTGTTAAGAAAAAAATATATTTCAAGTGGCTATTTCTTACCTTCTAGAGTAGCGCAAAGTAGCTGGGTCAACGTTGGCTAATTGTTGTCTTACACTGTAAAAAAAAATCTGTAGTTCTACAGATGTAAAGTTACATGCTTACTAAACTTTCACCTGTAACTGTACGAAAAAAGCTGCAAATCTACAAAACTAGTTTTTGTAAAGCTACAAAAATCTGTAACTTTACAAATGAATCTGCTAAAATTTCAGTAATCTTACTAAACTTTTATTTGTAACCCTGGCTGCAGTTACATGAAAAGTTCTCGGAATCCCAGTTTCCAAAAAAATTCTTAGTAACCTTACAGATTTTTTGATTTTCGGCGCAAAAGTGTGTCTGTTACATGAAATTTTGTTGTTGCCGTTACATGAAAAGTTCTAGGAATCCCAGTTTCCTAGAAAAACTTTAGTAACTTCACAGATTTTTTTTTACAGTGTACGTTAACAAGGCCCGATTATCGCGGGGGAAATTTCAAGCAATAAATTTTAATAGAAATTTTCGCCTTAATCTTTCATAATTTCAAATCAAAAATTTCTAATGATTTTTATTATTGGAAGTTTGCCCAGTTGATAATAAGGCCCTGCACGTTGGCTCATAGTAAGAAATATGCGCTGTGCAGTACCATTGGTTAAAGAACCATTAACCAGCAAAAACCCAACTGTAGTCCAACTGTTAGCTAGTCAGATGCGTTCCAAATTAGAGGAACATCTTTACCCTACCATATCACAACAATTTTTACAAACTGCTAACGGTCGAGCAACGATCTGCGGTACTTGTTTTGCATTGGTGCAGAATTATTGCACATCATTTGGTGCATTTTAATAAGAGCAGTTTGGCATAGAAAATTATTTTGTGACAATCCTTTACTGTTATCCACACCCCTTTTCAAATCCATTGTTGCCATACCACTCTTTTTGACGCAGAATAAACGACGATATTATAATTTTTTACATGTACCTGTAAACAAACTGTACGAGATATGATAACTTATTTTAAAAGATAAAGTATTAATGTGTACCTTAAGAAAGTGTTCAAATTTCGTGACTGTTGGCCAAATTTTACGAACGTTAGAGCCTATAAAGTTAAAACAGAAATACAATAATACAGACACAAAGACAATAAAATATATAACGTGGCCATTAACAGAACGATCTCTTTTCAACAACAAAAAATAGTTATTAAAATCATAGGATTCATTCAAAAGTTACTTGTGGTAATGCATAAAAAATAAACATACAAATGAATTATATAACCTCTGGTGTTGGAAGTCTATTGAAAACTGAAAAACTAAATCTTTGAAAACAAATTTTATACACACTCAAGCAAAAGAGAGAGAAATCTTATGATTTGAAATCAGTTTTGTCCTAATGTTTTATTATTTATACTTAGTAATCTCTTCAGGGAGTTTATTTAGTAAAACGCTTTTTAAACCAAAACACGAAAGGAATTTCTCTTTCAAGTTTGGTGAAGCATTTTCTTCTGCCCAAGTTGAAATAATATGTCGAATATAAACGTGAACGTTTCAGCACTGTGTTTTATTTTATACAGTACACAAAAGAATTTTTCCCTTGTATGTACACTGATAGTTTTTGATATATTTGATGCAAAGGTAAATATAGATATTTGCATATATATTCTGTAGGCACATTAGAACTATATTTTCCTCTGCAGCTGGGATAAATATAAAAACACATGAATTATGACTCACTTATTTTTTACATTCTACAATAATTTTTATAAATAATTTTTCTATTTATTTATAAAAGTCTTCAAATACAAAATAAAAATACCTTTCTTAAAAAAGGGCAATTTTGTTTCCAAATCCTCTTTCACTTCTATTTAAAAACAAATTAATTTTTAAAAGAACTGAATATGTGTTCAAATTGTGATTGTCTAAGTGTAAATTAAATCTAGTGTAAAATCGTAGAAACGACTGTCGAATCAGTGCATTACATCACCCTCAATTAGTATTGCTGTTATATATACCGTCTGTTATTTTACACATATAGAGTACAAAGTAAAGGCAGGAAATACTCAAATAACTTTAATAAGCTGATAAGGCTAAAATTGCAGGAGAGTAGTCTACATATAGTAAAACGACTATGCATTATCAGATTAAAGTGACTGCAACACTCCTAGTGGCGGAATTTTCCACTATACGTTGAAAAGTGTGAAAAATAGCGATGTATAAAGCGATGAAAAATAGCGAACAAAAGTGTGGAGTGTCCTCGATGTAGTATAAAATGATGTCTTATATATAAAAATAATTTCATTAGAAGCCCTGAAATCTAAGTTTTTCGGTATGTAATTAACGGCTGAAATACGTCCCTATACGCGTTGGTGTTATGAAGCAGCAGCTCATTTACGAATAAAAATAACACATGTAAGCAAGATTAAATTTATTTTGACTAGCAGGAATGACCCACAGGAAAAATTAGCTATCTGTTTAACTCGATATATTTTTCTCACTGAATCATTCTTGCTGTTTTAGATGCAATTAGCTTGACCATCAAATATAGTGACCCAAAATGACCCACTTATCGAGTTTTTTCGAACATCCAACCTATCACAATGCTCTTCTCGAGCCTGAAAACGATGGAATACAAAATTTAGTGAAAATCGTTAGTCGTTTTCTAGGTAAAATAAGCTTGATCCACGTTGATTCAAAAAACCACTAACCGAAATTCATCGACAGATGTGAGCTATTTCAATGGTCTTTTTGTACTGTGAAACGGTATAACAAAAAAAAAAAAATACCAAAATTGTTTGAACCTTTTTGAGATGCCGTTAGCTTGACCCCGACCCATTATCACCAAAATGACCCACTAATAGAATTTTCTTGAGCATGCGACCTAGCCCAATGTTTTTATCTTGTCCAGAAACGGGTTAGTACAAAGTTTTGTCAAAATCTTTTGAGCGGTTTTTTAGACACAGTTAGCTTGATCCTGATCCATTAGGACCCAAAATGTCCCATTGATTGAATTTTCTTGAACATGCGACCCTGCACAATGCTCTTATCATGCACGGAAACGGTATTATACAAAATTATGTCAAAATGTTTTGAAGCGCTTTTTAAATACAATTAGCTTGACCCTGATCCATTGTGATCCTAAATGACCCACTAATCGAATTTTCATGAACATGCGACCTAGCCCAATGGTCTTCTCGAGCCCGAAAACGATAGAATACAAAATTTAGTCGAAATCGTTTTAGCCGTTTTTTTAGATACAATTAGCTGGACCCTGACCCACTGTGAGCAAAAATGACCCACTAATCGAATTTTCTATAAAAACATGCGACTTACCCCAATTTTCTTCTCATGCCCAGAAATTGTATACGTAATATACAATTTGGTCAAAATGTTTTGAACATGTTTTTAGATTCAATTAGCTTGACCCTGGCCCACTGTGACCCAAAATACCCTCCCCACTGTGACCACTAATAGCATTTTCTCGAACATGTGACTTATCCCAATGGTCCTCTCATGTCCAGAAACGGCCGTATATAAAAAAAATTTCGTGAAAACATCCTGAGCCTTTTCTTTAGATATAATTAGCTTGACCCTGACCCATAATGACGCACTAATCGAATTTTCTCAAACACGTGACCCATCCCAATGGTCTTTTCGTGCCCGAAAACGATAGATTACATAATTTCGTCAAATCGTAGTGCCATTATTTAGATAAACTTAGCTGGACCCACGGTGACCCCAAAATGACCCACTAATCAAATTTTCTTGAACACATTACCCATCCCAATGGTTTTTTAGTGCCCGAAAATGGTTAGATACAAATTTTAGTCAAAATCGATTGAGCCGTTCTCTAGATATAATTAGTTTGAGCCTGACCCATTATGACCCAAAATGTCCCACTAATCGAATTTTCTTGAAAACGAGGCCCATCCCAAGGGTCTTTTCGTGCCCGAAATCAGTAGGGTGCAAAATTTCGTCAAAATCGTTGTAGCCGTTATCTAGATAAACTTAGCTTGACCCACTGTGACCCAAAAATGACCCACTAATCGAATTTCCTCGAACATGTGGCTTAGCTCAATGGTCTTCTCGTAATCCAAAACTGTAGAATATAGAGTTTAGTGAAAATCGTTACAGCCGTTTTTTAGATAAAAATAGTTTGACCCACAGTGACCCAAAAATGACCCACTAATCGAATTTTCTCGAACACATGATCCATCCAAATGGTCTTTTCGTGCCCGAAAATGGTTAGATACAAAATTTAGTTAAAATCGATTGAGATAGATTATCTTTAGATATAATTAGCTTGACCCTGGCCCATTATGACCCAAAATGATCCACTAATCGAATTTACTCGAACACGAGACCCATCCCAGTGGTCTTTTAGTGCCTGATAATGGTTAGATACAAAATTTAATCAAAATCGATTGAGCCGTTCTCTAGATATAATTATTTTGACCCTGACCCATTATGACCCAAAATGACCCACTAATGTAATTTTCTCGATCATGAGACCCATCCCAATGATCTTTTCGTGCCCGAAAATGGTTAGATACAAAATTTAGTCAAAATCGATTGAGCCGTTCTCTAGATATAATTAGTTTGACCCTGACCCATTGTGGTCCAAAATGACCCACTAATAGAAATTTCTCGAACACGAGACCCATCCCAATAATCTTTTCGTGCCCGAAAACAGTAGAGTGCTAAATTTCGTCAAAATCGTTAAAGAAGTTATCTAGATAAACTTAGCTTGACCTACGTTGACCCAAAAATGACCCACTAATCGAATTTTCTCGAACATGTGACTTAGCCCAATAGTTCTCTCGTAATTTAAAACTGTAGAATATAGAGTTTAGTGAAATTCGTTAGAGCCGTTTTTTACATAAAATTGGCGTGACCCATAGTGACCCAAAAATAAGCCACTAATCGAAGTTTCTCGAACATGTGACCTAGTCCAATAGTTTCTTCGTGTCAAAAAAACGGTTGGATGTGAAATTTGGTCAAAATCGATTGAGCCCTTTTTTAGATATAATTAGCTTGACCTTGACCCATTACGACCCAAAATGACCAACTAATCAAATTTTCTCGAACACGTGACCTAGCCCAATGGTCTTATAATGCTTGAAAATGGTAAAATACAAAATTTAGTCAAAATCGATTGAGCCGTTCTCTAGATATAATTAGTTTGAGCCTGACCCATTATGACCCAAAATGTCCCACTAATCGAATTTTCTTGAAAACGAGGCCCATCCCAATGGTCTTTTCGTGCCCGAAATCAGTAGGGTGCAAAATTTCGTCAAAATCGTTGTAGCCGTTATCTAGATAAACTTAGCTTGACCCACTGTGACCCAAAAATGACCCACTAATCGAATTTCCTCGAACATGTGGCTTAGCTCAATGGTCTTCTCGTAATCCAAAACTGTAGAATATAGAGTTTAGTGAAAATCGTTACAGCCGTTTTTTAGATAAAAATAGTTTGACCCACAGTGACCCAAAAATGACCCACTAATCGAATTTTCTCGAACACATGATCCATCCAAATGGTCTTTTCGTGCCCGAAAATGGTTAGATACAAAATTTAGTTAAAATCGATTGAGATAGATTATCTTTAGATATAATTAGCTTGACCCTGGCCCATTATGACCCAAAATGATCCACTAATCGAATTTACTCGAACACGAGACCCATCCCAGTGGTCTTTTAGTGCCTGATAATGGTTAGATACAAAATTTAATCAAAATCGATTGAGCCGTTCTCTAGATATAATTATTTTGACCCTGACCCATTATGACCCAAAATGACCCACTAATGTAATTTTCTCGATCATGAGACCCATCCCAATGATCTTTTCGTGCCCGAAAATGGTTAGATACAAAATTTAGTCAAAATCGATTGAGCCGTTCTCTAGATATAATTAGTTTGACCCTGACCCATTGTGGTCCAAAATGACCCACTAATAGAAATTTCTCGAACACGAGACCCATCCCAATAATCTTTTCGTGCCCGAAAACAGTAGAGTGCTAAATTTCGTCAAAATCGTTAAAGAAGTTATCTAGATAAACTTAGCTTGACCTACGTTGACCCAAAAATGACCCACTAATCGAATTTTCTCGAACATGTGACTTAGCCCAATAGTTCTCTCGTAATTTAAAACTGTAGAATATAGAGTTTAGTGAAATTCGTTAGAGCCGTTTTTTACATAAAATTGGCGTGACCCATAGTGACCCAAAAATAAGCCACTAATCGAAGTTTCTCGAACATGTGACCTAGTCCAATAGTTTCTTCGTGTCAAAAAAACGGTTGGATGTGAAATTTGGTCAAAATCGATTGAGCCCTTTTTTAGATATAATTAGCTTGACCTTGACCCATTACGACCCAAAATGACCAACTAATCAAATTTTCTCGAACACGTGACCTAGCCCAATGGTCTTATAATGCTTGAAAATGGTAAAATACAAAATTTAGTCAAAATCGATTGAGCCGTTCTCTAGATATAATTAGTTTGAGCCTGACCCATTATGACCCAAAATGTCCCACTAATCGAATTTTCTTGAAAACGAGGCCCATCCCAATGGTCTTTTCGTGCCCGAAATCAGTAGGGTGCAAAATTTCGTCAAAATCGTTGTAGCCGTTATCTAGATAAACTTAGCTTGACCCACTGTGACCCAAAAATGACCCACTAATCGAATTTCCTCGAACATGTGGCTTAGCTCAATGGTCTTCTCGTAATCCAAAACTGTAGAATATAGAGTTTAGTGAAAATCGTTACAGCCGTTTTTTAGATAAAAATAGTTTGACCCACAGTGACCCAAAAATGACCCACTAATCGAATTTTCTCGAACACATGATCCATCCAAATGGTCTTTTCGTGCCCGAAAATGGTTAGATACAAAATTTAGTTAAAATCGATTGAGATAGATTATCTTTAGATATAATTAGCTTGACCCTGGCCCATTATGACCCAAAATGATCCACTAATCGAATTTACTCGAACACGAGACCCATCCCAGTGGTCTTTTAGTGCCTGATAATGGTTAGATACAAAATTTAATCAAAATCGATTGAGCCGTTCTCTAGATATAATTATTTTGACCCTGACCCATTATGACCCAAAATGACCCACTAATGTAATTTTCTCGATCATGAGACCCATCCCAATGATCTTTTCGTGCCCGAAAATGGTTAGATACAAAATTTAGTCAAAATCGATTGAGCCGTTCTCTAGATATAATTAGTTTGACCCTGACCCATTGTGGTCCAAAATGACCCACTAATAGAAATTTCTCGAACACGAGACCCATCCCAATAATCTTTTCGTGCCCGAAAACAGTAGAGTGCTAAATTTCGTCAAAATCGTTAAAGAAGTTATCTAGATAAACTTAGCTTGACCTACGTTGACCCAAAAATGACCCACTAATCGAATTTTCTCGAACATGTGACTTAGCCCAATAGTTCTCTCGTAATTTAAAACTGTAGAATATAGAGTTTAGTGAAATTCGTTAGAGCCGTTTTTTACATAAAATTGGCGTGACCCATAGTGACCCAAAAATAAGCCACTAATCGAAGTTTCTCGAACATGTGACCTAGTCCAATAGTTTCTTCGTGTCAAAAAAACGGTTGGATGTGAAATTTGGTCAAAATCGATTGAGCCCTTTTTTAGATATAATTAGCTTGACCTTGACCCATTACGACCCAAAATGACCAACTAATCAAATTTTCTCGAACACGTGACCTAGCCCAATGGTCTTATAATGCTTGAAAATGGTAAAATACAAAATTTAGTCAAAATCGATTGAGCCGTTCTCTAGATATAATTAGTTTGAGCCTGACCCATTATGACCCAAAATGTCCCACTAATCGAATTTTCTTGAAAACGAGGCCCATCCCAATGGTCTTTTCGTGCCCGAAATCAGTAGGGTGCAAAATTTCGTCAAAATCGTTGTAGCCGTTATCTAGATAAACTTAGCTTGACCCACTGTGACCCAAAAATGACCCACTAATCGAATTTCCTCGAACATGTGGCTTAGCTCAATGGTCTTCTCGTAATCCAAAACTGTAGAATATAGAGTTTAGTGAAAATCGTTACAGCCGTTTTTTAGATAAAAATAGTTTGACCCACAGTGACCCAAAAATGACCCACTAATCGAATTTTCTCGAACACATGATCCATCCAAATGGTCTTTTCGTGCCCGAAAATGGTTAGATACAAAATTTAGTTAAAATCGATTGAGATAGATTATCTTTAGACATAATTAGCTTGACCCTGGCCCATTATGACCCAAAATGATCCACTAATCGAATTTACTCGAACACGAGACCCATCCCAGTGGTCTTTTAGTGCCCGATAATGGTTAGATACAAAATTTAATCAAAATCGATTGAGCCGTTCTCTAGATATAATTAGTTTGACCCTGACCCATTATGACCCAAAATGACCAACTAATGTAATTTTCTCGATCATGAGACCCATCCCAATGATCTTTTCGTGCCCGAAAATGGTTAGATACAAAATTTAGTCAAAATCGATTGAGCCGTTCTCTAGATATAATAAGTTTGACCCTGACCCATTGTGACCCAAAATGACCCACTAATAGAAAGTTCTCGAACACGAGACCCATCCCAATGGTCTTTTCGTGCCCGAAAACAGTAGAGTGCAAAATTTCGTCAAAATCGTTAAAGAAGTTATCTAGATAAACTTAGCTTGACCTACGTTGACCCAAAAATGACCCACTAATCGAATTTTCTCGAACATGTGACTTAGCCCAATAGTTCTCTCGTAATTTAAAACTGTAGAATATAGAGTTTAGTGAAATTCGTTAGAGCCGTTTTTTACATAAAATTGGCGTGACCCATAGTGACCCAAAAATAAGCCACTAATCGAAGTTTCTCGAACATGTGACCTAGTCCAATAGTTTCTTCGTGTCAAAAAAACGGTTGGATGTGAAATTTGGTCAAAATCGATTGAGCCCTTTTTTAGATATAATTAGCTTGACCTTGACCCATTACGACCCAAAATGCCCAACTAATCAAATTTTCTCGAACACGTGACCTAGCCCAATGGTCTTATAATGCTTGAAAATGGTAAAATACAAAATTTAGTCAAAATCGATTGAGCCGTTCTCTAGATATAATTAGTTTGAGCCTGACCCATTATGACCCAAAATGTCCCACTAATCGAATTTTCTTGAAAACGAGGCCCATCCCAATGGTCTTTTCGTGCCCGAAATCAGTAGGGTGCAAAATTTCGTCAAAATCGTTGTAGCCGTTATCTAGATAAACTTAGCTTGACCCACTGTGACCCAAAAATGACCCACTAATCGAATTTCCTCGAACATGTGGCTTAGCTCAATGGTCTTCTCGTAATCCAAAACTGTAGAATATAGAGTTTAGTGAAAATCGTTACAGCCGTTTTTTAGATAAAAATAGTTTGACCCACAGTGACCCAAAAATGACCCACTAATCGAATTTTCTCGAACACATGATCCATCCAAATGGTCTTTTCGTGCCCGAAAATGGTTAGATACAAAATTTAGTTAAAATCGATTGAGATAGATTATCTTTAGATATAATTAGCTTGACCCTGGCCCATTATGACCCAAAATGATCCACTAATCGAATTTACTCGAACACGAGACCCATCCCAGTGGTCTTTTAGTGCCTGATAATGGTTAGATACAAAATTTAATCAAAATCGATTGAGCCGTTCTCTAGATATAATTATTTTGACCCTGACCCATTATGACCCAAAATGACCCACTAATGTAATTTTCTCGATCATGAGACCCATCCCAATGATCTTTTCGTGCCCGAAAATGGTTAGATACAAAATTTAGTCAAAATCGATTGAGCCGTTCTCTAGATATAATTAGTTTGACCCTGACCCATTGTGGTCCAAAATGACCCACTAATAGAAATTTCTCGAACACGAGACCCATCCCAATAATCTTTTCGTGCCCGAAAACAGTAGAGTGCTAAATTTCGTCAAAATCGTTAAAGAAGTTATCTAGATAAACTTAGCTTGACCTACGTTGACCCAAAAATGACCCACTAATCGAATTTTCTCGAACATGTGACTTAGCCCAATAGTTCTCTCGTAATTTAAAACTGTAGAATATAGAGTTTAGTGAAATTCGTTAGAGCCGTTTTTTACATAAAATTGGCGTGACCCATAGTGACCCAAAAATAAGCCACTAATCGAAGTTTCTCGAACATGTGACCTAGTCCAATAGTTTCTTCGTGTCAAAAAAACGGTTGGATGTGAAATTTGGTCAAAATCGATTGAGCCCTTTTTTAGATATAATTAGCTTGACCTTGACCCATTACGACCCAAAATGACCAACTAATCAAATTTTCTCGAACACGTGACCTAGCCCAATGGTCTTATAATGCTTGAAAATGGTAAAATACAAAATTTAGTCAAAATCGATTGAGCCGTTCTCTAGATATAATTAGTTTGAGCCTGACCCATTATGACCCAAAATGTCCCACTAATCGAATTTTCTTGAAAACGAGGCCCATCCCAATGGTCTTTTCGTGCCCGAAATCAGTAGGGTGCAAAATTTCGTCAAAATCGTTGTAGCCGTTATCTAGATAAACTTAGCTTGACCCACTGTGACCCAAAAATGACCCACTAATCGAATTTCCTCGAACATGTGGCTTAGCTCAATGGTCTTCTCGTAATCCAAAACTGTAGAATATAGAGTTTAGTGAAAATCGTTACAGCCGTTTTTTAGATAAAAATAGTTTGACCCACAGTGACCCAAAAATGACCCACTAATCGAATTTTCTCGAACACATGATCCATCCAAATGGTCTTTTCGTGCCCGAAAATGGTTAGATACAAAATTTAGTTAAAATCGATTGAGATAGATTATCTTTAGACATAATTAGCTTGACCCTGGCCCATTATGACCCAAAATGATCCACTAATCGAATTTACTCGAACACGAGACCCATCCCAGTGGTCTTTTAGTGCCCGATAATGGTTAGATACAAAATTTAATCAAAATCGATTGAGCCGTTCTCTAGATATAATTAGTTTGACCCTGACCCATTATGACCCAAAATGACCCACTAATGTAATTTTCTCGATCATGAGACCCATCCCAATGATCTTTTCGTGCCCGAAAATGGTTAGATACAAAATTTAGTCAAAATCGATTGAGCCGTTCTCTAGATATAATAAGTTTGACCCTGACCCATTGTGACCCAAAATGACCCACTAATAGAAATTTCTCGAACACGAGACCCATCCCAATGGTCTTTTCGTGCCCGAAAACAGTAGAGTGCAAAATTTCGTCAAAATCGTTAAAGAAGTTATCTAGATAAACTTAGCTTGACCTACGTTGACCCAAAAATGACCCACTAATCAAATTTTCTGGAACATGTGACTTAGCCCAATAGTTCTCTCGTAATTTAAAACTGTAGAATATAGAGTTTAGTGAAAATCGTTAGAGCCGTTTTTTAGATAAAATTGGCGTGACCCATAGTGACCCCAAAATAAGCCACTAATCGAAGTTTCTCGAACATGTGACCTAGTCCAATAGTTTCTTCGTTTCGAAAAACGGTTGGATGTGAAATTTGGTCAAAATCGATTGAGCCCTTTTTTAGATATAATTAGCTTGACCTTGACCCATTACGACCCAAAATGACCCACTAATCGAATTTTCTCGAACACGTGACCTAGCCCAATGGTCTTATAATGCCTGAAAATGGTAAAATACAAAATTTCGTCAAAATCGATTGAGCCGTTCTTTAGATATAATAAGTTTGACTCTGACCCGTTATGACCCAAAATGACCCCCTAATCGAATTTTCTCGAAAACGAGACCCATCCCAATGATCTTTTCGTGCCCGAAAATGGTTAGATACAAAATTTAGTCAAAATCTATTGAGCCGTTCTCTAGATATCTCTAGATAACTTGACCCTGACCCATTATGACCCAAAATGACCCACTAATGGAATTTTCTCAAACACGAGACCCATCCCAATGGTCTTTTCGTGCCCGAAAACAGTAGGGTACAAAATTTCGTCAAAATCGTTAAAGAAGTTGTCTAGATAAACTTAGCTTGACCCACGGTGACCCAAAAATGACCCACTAAACGAATTTTCTCGAACATGTGACTTAGCGCAATAGTTTTCTCGTAATCCAAAACTGTAGAATATAGAGTTTAGTGAAAATCGTTAGAGCCGTTTTTTAGATAGAATTGGCTTGACCCATGGTGACCCAAAAATGACCCACTAATCGAAGTTTCTTGAACATGTGACCTAGCCCAAAAGTTTCCTCGGGTCGAAAAACGGTTGGATGTGAAATTTGGTCAAAATCGATTGAGCCGTTTTTTAGATATAATTAGCTTGACCTTGACCCATTACGACCCAAAGTGACCCACTAATCGAATTTTCTCGAACACGTGACCTAGCCCAATGGTCTTATCATGCCCGAAAATGGTAAAATACAAAATTTCGTCAAAATTGTTAGAGCCGTTTTTAAGATAAAATTTACACACACACACACACACACAATTTTTGCTCGCATTAAAGTATAAGATAAAGCAATCAATTAAATATGCTCACTTGGCAAGAATACATATCCTCTCGAATGCATACGCATGCATTGCTGAAAATAGCGAACAAACTAATCATATTAAAAAATGTCCTTTGTTTACTTGTGCAGGTTTTATTATTAAATATGCATTTTCTTCATAATATCATACCCTACTGCTAGAGATGCTTAAAAGTTGCAAAGTATCAAAAATATAAAAGTAATTAAAGGTGAAAATAAAATAAAAATTATAAAATTGAAAAGGTCAGAAGGTAGCATAGAACGCAGGCCCCCTAGCCAGTGTGCGAGCACTCTACGTAGACGTCAAGAAATCTGCGAGGTATTTGAGGCTACTTCAGTCAAATGAAAAGAAGCGTTCGCTAATGCTAATCATATGGAAGAAATTTATAAAGATATCTCTTGAATATCAATATTTTTAAATGATTTTTTTTTTTTTTTTTGCATTGGGTAACTGAACATAACATAACCTGCATAACAATCTGTATGCAGGCCGTTTTTTACTTTTTCGATTTTGATTGCAGATATTTTTATGAGGATGATGCTTTTACTTTCGAAACCGGTTCCGAAAATGAAAGTGTCCTTATTAAAAATACCTGTCAACAGAATCTAAAAAGTAAACAACGGCCTTTGTACAGATCGATCTAAACTATTCAGTGCAAAAAAAAATCATTTAAAAATATTGAAACGCAACCGAGATATCTTTATAAATTTCTTCCATAGGATTAGCATTAGCGAACGGGTCTTTCCTTTTGACTGAAGTAGCCTCTTAACTTTAACACCCTAATTTCCCAAAATCTAAGGTCCATTTGAAGAGATCCTTTTGCCAGCATAGTTAGGGATAAAAGTTCTACAGCATACTTTAAAAACATCAAATTCGGTGAATACGATGTTTGGTGGTTCCCTTGTGGGTGAAAAATGTCGAAGCCACAGGATTTGAACACTGGGATTTCCCAGACTTGACTCCTGGCCTGGAAATTTTTTACTCTGTTGGAATTAATGATTTTCTCCCATAGTACTCTTGTTTTCAGTATTCAAAATAAAATGTTGATGTATAAAAGCATGTTGTCGTAGCACACCGTTTTACGAGTAATAATGAGAACTGTAATAATATTTCAAAATGCGCGTAAATATAAACGTAAACAAAATACAAATACAAAACAAAAATTAAATTTAAAAAATCAATAAATCCGACTGCGTAAAAAGCGAACTAATTAATTATTTCTCATCAATGTGAAACTATTTTTTATATTACTTACCTACTTTTTTATTTACTTGTATTGGTGTGTTTATGATGTGTTGGGATGGTATGTAAATTGTGTTTAATTGTTAGTTCCTATCTATAAACACTGTTTTGATGAGGCCTATAGATAGATGTCTATGAAAGTTAGAGTTGCAGTAAAGCTAGAGATCCTACCTACACAACTTCCAGGTTGTGTAATATTTAAACGGATCTTCGGACTGTAAAATAGTCAATGAAACATCGTCTTCATTTTGAAAGACCTATCCAATAATATGCCATTCAATAGGGTGCGTAAAAATTTTTTTCGTCTCTACCGCCATTTTGTATTTTACGGCCGCTATTTTGAATTTATAAAAACAAAACCTAGCATATAACCATCGGACGGTTAAGACGAATCGATAGAGATTCATTCATTAAAATCCATCCAGCCATTGGGATGTTTCGAGGGTATAAAGAAATCCACATACTCAGATACGTGTAAAACACATAACCCTTTATGGCAGACGGGTAAAAACAATACAAACTACTCATTAAAATTAAATTATAACTATGCAAAATAATTTTAAACTTTCTATCAGTGTATATTGATTAGATTTCGTCTTAAAAATTCGTTAGCTTCTTTATTAAATAAAAACTTTTTATCCTTTTATAATTTTCTAAATTATAAAATTATTAATTTTCTAAAATATTTCTCTTAATTTCCTCCATCAGTAAAAACTTAATCTAATTCTGTGACCACAGTCCACAAGTATAATCGGGCTACGAAACTGAAGTAAAAAATTATAGTATCAAAATCCAAATGCTTTAGAAACTGGCAGGTTACCGCATGCAATTGCTGTTATCGACTTTGCAACTTTTTACTTCTTCAAGCATTTGGCTGAAGTTATATCACAACAAATTGCAATTATTTAATTTTGAATATAAAACAGGGGTGTCGGAAACGTGTGATTTATTTTATTAACAATGAGAAAAGCTTTTGCTTTCTTTTGAGCTCGCTTTCCCTTGAGTTCGTACACATCATAGGATGTATATAGTCTTGTACAATAACGATATTTTATAATAAGAAAAACTTGGACTTACGCTGTCAAAATTTAATAATTAAAAATCTTACGATACTAATCAGCGTACACGTAAATAAAAACTATATTAGAAATACATTACAAATAATTCCCAACGTCTCGTGCTCATTCTAACGAGCACATCATCAGGGGAGAGAGTCCTTGACCTCCTCGGAGCGAAGTCTCCAACATCACATTCACGACATCACAACTGAAAACATTACGGTAACTGATCATTAGAACAACCAAAATCAGTACTGCGCCTTATATGGCGCCATCTGTTGGTATGTTAACACACTACGATAAGAAAATTGGAAAACTCGAAATAAACTTTACGAATGTACTTCTTTTAAAATATTCAACCAAACATTAGAAATTTGAAATGAAATATTGTCATTGCATACCTCGTTTTTTCTTAGACTTATTTCTATGGATTCACGTATAAGGGCTTTAAGTGGGTTGGAATATTTAGAGATAATTTTTACATTGTCAAAATGAACTGCCTTGACACTGCCTTTAAATGCTAATCTAGATAAAGCTGTAGATAGTCTATTGAATTTTAAATCACTTTTATGTTCTTTAATTCTTTCAAACAGGCATCGTTTTGTCATTCCAATATATGAAGTTAATAGACCAGTATTGAGTTGAATAGGGATTTCGTAAACACAAGGATGGAATAAAATTGGTAGAGGATCTTGCTTTCTGGTAATAGCTGCAAACAGATTATTTGAGGGGGAGGCAACAAGAAGAATTCTGAATCTATTGAAAATTCTCTTTAATAATTTCAAACATTGCTGGAATATAAGAAATTTTTCTATAAGTAGGACGAGTTAACTGAGTGCTTTGTGGATAACTATTGAACTTCTCAATTAATTTATGGATAACCTGTGGATTATATCCATGATCTATTCCAATCTTGACAATATGGTTTAGTTCCTCTTCCAAAAATTCATCCGAACAAACAATATGTGCCCTCTTAATAAAAGAATTAAACGCAGACATTTTATAACCCCATGGGGTTGAAGCAGTAACAGGAATAATGCAATCTAATTTCATTGATTTTCTGAAAACTTTTTTTTTAAGCGTATTACCAGATTTTAAAACCAAGACATCTAAAAATGGGAGGGTGTTATTGACTTCATTTTCTATGGTGAATTTAATATTATCGTCGAGATGATTTAAATCCTCAAAAAATTCCATTAAAGCTGGCTTTCCCTCTTCCCAAACTACAAAAACATCATCCACATACCTTAACCATAATTTGGGTTTATGTTTAAAAGTGTTGAAAATATAATCTTCCAAGGGTCTAAGCTTAAATTCAGCAAAGATACTTGAAATAGGTGACCCCCATCGGTGCACCCTTATCTTGCTTATAATAATTACCGTTAAAATAGAATACATTACTCTGGTTAATTAAATTTAAACCTGCTCCTAACGAGGTTTTAATTTCTTGACTCAGATTATTTAATTTATCTATAGACTGGTTAATAGTATTCATAACTTCGGAAATATCTATGGAGGGGAAAAGCGAGACAATATCAAAACTAGCTAAAATAGTATTATCGTTAATCTCCACATCTGCAATCCTGTTTATAAATTCACCAGTAGAAGAAATAGAATAATTTGAAGATGGGATAATCGTTTTTAGAAAACTAGCATAAGCTTTTTCAACATAATAAAGTGGACCTTGGCATCTCGGGATCTTTCATTCTAGCTGTAATCCTAGACGTAACACCTGTATGGTTAAGTTTAATTTTATTTATTATAATTATATTTTTAAGGAAGAAGAAGTGATATCTCTAGGTGGCAAATATAACTTTCAAGTTTCCATTAATCCAAAGGACATCTGCACAGAATTAGAGGCTGTTATTCAAGATATTCCTACTAGTGAACAAGACATTGTGAGATTAAAGGTATGTAACTTAAGCAAAAAGTATTTTAAGAAACAAAATAACGCGAATAAAAATCAGCTTGGCATAGTCTCTACATTAAGAAGGGATAAGAATTTATGTTTTATGAACACTGATAAATCTGGAAAACTGGCAGTAATGAATCAAGATACCTATATAAGTAAAATGGAAAAATGTATAGAACAGTTGTCCTGTCATGTCCTTAGTAAAGACCCCAACACTGGGATCTACAGAAAAACACAAGAGCTTCTTAGAAATAGTAAATGGCCCGATGAAATGAAAAATAAAATTAAACTTAACCATACAGGTGTTACGCCTAGGATTACAGCTAGAATAAAAGATCATAAACCAGATTTTCCACTTAGACCGATTGTCCCGAGATGCCAAGGTCCACTTTATTATGTTGAAAAAGCTTATGCTAGTTTTCTAAAAACGATTATCCCATCTTCAAATTATTCTATTTCTTCTACTGATGAATTTATAAACAGGATTGCAGATGTGGAGATTAACGATAATACTATTTTAGCTAGTTTTGATACTGTCTCGCTTTTCCCCTCCATAGATATTTCCGAAGTTATGAATACTATTAACCAGTCTATAGATAAATTAAATAATCTGAGTCAAGAAATTAAAACCTCGTTAGGAGCAGGTTTAAATTTAATTAACCAGAGTAATGTATTCTATTTTAACGGTAATTATTATAAGCATGATAAGGGTGCACCGATGGGGTCACCTGTTTCAAGTATCTTTGCTGAATTTAAGCTTAGACCCTTGGAAGATTATATTTTCAACACTTTTAAACATAAACCCAAATTATGGTTAAGGTATGTGGATGATGTTTTTGTAGTTTGGGAAGAGGGAAAGCCAGCTTTAATGGAATTTTTTGAGGATTTAAATCATCTCGACGATAATATTAAATTCACCATAGAAAATGAAGTCAATAACACCCTCCCATTTTTAGATGTCTTGGTTATAAAATCTGGTAATACGCTTAAAAGAAAAGTTTTCAGAAAATCAATGAAAATAGATTGCATTATTCCTGTTACTGCTTCAACCCCATGGGGTTATAAAATGTCTGCGTTTAATTCTTTTATTAAGAGGGCACATATTGTTTGTTCGGATGAATTTTTGGAAGAGGAACTAAACCATATTGTCAAGATTGGAATAGATCATGGATATAATCCACAGGTTATCCATAAATTAATTGAGAAGTTCAATAGTTATCCACAAAGCACTCAGTTAACTCGTCCTACTTATAGAAAAATTTCTTATATTCCAGCAATGTTTGAAAGATTAAAGAGAATTTTCAATAGATTCAGAATTCTTCTTGTTGCCTCCCCCTCAAATAATCTGTTTGCAGCTATTACCAGAAAGCAAGATCCTCTACCAATTTTATTCCATCCTGGTGTTTACGAAATCCCTATTCAACTCAATACTGGTCTATTAACTTCATATATTGGAATGACAAAACGATGCCTGTTTGAAAGAATTAAAGAATATAAAAGTGATTTAAAATTCAATAGACTATCTACAGCTTTATCTAGATTAGCATTTAAAGGCAGCGTCAAGGCAGTTCATTTTGACAATGTAAAAATTATCTCTAAATATTCCAACCCACTTAAAGCCCTTATACGTGAATCCATAGAAATAAGTCTAAGAAAAAACGAGGTATGCAATGACAATATTTCATTTCAAATTTCTAATGCTTGGTTGAATATTTTAAAAGAAGTACATTCGTAAAGTTTATTTCGAGTTTTCCAATTTTCTTATCGTAGTGTGTTAACCTACCAACAGATGGCGCCATATCAGGCGCAGTACTGATTTTGGTTGTTCTAATGATCAGTTACCGTAATGTTTTCAGTTGTGATGTCGTGAATGTGATGTTGGAGACTTCGCTCCGAGGAGGTCAAGGACTCTCTCCCCTGATGATGTGCTCGTTAGAATGAGCACGAAACGTTGGGAATTATTTGTAATGTATTTTTAATATAGTTTTTATTTGCATGTACGCTGATTAGTATCGTAAGATTTTTAATTATTGATATTTTTTAATCGATATCATCCACTGTTTGAATGTCTCGATCGTTTTAGGTTGCTGGAATGACTTTCGATTATCGACTCGATCGTTCTTTCCCAGTAAGAGGCCGAGTTTATGAGTTCCTATTAATATCCAAGAGTTCCCATATGGGAAGGGGAAGAGGGCTTGAGCCCCATGCCCTTATGTGTTCAATAACCAAATACTTTAACACTTAAGTAAAGGAAACTTCTTAAATAAAGAAAAGGTAATATGACATTCATACTTTAAAAATAATCCTTTTTTTCTGAAAAAATTGATTTGCTCAAATTTCCTATTAATTTAGTTTTAAAAGCACAGCAAGGAATTTTAGGTGATAATTTTATCACATTGTTACTTTTTTAACTGTTTGAGAAGCTTGTACTTAACTTTTTATTGATAAAGAATCGAATTGAGAAAGACACTGCTTCGCAAGGTCTTACAGTTGACTGAAACATCATTTATAATGTTTATTGCATGTTTTAAAATCATATATGGATATTCTCCCAATCTGGAGTCAGTTGTAAAAAAATTTACAGCATTAAGAGGTTACGTGGGTTTCGATGGTTTAAAAGAAAGCATATTTTTTTTATATAAAGTAAATACACATTATTTTATTCAACATTTTAAGCATATAAAAGAGCAGCATTTAAACAAAATTTTACAAAATTCTCATTCAAAAATTTGGAAAATTCAGCCGGTGGGACCTGGTTCCCGGAGACACCCTCAAAAAAGGTGTCCTCGTGGTGATCAGGATAACTCATGATAGCTTTATCGGAGATTATAAAAAACATTTTTTTTTTCTTTTAGTAGATAAGTATAGCTCGTGACTGAACGAAAGATTTAAATAAAAATTGAAATTTGAACGTTTGGCTGAGTTGTAAGCAAAACAGTGCAATTTTTGGTACAATTTACACTACGCATAGCCTTGTAAAATTAGTTGCAATCGAAAAACAAAAAGAGCTTCGTTCAAGCACCAGTCAATTCTATTTTGAAAAAGTGCGCAAAATTTCCTTGAGATCGGTGCATTAGTTTTTGAGAAACCGTGTCCACCGACTTCAAAAATAGCGTTTTTAGAAAAAAGAGATTAAAGTTTTAAGTAGGAATAAAACGAAGAATTTTTTTTACAGAAACTTTAATGGAATAGTCGATTCCAGTTCCATAAAGTAAAGATCCTGTTGCAGCTGCAATGTCTAGGGCATCCTTTTGCTCCTGCCTGAGACGAATTCTTGCTTCTCGAGTAAAAGTCTTAGCTTTTTTTCAGCTATGTGTATGCGATTTTCATCCTCTTTCCGAGCGTACTCGTAGTTATTTCAGCCAAGTTTTGTATCCATGCTAGACTCCATTTCAGGAGCAAGTCCTGCTTTTGCATTTTACGTAGTATCCAGAGTTTATTTGGGGTTTTGCCTCAGCAAATTAATCAGTTCCAAACGAATAATTTTTTTAAATAAATCTGCACCCAAGGGATTAAAATAAAATATTTAAAATGGGTGACCCTTTGAAAGTAAAAAAAACGAGTGAGAGACAGACCGACAAACAATAGCTAAGCAGCTGCGTCAATATACCTGCGTCGCTCCCAGCCGGTCTAACCTAATGATGGGAATTTCCAAAGGCTCTCTCTCTCTCTCTCTCTCTCTCCTAGACTTTTACTCTGATTGACTTGAAACTTTGGGAAAATATTCTAGACATATTGTACTGTATATATATATATATATATATATAAATGTTTTTTTTTTTTTTTTAATTTTCAAACCCATGTAACGACTTAAGTCATCTGTAAAAAAATTGATGTCGATGAACTGATGATTAGTGACGCAGGAAAATTCGGGACTAACTTCTTACGGCTAGCGTGATGGTTACGATGATGCTTATAATTAATATTAATTAATACAATTTAAAATATAACTAAAAAATTATAATTTTTAAAAGATAATCATTCTGGAAAGTAAATAGTTGTTTTTTTATTATATATTATTCTATTTTTTTTAAAGTTAAAATTAGCATTTTGAGATGCGTCAGATAATGTTTTCAAAGATATATCTAAATTTCTTCATATGGATATTAATACAATGTGGCAAAGAAACTGATTATAATGAAACCCATATGTAACAAATAATTTTCACGATTCCTTCAGTTTCGTTATAAGCGGTTTTTACTATATACAAAGCTCGCAGCGTTTCTAAATTTGTCTTCATTTATTAATATTATTTCAATCAAAAATCTTCATAGTCGATTCTTTTAACATCTGCATTAGAAGTCTACAATGATAATCATCCTTTTAAAATAGTTGTAGCTAAAAACTAAACTTGCGGTATTCATTAAGGATCAGGGCGTATAGAGCCCAACCCTGTTTTCTTGAACATGGGCCGTTAGGTGTTATGCACCATATGTCCCGGTCATGTGGTCAGCCTAACGCGGTACCATCAGTTTTTAGTTCTCAAGCAAGCTTGTGCTCATTTTATCAACCACAAATGGATAAAAGATAGAGTGAACCTTGCCCAGCCCGGAGACAAACTCTAGACCCGTTCCGTGGTAGCAAGACAAATAGTGGTAGCGACGTGAGAAAATATTAGGAATTCTGCAATCCCTGCATATACGATTATATAAAATTGCATGTTTAAATTTTAAATTATCATTAAACTTTTAATCTTAATAATTAATTTTCATAATTAATAATTATCGATGCCATTAATGTACATACTACATTATTAATATAATGCACGTGTTATACAGAGAAAATTCTTCATAAAGGTCTGCAAGAGTAAAAATTTTACAGCCGCCGGTCTGTTTATATTTTGACAATTCATGGCCTGCCTCGACAAAAATCAGTGCAATAAGACGCGACTCAATGCGTAAAAAAAAAGAGACACCTGCACGGGTCGAAATTTTCAAGCCGGTTTGTTTATATTTTTTCCCAATTCATGGTCTGCCCGGACAAAATTCAATGAAATAAGACCCGACTCAATTTGTAAAAAGAAAAGACATATTTCTTAATTAATTTTATCCCATAATTAATATTAATATTCCTTAAAACGAATATTTCATGTATATTTTATGTAAAATGTACATTTTTTAGCTGTGTCTGCAAGCCACAAAACACCAAATAAAAGCATAATTTGATTAATTAGAAAAACACATTAAAATGAAGTCTCATGGGAATTATTAACTTAGGGATCATAACGAGTACTTGCTAATTATTTCACTTTTTTCAAATAGTATTACGCGTCGCATGGCAGAAATCTGCCTTGAAATAAGCCGGATGATGTTCTTCTAAAATAGTAATATTCAAAATCTAATACAGTTTAAAATGAAAGTAAAAGACAGTTAATAAAAATAAAAACTCTTAAGTTCTAAAGAAGAAAATGAAAAAATAATATATATATTTCCCTGCAATTTAATATACCAAAATAAAAATTCTAAAGATTCAGTTAAACAAGTATACATTATCAATTATTTTCACAAAAAAAAAAAGAAAATGAATTTCCTGCCCGGCACGACTCGCCATGCACAGTGAAAATGTCGTAAAAAAACATTAAAAAAAAAAACACAGGGTATGCACTATAGCCAGAGGCAGAGCTGCCAAATCTCCGGCTTTTTGGATACCAGTATTTTAATACAGAAAATGTTCTTTCATTTAATTGTAACATCAGTGGGATTTAAAAGAATAACATTTTCTTAAACAGTGGTGTGCAAAAAGCCGGAGACTTGGCAACTCTGCAGAGGCTATACACCGGAAGGTGTATGCTATAGCTACAAAAGATTACGGAGTTTTCCCCAAGATATACGGCGTATAACACCATATACACTCCAATATATCCCTGCCTTTATCTTCAGAAAAAAATATACTGTCCCCGATCCGGCCCAAGTCTGCAAAAAAAAAAATAAAAATAAAAATAAGCCAGGGCCTTGTAAACCTATTTTGAGAAGTGTCTCTAGACGCCATACTAATCTAGTGGAATTTCCTATCAGTATGCTTGATTTACAGTCTCATTTCAATTGATCTCTCAATCCACAATTGAAAGATGGACAGAAAATAATTGTGTGATTAATTTGTCGGAAGAACTATGGTGTTATATCAAAACTTGGAGAATATTAAGCAAATATATATTATTATATTTTATAACTTGGGGTTCTTTGGACACAAGGAAAGGTTACTTGGACACAAATAAAAAAGTGTTATATCAGTCCTGGGTTTACTGTATTGCTATTTAGAGTGATATTACCAGTAGAGTATTGGTGAATGTTTTCAATATTCTCAATCCAACACAGTAGATCCAGAACTGTATTAAAACATCGTTTTTATTTTTAGTCCAAATAACACCATAGTTTTCAAGTAAAAACAATTTACAGTATTGTTATATCTCACTAAAAAACGTAAATATTACGTTCGAAACCATGCGTTTAATGATTAAAACACAACAACACGATAATATCGAAATTATAAAGAAAAAATGTTACACAAGCTTAGGTAAAAACTCCCACAACTAATTTAATATTGAAATAGCCTATCTCCTTAGACAGCTAACTACTAGCTAAGCGATGAGGATTAAAATATAGTATAGGTTCATAGCGATTTTAATTTCATTTTATACGAAAGTCTGTTTAGGCCTCGTGTTCAAAAGATGACCGCAGTGCCTCAAATTAAATAAAATCAATAAAATATTATTCGTCTTAAAAACGGCAGCAGTTTGCAAGAATCTACATTTGCTTAACCCTTTATATCCTGACGGTACTTTTAAGTACCATTAAAGAAAATTCAATGTAAAATGTATTTAATTCGGCTACTAATAAAATTAGATTACACTTTTCATACAAAATAATTTCCCAAATACTATTTTGAATGCACAATGAAACAGTCGAAGGTAAATATTTTTTTAATGTGGTTATTTTCTCAACCATTTACCTAGGTGTAGCTTTTATCCTCTTAAAAATGTTGCAGGAAAAATTTACAACTACAAAACACATCTCTGTTACAGATAGGATCACAATACATTACACCTTTCTTATAAGAATTGTGAGATTTCCATAACAGTATTTTTGTTAATTAAATCTAATTATTCTTGTAAATAATTTGCAAAAAAGCTCTAACTATCGATTTATTAAATCTGTTTTAATTAAAAATATTATTTAAAAATCAAATTATTATTATATATGTTGTTCTGGATATCTTAGACATTAGCGTAAATAATTATTCAGGTGAAGTAATTTTTGTATTCAAAATTCAGGATATAAAGAGTTAAGAAATTAAAATCCTCCATTTGAAGCCATATTAAAGAATCTGGAACATAGTTTTTTTCAAATTGAACACAAATACTAGTTTGAATAATATAGTTACTCCAAAGAACAATTGCTTTAGGTAATTGGAAGAATAGGTCAATGAAAACATTCTTTGTTTAAGTTGTCCAATATTTTCTTTCAATAATAATTTTTACTAATTCGAAGCGAAGTATCAAAATCTAGGGTTAAATGTGATGAAAAATGACTGTAAAATATGTTGAGACGTGAGAGTACATTTTAAAGGGAAAATTTCAAAACTTCGACACTGCTTCCTGAACACTACACCTAAGTGGAGGCTAACGAAAAAGACAGACTACCCCGGTGAATGACATGTGTCTTTTTTTACAGACCGCTAGTGTGACGTGATGCTCTTTTCGTACACCTGCATTGGTGCATTCGAACATCACGTGACTCCAGCGGTCTGTGAAAAAAGATGCGTGGATTGCACCGTGGTAGCCTGACGACCCAAGTGCTGTTGACTCAGAAAGAAAAATGATGGCTGTCGAAGGTTTAAGTACCACTATTTACGCATTGTAAAATTTTCCTAATTCAATCACACATTTTCATTTCGAAAATTGGTGATGTACTAGAAATAAATATAGCATAAAAATTTCAAAAAAAAAAAAAAAAAACTTACCTGTTTCCCACATTAAAAAGCTTACTAATCAACGATATGCGAGTATGGATAAATGAAAGACACAAGTTTTTTAATCTTACCTGAAAAAGAAAAGAAATTAAGTTGTACTGAGGTAGAATGAATTATTAAAAGGTTAATAATACTGTTACTTCATGAATATTATTACTATCATACATGAAGAAATTTCGAAAAGAGGTTTTTGTAACAACTAAGATAAGCCTTGAGCTAACCCTTCTTAATAGACAGACAAATGTTGCTTAATTTACGAAAATATAATAAAACGACGAACGAAAATATGCAAGATTATTGGTTACTCTTCGAGTTACCCACGATTCCGAAATGATTTTTTATATTTAGAAACCTCAAAAATTAATATATTTTCAAGATTTAAAACAGCAATTATAAAAACAGAGCTTATTTTGCTGCTACAAATTTTCGGAAACGTTTCCGAGTAATTTTTATACTGTATTAATCAGTTTTCTGTTACCGGAATATCGGTTTTTAAGATGTTATCCATTCTGAATTTTTAACAGCTTAATTGAATTTGTACATGGAAGAGTAACAAAATAATATTAATTTTAATCTTAATGCTTTTACTTTATCATGTTTGTCTTTAAAACATGTTTGTTGGTCATGAAAAGGTTTCAGATGTAAATTTCCGACTGGGCGAGAAATGTCCGGACCAGGATTCGAACCAGGGATCGCTTGGCTGAAGCGCCAATGCTCTACCATCTGAGCTATCCCGGACGAATCTGATGGAACTTTTTCACCCAGCTAACCTTATTGATTATAGCATCTGGTCTGAAATCTGGTTCAGCTCAACAGAATAAATCTCAGGTAATGGAACTCCAGAAATCGCTAGATACGTAGTGAAAAAGATCTAATGAAAAGGTTTACCTTGAGAAATGATAGCATTCGAAAGCCTATATTCCAGGTTAAGAAAACTGATTAATACACTACAAAACCACTCGGAAACGTTTCCAAAAAAAGGAACTTTGCTTTTATAAATGCTTCTTTAAATCTGGAAAATGTATGGTTTTATGGGGTTTCCAAATATAAGAACACTTTTAGGAATCGTGGGTAGTTCGGAAGAGGCTATTGCATATTTTCATCCACGGTTATATTGTATTTTCGTAGATTAACAAACATTTGTCTTTTTATAAGGAGGCACAGAATCTTTGAGTTTGTCGAAACTATCAAAAACATCGCTTTTTTCTAAGTAACAAAACACAAATAATATGCAATTACGATCTTTTTTTTGCCTTTCTGCCTAAATTACATATTCTTAGCTATATTATCCAGAAAAATAAATGTTGTATGTACAAAATTAATATTTAAATTTTTAATTTAAAAATTCATCTCACTAATGTGTAGATTAAAATCGTCAAGTGCTGCACGCATGATAAAACTCTAAATTATGCATATAGAAAACAATTTTCGAACGAAAAACACACCTACTTCAAATTTAAAACCAAAATATATACAAAAAGTTTTATTTAAAATTTAATTTTAGCACAAAATAACAAAAATACGAAATTTTCCAAGTGCAAAAAAATCAATCAAAATATGTGAATTTTTTTTTTTTTTTTAGCATGAAGATTATAAAGAAACGCATATTTGGTTAATTTTTTTACAGCTATAGCTTATATAGTTTGAAAGTAACAGTGCGTGTAAACTCCAAATTTACTAATCTGAGAATACGCATTTTAAAGTTTCAATATTAACGGACTTTCAATTGTATACTCACCGTCTATAAATCATTATATCTCAAGAAATAATGCAGATTTTTTAATGGGGTTTTTTTAATATTGTTGAGAATTTTTTTAAAATTCAGAATAAACCAAATCCGAAAAGTGATTTTTTGAAAGTATAAAGGTCCTGTGCCCTCTTAACAGTGTATGTAACTTAATAGAAAAAAAAAATAGATTTTTTTTCAGACACTTTTTCGAATTTCTAGAAAAGTATTAGACCAATCATTCTTCATATTTGCGAGAAAAAAGATTGCTTGAACTCATACTTGCCACAGAAAATTCAGTCTCGAGAATATCAAGTAGACCGACAATAAATTTAATGAGGAAAAACAATATTTGTTATTACCCTGTATCATAAAAAAAAATTATTAATAAGTGTCTTTAACAAATATCTTTTCTTTCTATGTGGATTGTTTACATGCATTTTCGTAAGAATAGCAGGTATGTTCACGAAGATATAAACGTTTATTAGTTTTCGATACGAAGATATTAACGTTTCTTTTAACAATTGCAATTTGCTTTACAGAATTTTTTAACAGAATTTTTAACCCTTTGAAAAAACTTGAAAACTTATAGTAAAAACAGTATGCTGATATTTGCAATGAATACATTAAATAATCGATACCATATGATCATTTATAGTAAACATATTTAACTCAAAAGAAGAAACATTTTTTCTCGTAAACATGGCAGCCAAAATTTAATGCAACTTGCATAAAAATTCGGATAAATATTTAAAAAATTTTTTTAAATCAGCCAATATAACAGTGATAGGTACTTCTTAGTTATCCCGCCGACCAAATTGCTGTCGCCAAATTGTAGGATTAAATGCCAATAATGGTTGATCGTAAATGTCACATTCACTTGACAACACGTATTTACGTCATCAAATGATTTTTATTTCGACGTTCTATTTATATTTTTATTAATGTTATACTAATTTATTTGTTTTTTAGTTATTTAAAATAAAAATTATGTCAATTTGTATAATTTGGCGAGTGGTTTGGCGATTTATATAATTTGGCGAAATTGGTCGACGGGATAACTAAGAAGTACCCTGTGATATTATTAATTGAATTTGAGTTACTATCTAAAATACTTTGTTATTAAATTTGTTGTTGGTCATCTACATGGTACATCATACTGAACTTTCACTGAACATTGCGATTTCAAACTTGTTCTTTACATGGTCATTTCAACTTAGTTATAGTTCACTGAGGTTGTCAAATGTGCTTAGAAAAATGAGTATAACTCAAAACCTATGGCTCGTATAGATCTGCAGATGGTTCCATTCGATTCAGCGGCAGAAATTACAAAAAAATAGACCCTAAAATATATCATAAGGAATCATATTTTAGTGTTCTGAAATAATCAAGAATTTAAGTTATGAAATATTGACGGAAAATTGGTTATAACTCGCAAAACTATAGGCCTTATCGACCTTCAGATGCTTGCATTAGATTTGTCTTAAAAGAATATATTAAAAATAGTTGAAGAAACGAATTTCCTAAAAGATGATATGATTTTCAGAATTTTTGCCTCAAAACCAGAGTTTCACCCCACTGCATGACCTTGACTGGATCCCATAATGCACCGAATATCTAAATCCTTCAATCAATAAAAAAAGAGTATTTTCAATTTAAAATACCCAGTTAAGAAAATTCTCAATCAATTGTTTTATTATTGAAAAACTATTTTACTGATGTGTCTTTAATTTTAGTGGTCTTAAAATTTAGTGATAGGAGAAAAGAGTAAAAGTTGGCAGCTATGAATACATAACATCTAATGTAATGCATGCTAGCGTCCTGAATAATTTCGGTCAACTGGACTTTACCCGAAACAGAGAACCACCCCGCTGCTCAGTTTCGGTTGATTCTAGTTTCTTTTCGGTGGTTCATGTCTGGATCGGGTTTAGTCTATAATGTAATTTTCAGATCGGGTTCTGTTTTTGATATTATGTATATCTTAATTACGCTAAGGAAATAGTAATATGCGTATATAAACATTAAAACCGAAAACATTTTCATGTTATCTGTTTCAATTTTTAAATGCCCTCGGTTGTATCGAATGTATTTCATTGTATAACAACAAACGCGATATGACGAAAGATTGCTATATTTTTTAATAGGTGTCCTCAATTTCCATCTTTTCACAAAATCTGAAAGTAGCAAAGTAGAGACTACTTTGGGAAAATGGTTTTTAGTTGCTACTTTTTATAGCAAGTAGTTGTTGTAGTTAATTACATTTTTAATTAAATTTAAAAAATCAAAAAACCCGACTTCGTAAAAAGCAAACTAATTAATTATTTCTCATCAGTGTGAAACTATTTTTTATATTACTTACCTATTTTTTTTATTTACTTGTATTGATGACTTTTAAGTTGTGTTTAATTGTTAGTTCCTATCTATAAACACTGTTTTGATGAGGCCTATATAGATGTCTATGATGGTCAGAGTTGTAGTAAAGCTAGAGATCCTACCTACTAACAATTTCTAGGTTGTGTAATATTTAAGCGGAGCTTCTGACTATAAAATAGTCAGTGAAACATCGTCTTCATTTTGAAAGACCTATCGAATGATATGCCACTCAATATGGTGCGTAAAAATTTTTTTTCGTCTCTACCGCCATTTTGTATTTTACGGCCGCCATTTTGAATTTATAAAAATAAAACCTAACCTATAACCATCGGACGGTTAAGACGAATCGATAGAGACCTCATTCATTAAAATCCATTCAGCTGTTGGGATGTTTCTAGGGCATAAAAAATCCGCATTCCCAGATACGCGTGAAACACATAACCCTTCTTGGCAGTCGGGTAATAAAGTAGTGGTAGATATAGTTCTCTACAAAAAAAAAAAAAAAAAAAAAAAAATAGTTTGCCGGATCACTGAGCACAATAGTAGCAATGCTTTATTTAGAATGCTTTGCGCTGTAGTTAAAGTTACTCGATTATTTCTCTGATTTCAAATATTTTATCTACGCTAGCTGTAAAGTTAAAATAACCACAATAGTAGCTTCTCTCTATTTAATGTTCTAGGCATCGTAGTTAAAGTTAACTGATAATTTTTCTGATTTCAATTACTTTTTTACGTATTTTTAAATATAAATCAGTTACAATAGTAACTTTGAGTATTTAGTGTTTATGGTGTTGTAGTTTAAGTTAGCTTTTTCTTCTTTTTGCAGCCCACCCTATTAAAACAGAAGATAAATTATAAATATTTGTGATCTTAATTTAAAATTTATTAAAAGAAGCACCAAGATTTGAATTAATTGCAGCAAAGCAGAAGAACTTTATAAAATATCCATAAAACCAAAAATTTGTAAGTAGCAGTTATTTTTATTTTAATTTTCACTTTACTAAAACGGTCCGCTTTCTTTTATACGATAAAAAACAGTCGATTTTTACACACAAAATGATATCACATCTCATAAATCATTAAAAAATATTAAAATAAAGTAAAATTTCATAAGCTAAAAACTTTCAGTTTTGATCACGAATTAGACAGAAATTTGGACGGAATAAATATTTGCCGTTATTTATTTATTTATTTATTTTCCCGGAGGTATCTAATTTTTAGTTAATGACAAAATATTGATTTTTGAGATTTCGTTAAACAATAAGTAATTTTAGCCTGAGGTTGTCAGAGATAAGATAATTTAAAAATCATCAAAAATCAATTCTGTAATTGCTTGTTTTATTGTGTGTGGGGGGGGGGGGATTTAAAGCAACAAGATTAAAGCAACTTTTTACAATGGCCTATAAATCTGGTTATAATTGTAAATCAATTTTCTCTTTTTAATTATAAGCATTTTCTTTAAGTGCAATATTCTACTTTCTTTTATTTGTTAAGAAACAACATATATTTTTCTGTCAATATAACATGCCAGTTCTGCACATCTCTGAAATTTTTTTTAATAATTGAAACCTATATGATTTTCGGGACATGAAAGGCGGTGAGTGTTTTATAAAGCATTTTTAATAATAAAACAGAAAAAGTAATAAAAATACTTTGTCATGTCACATTCTTTTAGTTATATAACTTTAAATATCCCTATTATGTCATTTTTTTTTATAAACAGAAACTAACTGATGTCTTAAAAAAAGCAAAGTCATCCACACGGGACCAATATTAATGAGCAATCCTTAGAGATCTGCACGGGCTCGGGCCGGCAGAATTAGGACAACATTTTTTCAACCGGCCGAGGCCCGATATAAAAATTTAGACGGAACGGGTGAAATATGAACTACACTATATGGCCAAAGACGACCGGTCACTTGCGATTTTAGACGTTTTGTAAAATATCTAGAAAAATACATGAGGAATTAACCTGAATCTGCAGGTGTGAAAAAGGTATAGTATAGGTCATATACTTCCGCGAAGATTTTTTTCCCGAAACCCCAATGGGGGCCGCCAACAAATTGAAAAACAACGAATATCTTTTGGATAACCCCTGTAAAAACTAATGTAGTAAAAGCGTTCAAACTGGAGATTATTAA
Source organism: Maratus speciosus (assembly GCA_963932465.1). Lineage (NCBI taxonomy): Eukaryota > Metazoa > Arthropoda > Arachnida > Araneae > Salticidae > Maratus > Maratus speciosus. The sequence goes on from OZ010796.1 coordinate 519,000,357, forward strand.
TAAGTGGCTTATTTTAATATACACTGTTCATTTTTATGAGGATAGGGATAGCATGTATGCTCGTAGAGAAATTAACGTTTTTATAAAAACAGTCCCAAATTTCGCCAAGCTTTTTGCTTATAATTTGCAGAGCTCTAAATATAAAAAAAAGTTCATTTTAGAAAATATGACAAACAACATTGTACATAACACCCTGCAATCAGAATTTAAAAATAATAAAAATTGGATGAAAAATGAGTAGGTTTATTAAAAACTGTTTCACTGCGCATGCGCGAATGCAATTAAAAAAATGTCCATAATGCATTAGGTCAGTATATAGAGCAACTTTTATGAAAGGCTCAAAATCATAGCTTGAAAATTCAGAAAATTATCATCGATAGAATAAGCTCGAAATCCGTTGTTCCCAAAAAGAATCGAAAAGATGAGGGTTTGTATCAAATATCTGTTGAGTACTGCCAAGATAGCGTACATAATATTGCACGTACTGCTATATTTGGATACAACCCCTCATCTTTTTGCTTCCTTTTGGGAACAACGGATTACGAGCTTATTCTATCGATAATTATTTTCAGAATTTTTAAGCTATGATTTTGAGGCTTTCACAAAAGTTGCTCTATATACTTAGCTAATACATTTTGCACATTATATTTTGATTGCATTCGCGCATGCGCAGTGAAACAATTTTTAGTAAACCTGCTCATTTTTCATCCAATTTTTATTATTTTTTAACTCTGATTGCAGAGTATTGTGTACACTATTGTTTGTCATATTTTCTGAAAAGAACATTTTTTTATATTAAGAACTCTGCAAATTATAAGCAAAAAACTTGGCGAAATTTGAGGCTGTTTTTGTAATTAATAATCTCGAGTTTTAACGCTTTTGATACATTAGTTTTTACAGGGTTATCCAAAAGATATACGTTATTTTTCAGTATGTTGACGGTCCCCTATGGGGTTTCGGGAAAAAATCTTCGCGGAAATATATGACCTATACTATACTGTTTATGCATCTGCAGTTTCACGTTAATTCCACGTGTATTTTTCTAGATATTTAACAAAAAGTCTAAAATCGCAAGTGACCGGTCACCTTTTGCCATATAGTGTATTTTCAATGAATATGACTCTTGCGAGAATAAGTACAAATGTGTGCCACAAGTCGATGCTAGTTTGACAAGATCAATACAGAAATGTAACATGTCAAGCATAGAAATCGGCATCGGACTGTTACATTGTGTCTGACACGGGCTTAATTTTTTTCAAGAAGACTGGTGCCGAGCCGAGATCAGGCTTGCATTTTAATTTTATTTTTTATTTATTTTTACAATATCGAGACGGGCCAGAACTGGATTTAATTCTCTCAGGATGAATAGGGCAGGCAATATGTTTTGTAAAAATATTAATAGCGATAATGAACTTCTGTTAACGTGATCTTTGGAAATATACCTTAAGGTGGTTCTCAAATTCACTGCTCATCAACACGAAACTTTTTATGAATATTTTTAACTGTAAAGGCATAAAATTGACAAACCTGACTCTTGAAATGATTTTGAATCGAATAGCGTTGTCCATTTTTGATAAATAAATTACGAGTTATAAGAGTCTGTTGTCAGATGGCTGTAGGTTTTTCTACTTTCCCGTGCTGTCGCTTCCGAAAACTCGATTCAAAACGATAATTTTGACAATATTTTCTCAAAGATTTATTGCCTTTATCAAAAAATGGATGACTGCATTCGATTACACAGTTTCTGAATAAGAACTCCTGCCAATTTTATGAGTTTCCGAAAAATAAATTAATTCAGAAATGTGTCAGACAGTAGCTCCCTTCTATTTGAGAAAAGCCTTAATAAATGACAGAGAAATATTTTCACAAATCTACTTTTTATTATACAGCTTCAAAAGTTATGATGTTTTTAACCCTCCTTTTTTTTTTCCTTTTATTCTAAAAGACATTAATCTTTTAATGAATCTTTATTTGGATGTTGAAACGTCTAAGTATCTAAGTAATAATTAATAATGCTATTGTGTATTTTCTGTCTTGCGAACACATCGTAATTTTAAAATATATTGTAAAATTACCCCATAAATATGTATGCAGTATTCTTTAAAGGAATCTTAATTATATGTTAAGAAAAATCACAATTTTTTGTAGAAATTGAGTAGGGCCAGACCAGGCGGGCCGGACCTTTTTTGACGGATTTCTGTACGGGCCGGGCCGTGAACTGTCAAATATAAACGGGCCAGGACGAGCCAAGATAGCTATCGTTTGGGCCGGGCCCGGGCCTAGAAATTCCGGCCCGTGCAGACCTCTAGCCATCCTCCAAAGACCAATGAACAACGCTTTAATGTACGAATCATCCCCGTGGAACCTGTTTGAGATCACGCACTTACCCGGTGCATCTAAAGCCATTGGCGGGTGTATTTGTGTGTGGAAATCTTTTTAACCATTTAGAAAACTGGTTATTGTCCTCTGTCAGGGTAGGAAATCAAAAACATACCTGAAGCATTTTATTGGTTGAATCCGCATTTTATTTGTTTTCTGATTGGTCTATACAGTAATCTGTATTTTCCCTTTACTTTCAACGGTGATGGATACTTCTGTTGCCACTATGACAAAAAGTAATAAAAACTACAAAAAATATTAATAACTCAGAAACAAATTTAGATACAGCTTTCACACAAATTGCATTTAAAAGTACATTTTTTTCTCTGTACGACGGTGAAAAGAGTAATATTGTGGTATGTTTAGAAGTTTAAGAATGAAATTTCATTTAAAATTGGTCCAGGAATATTAATGTTTAATCCATGGCGTACATAATGTATGACCAGCTCCGTAGAAGTTTAAAAATTTACAGTACCGAAAAATGTAATCCATGGCATACGTAATGTATGATAAACTCCGCGCGATTTTTTATGTCTTAAATTTTAGTCTTTGAAAAAATCCTTTTCCAAATGGTCGTTGTAATTTTTTAAATTGCATTTTTTGGGGGGGTGGGGGGAGTTCAGTAAGTATCCTATGCTTCTTCCAGTTACGCAAGTTTAGTTAATTTCATTTTGTATAATTTCATGTAACAGTAAACTGGGTCAATTTGCAAATTTTATACTTTTTCAGCAATTTCTCAAGATTACATAAGGAAAAATGTGGTGCGTGTAGAGAAAGTAGGCTTCATTTTCAAATTCAGCGACAACAAAAGCAAAAAATTCGTTCATTGCACTTTCTACCTTAAAAAATATTTTTATTATTTGTAGACTAGTGTAAGAAAAAGCTTGATTTTCTACAATCCCTCTTAACATTTCAGTTCTCACATAAGGCCTACATAAGTAGCTCTTAAGAAATATATATTTTTTTAAATGAGTATTTGTGTTATAAACGCCGATTTAATATTTTTGTCTTTAAGGTCAGGGCTGCCGCAGGCGACTATTTGTTTATTCTATTTCGCACCACTTAAAAAAAAATCTTTTAGATATGCTTTGACAACATTTAAAAGGAAAATATACTACAAACGTATTTTTAAAAAATAGTGGTGCGAGCAGACTGTAAAAATTGTCGCCTGTAGCAGCCCTGTGAGATGGACTCGAGGGCGGTTATAGTCCACACTGAAGTCTGCATTGGAAAATGTTTCCATAATTCCTTGATGTTTTTCATAAGCAAGACTTCTAAAAATATTATGCTAAAGATGAATCGTGAAAAAGTTTCGGCGGACACATTTTACAAGCCACAATAAACACAAAACTTACACAACATCAATGTGACGCAAGTTAAATAGGCACAAGGCAGTTTAAAAAGTTGTAAAAAAGCGTCTTGTTATAACATTAAGTGTTGACTAGATATCATCTTCATTAGTTCTCTGAAGAAGCCAATAGATAGGCCTTAACTTGCCTGTTTCAATTTTTTCAAGAAATATCGAGCAAAAAAACGAGGGTAGCCTTAGCATTAAATTGCATTCGAAAACAAAAATAGTAAAGTAAAATCAAAACATAAATAATATAAAGTAAAATTTTCTGATTAAGGAGCCGCCAGTTTCTTTGTAGAATATCTAAAGGTACAATTACAAAAACATTTGTAATAATGGAAAACTTCATTTCTTAATTCATGTTTGTGTAAATGGCCAAAAATTTTAATCTAGGGCTGCCACCCGCTACAACTTTTATATTCTATTTGCACCACTATTTAAAAAATGGAATGCATTACTCTTGCACGTGTTGTCAAAGTGTATGTGAGAGATTTTTGTCTTAAGAAAGTGGTGCGAGATAGAATAAAAAAATAGTCGCCTGTTGCAGCTCTATTAACCCTTTCAGGGGAAAGGTACTTCTGCTCGTAAAATGCTGAAATCAGCGAATGGCGCCAGAATTTACAAACACATTTACTTCAAAATAAGGAAAAGCTATTGTTCACGTATTTAATAAAAGGAAATTTTTCATTCCAATAGTCTGGTGCCAATGTGGTATTAAGGAATTATAATTAAGTGGTCCAAAAATGAACCACCGCCATTGAAGGGTTTAATGGAGCAAATAAATATTATTATTTCCCAGTTGTATAAAATAAAAAAATTAAAGAGAGTCCACATAATCTTAAATAAAATTTATTTTTGTTTTCCTTAAATAAAATTTTTCTACAATTCTGTATACAACAAAAGAAACCGCATGAAAGTCCTTAAATTAGAACCATGTCGATATGAAATTGGAAATGTGTGCTCCAATTTTTTTTTTAACATTGCACATGCTTTTGTAAATTTAGAAAAATCGTTTTCAGACAGATAATTTCTTTCGCATATAAAATGATCATATCTACAATCTCCATCTACTGTTTTGCCCATTAAACAACGTAAGTTTTATTTGTTGCGGTTGGAATATGTCTTTTAATGTGATACCCTTAAAACGAACATTTTAATTTTAACAAATAAATTTTGATTCGTTTAATTGACAAAACATTGTCGGCATGGTCATATTAGAGGAAAAGGTCCAAATACCGGCTACCACTTTTTTTTCAATCTAGATCATACAATTTTCAAAATTAATAAAATAAAAAGTGACAGCAGGGTACCTTGACATGTTTTACACCTGTTTAGAGAGAAAAAATCAGTTTAAAAGGCGTTTTCTGTTTATAAAAAGCAAAATTACGAAAGTCTTCAAATTTTGAGTTTTTAAGATGGGGTCTAAATACCGGCTACCTAAGTTTTTTTTTTTTTTTTTTTTTTTTCCAAAAGATCACACAAATAGAGCTAATGACAATTATTAAGTAATAAGAATATTATTTTGATAAATTGTATTGATTAATAACATTTCCTATGCACAAAACAAATACGCAATTTTTAATAAATAAGTATTTTTGTCAAATTTCTAAAATTCTTTACGACTATCTCTCACAATATTTTTCCTATTATGTTTCTAATTTTGTTTTTTAACGTGTAAAACAAAAAAAGCTTGCTAATTGAAATGAGAATTATTTTATCTGAAAAAATCAAAAATATAATATCACTCTCTGGGACGGTATAGTCCCTATCAGCCCACATATCGCATTCTTAACATTGAACCCAGAATGCCCTCCCCCTTTCTTGTCCACAGAGAAAGCACCCATGCAGAAGACACAAATTTATCATCTTCCTCTGTTGGATATTTTCCTTTTTCACTTTTTTAACCCTCTCGCTGCGTAATTGTTTTATCAAAATAGCTTCAACAGTTGCATATTTAACCCCTTCGCGACGAGCGTCTTTTAAGAATTTTTATTCTTTTGTCACCGGTTTTTCAAAACAAAATTTTTTTGTCTAATTTAACCGGGAAAATGCTCCGATTAAATAAGGCGAAATTTACAATAAAAAAATAACTGGTGGGAATAATCAAGGAGGGTTAATTAGACGGAAAAAATGCACCCCCGAGGAAATCTCGGGTTCCGCAAATTTTGCTGCTTTTACGTTGCCCGTGGAAATCTTGGGTTTCGCAGGAAGAGGGTTAAAATCAAATTTCTTCCTCTTTCGCCTGGTTTACACCATCATTTTTTTTCTCTTCACATTTATTACAGGCAATTTTGTAATGTCCAACAGCGCTTATTTGGAAGTGATCCGTACCCAGTGTCGATCCTGAAGAATTACGGCCATGGTTGCTTTTTTCACATTGCGAAATGGGACTGGGACTATTTCTGAACCATTTAATTTATTTTATCAATTATGGAACTATTTAAATTAATTTATTTTTCTCCCCTCCAAGCAGAGCAACCGAGAGAGGTCCAAATACCGGCTAACCGGTATTTAGACCACTCTAGGTCGCCGGTATTCGGACCACTGCTATGTTTAAGTTAAAACCGGTATTACTCATTCATATAATAAAATACCAACAATGTGCGCGTGGCAATTCAGAGCTGAATATGTCTAGAAAATAACTTAATCAATAATTCAAGCAAATGTACGATCAGTATATTTTAAAAGTCCTTCCGGCCAGTGCCGGGAGGAAGAGGTAGCTTTCATATTCCTTAATTATTAAAACCCAGCTTATATTATTCAAACACAAGGAGCTCAAATTAGTGGAACCGATTATAGAACATCAAATTCTAATTTTTGTCAATACTGAATATGAATGAGAATTTCGCGAAATTAGTCGCGTTATCAAAGCTGGTTTTATTTAAAGTGATATATATTTGGTCGCCAAATTCGGCGATATCTTGAAGTGCCCGCCATTTTAAAGAAACATAATGGGTGCAACAAAGCTAACCAGCGAACTTGATCGAGACTTTAGTAATTTCTGTGCACATGCTCACTCGCATCTAATTCGGTTGATAAATACGAGTGCTGCTCCAGGCAAAAAATCAGATTTTTCAAAATGTCAACCACATTAGAAATTCAAACTGTTATATCTCAGCCATTTTTCAAGATAAAGACAAAACAAAAAATGCTTCGGAATCTATGTATCAAGCTCAAAAACATAAGAAAAAAAATTTCAATACTAATTTTTTTGTACCGCATTTTAAATACATTTTTTTTAATTTTTAAATGGCCGCCATTTTGATACAAGATGGCGGATGAAGTTGGCAATCGAACTCGGCCGAGAGATTGCTATGTACTATGCACATGCTTTGTCACAACCTAATCGGTTCATAAATACGCGTGTTATCGCGTGACAAAAATCAGATCGTTTCAAAATGTCAGCAATGCTAGAAATTCAAAGTGCTATAACTCAGTCATTTTTTAACACATAAACGAACCAAAAAATCCTCCGGAATCTTTGTATCGACCTCAAACACGTAAGGAAAAAATCTTCTCCAATTTCTAATTTTTTTATACCTCATTTTAAAATTTAATTTTTTTTTTAATTTTTAAATGACAGCCATTTTGAAACAAGATGGCGGATGAAGTTGGCAAACGAACACGGTCGAGACATTGCTATGTACTATGCACATGCCTTGTCACATCGAAATCCGTTCATAAATACGCGTGACAAAAATCAGATCGTTTCAAAATGTCAGCCATGCTAGAAATTCAAAGTGCTATAACTCAGCGATTTTTTAAGATATAGATAAAACAAAAAATGCTCCGGGAACTTTGTATCAAGTTCAAACACATAAGGAAAAAATCTTCTCCAATTTCTAATTTTTTTGTGCCTCATTTTAAATTTTAAATTTTTTAAATTTTTTTTAAATGGCCGCCATTATGAAACAAGAAGGCGGCTGAAGCTGGCCAACGAACTCGGTCGAGGCATTGGTATATACACACGAAATTTTATCCATATCGGTTCATAAATACGAGAGTTACAGTATGACAAAGATAAGATATATATATATATATATATATGGATATATATATATATATATCAACTTTTGAACGGAGGGTGGTTTCGGGGTCTGGGGGTCATGATCGATGAAAATATACCAAAATTTTTTGAAATCGCTTTCCTCCGAACGGCTGCAAAAGGTAGCTTTTTGTAATGAAAGCTACCTAAAAGAATGAGAACACACATATCTGAAAAACTTTTGATGTAGGGGAGAGGGGGGCACATGTGAACAATTTTTACATTTTTGACTATTTCTCAAAATTGTTATGAGCTATTGAACCAAAAATTGATTTATATGAATATTTAGAATTTGTTTTTTCTTTTGGTGAAACTTTTGGATGCATTTATCAAGAATTTCTAACTTATATCATCATTCTAAGAATTGTCTAAATTTGTTCACATGTGCCCCGGTGGTGGGGTAAAGTGAACATAGCTGGGGCACATGTGAACACATGCATAAATAAGAAAAAAATAATTTTTTGTGAATAAAAACTGTGATAAAAACTAATTAGATGCCCTCTTTCTAGTTGTGTGAATAAATCAATAAATTTTTCAACATAGATACAAGAAATTATTCGTAAAATTGTACACTAATATGCCTTCTCCTCTTGAGTCACTTTTAATTGTTATCCAACTTACAGTAAATTAAAATTGTGAAGCAATCCTAAAAACATTTAAGATATAGCTCAAGGTTTGACAAGAGTAATTAAATTTTAAACTAAAAAAAAAAAAAAAAAATGCATTCACAGACTTAAAAAATACACTTGTGAACTGTTCACATCTGCCCCCATATGTTCTGTTCACAAGTGCCCCATCTACCAACTTCAGCCTAACTTATATAAAAAAAAAAAGATATTTTTAATTGAAATAAGGAAACAAAACTTTTTGTAGATTTACCTAATTAATGCCACTATAGAATGCAATAATGATATTCTTCTTTAAAAAATGTCTTGAAAGAATTTTTATTTCAATAAGTTAGAAGACTTTTTTACTTCACACCTTATAAAACAAACAAACTACATCTACCAGAAATCAAAATAGCCTATTGTTCTGAAAATTCAGCCAAAAGATGGTACCAGTACTACCATCAATTGGTAATTTTTTTAATTTTTTTTATTTCAAATTAACTGAGTGAAATATATACTGTTCACATGTGCCCCCCTCTCCCCTACCAGATTGCGTAGATTCGACACTTTTGCATTTACTATTTGTAAATGACACAGACTTCAGCGACGTACTTTTCGTAATTTTTTTCTCTCAATTAATGTTACAAACTCTGCCTATCACAGCTAGGCTGCGCGGCGCTCAGTTCTCAGAACACCAAGTAGCCGGTATTTGGACCCTCTCCTCTACCCATAACTGTGTAAAAAAATATAAAAAATAAATAAATAAATAAAGTAAATAAATAAAAAATTAAAAAAAAATCTCTGTATACGATGTTTTGTTTTGTTTTTTTCTTCTGCGAGCCCAGGTAGCAAAAAGGGAAATGGACATACAAAGTAAAAAATCCATTGTTAGTCTGCATTAAACTACACATTTTCAATTTCAAATTGACTAGGTTCTGCGATTCTGCATTGAATATTTTCATGCAGATTGTTTTGTTCTATCTATAATTGCATAAGTTTTATAAAATAAATAAATAAATAAACAACATATTTTATAAAAATTTTAAACTGATGAGTTTTAAGCATTTTCATCAAAAATTAATCCCCGAAATTGTTTCTTATATGAAAATTTTCATTAACATGAAAATATGAAAATTCATGAAAATGAACATTTTCTATACAAATCTTTTATATCATTTACAAATCAAAAGATTTCAAAATTGTTCATTTTAAATCAGATTTTTTTTTTATTTGTACAAATCCTTCTTTAATTACATCGGTCTTCTACCTACAACTTGGTGAAAGAAAATGTTATTAGGTAGATTTCGTATGAAATACTACCTATTGCGATCTCTCCTATGTTGAAATTTCGGAAAAATTTTTGCAGATTTACACCGATCATGACCCCTAGAACCCAAAATCACCCCCAGTAAAAAAACTTTATATACAGGGTGTCCATAATTAAACGACCCTATTTTAAAGTTGTCTACAGACAAAATTATTGTTCATAAAGTTGTGAAATTTTGTGAAAGACATAATAAAGGGATGGGAATTTGTTTAGGCTAAAAAAATTCAAAATAAAAGTAATTCAAAATTTTGCCACCAGAGGGAGTTTTTTTAATAACTTACACATTTAGCATTACGATAGTTTAAAAATTTTATTTATTAACTTAACCTTACTCTAAAGACAGCTTTTCACGACATTTTCCTAGCTTTTCCCTGAACATACTGCGATCAACTATGAAACATGCTATCTTACGATTCCAGATGGCATCTGAAAATGATGAAAATCATGCAGAACATGTTTGGTTATAACAAAATTTGTTAAACTATCGTAAATGCATGCTTAATCCGAAATTCGAAAAAAAATGGCCCCCTAATTTTTTTTTTTTCGCTCGCACATATTCCCATAATTTTATTATGTCTTCCAAAAAATTTCACAACATTCTGCACAACAGTTTCATCTGTAGACAACTTTTAAATAGGATCGATTAATTATGAACATCCTGTAAATAAAATTTCTAAGCTATCTTAATGCTAAATATGTAATTTATTAAAAATCGCCCTCTGGTGGCGAAATTTTAAACTTGTTTTATTTATATATTTTTTAGCTTAAACAAATTCCCTTCCCTCTGTTATGCCTATCCAAAAATTTCACAACTTTTTGAACAAAAGTTTTGTCTGTAGACAACTTTAAAGTAGGGTCGTTTAATTATAGACACCCGGTATATATATATATATATATATAACCATTAATTAAACATTACAGACATCATCAAAAACTGCAATATTGTGAATGATTGACTACACGTGTAAAATAAAGTACCGCATACCTAATTACAAGAATTAACATGGAAGAAAAAAAGAATATGGATTCCGAAAAAATTGAAAAACTTATATATTGAATTACGTTTTCAAGAGTACAGAATTCAATGATATAAGCAAATCGGTTGTTTTCTGTGGGAAAAAAAAAGCTATAAGCTGAAAAATTTTTTTCCCTTGTACTCAAACAACCAATATAATCTAAATAATAGTTTCAAGAAGAATGCAGAACATTATCAAATGGCATGAAATGGAAAAAAACTACAACCCATTAAATATTTAATTTATAGCAATAGAATTCTTACAAAAACATACCGTATTAATTCCCAGTAGATTTTCAAAATATATTCCCGCACATGGAATCCAAAAAGCATGATAAGATTAAGGTGAATAAAACAGTTAAGTTAACACAGAAATTAAAAGCTATGGAGTCAGTTAATTCATGTTAAAATATTGTGATAAATATAATTAATATAATATAAATAAAAAATAATTACATTATTTATAATACCTAAAAACAACTTTAAATTGTATAATAACAATTTTACAATATTCAGCGTTAATTACCACCTAGTGTAAAAAATTAAAATTATGACTTTAATAGAGGCTATTTAAAAATACAAAATTTATGGTGCTGCCCTCTATTATTTTAATATAAAAACTATTATGCTATAAAAACTATTATTATACAAATGTCACAATAAGTAGATCCTAATACATGTTAATGAATTAAAATGTATCAACTGCATTCCTACACACATCCTAATATAAACAATACCATACTGTATTTCATTATTCAGAATTTTTTTAAAAATAAATTAAAGGTTAATACAATATATTCTATTACCATACCATTAAATCTACACTGAGTAATTAAAAAACTCTTTTAACTTGATAATATATAGAATATAGGCTATATGCTATAAAATAAAATAAATTATATATTATAAAAATATAATAGTCTTAATATTTAGCTTTACATATAAAAAATGAATAGGAAAGAAAATAAATAAATAAATAAATAATTAAATAAATTATAAGATATATAAATAAAAATGGATGTTTATATAAGATTCTCAGATACTAAAATTCCAAATAGCCTAAAGATCACATATATAGCGTGTGAATTATCCTTATATTAGTCATAAAAAAGCTAAAAAAAACTATGATTGTGCCAATCAAACATATAAACCGATAATTAATCATGGAATACAATGTTGAAAATAAAACAATATTAAATAGTATAGAGGAATAGTAATAATAAAAACTATTTACCCAATTTTAATACATACAGTATAACATTAGTTAATCAAATAAACCAATATGCATAATAATCACTAAAAAGTTGGTATACTATTATTAATTAATATGACATTGTCCTGAGTAGACTAAATTAAAAATAAGTTAATATTGAATTTGATTAAATAAGTTAAATTTAATATGAAAATAAAAAAAAGAGGAAAAGTCACCAATTACTTATAAAACATCAAATCAACATTATATATACATATATATATATACATATATATAACTTTTTTATGGACACGATAACTTCCCTAATTCTACACAAATCTTTTCCAAACTGATACATAAAATCAAGGGGCATAAAATCTCGGTCAAGTTCGTTAATGGGCTAAATCGGACCAAGGGGATGAAATAGGGAGGGGTTTTGTGAAAACGAAAAAAAAACTATAACTTCTTAATTATAATACATATCGACTCAGTTTAAAGTTATTATTACTTCTAAAAAATGGGCCAAAAATTTATGTATGACAGATTTTTGATAAAACTAAAAATGGGCTCAAGGGGTAAAAAAAAAAAATAGGATTTTGGGGAAAAAAATTATAACTTCGTCAATTCAAAAGATATCAAATCCAATTAAATTTATTATAAATTGTCTTAATATTATCTACAACTATTATATTGACAAGTTTTTGATAGTATCAATTCTTACCGTAAAAAAAAAAAAATTAAAAACGAAAACAAAAAAGGGGGTTTAAGAAGAAAAAAATCCATAACTTTGTCGAGTCACAAGATATCAAATCCGCATGAATTTATTATATATCTTCTTAATATTATCTACAACTTTTATATTTATAAGATTATGATAGGACCAATTCTTACCGCAAAAACAAATTAAAAATACATAGAGGTTGAAGAAAAAAATATAGTATTAAGAAATGTATTCAAATCCAAGCTTATTTTCTGGCTCATTTTTGCTTTCAAACGTATCCAATTGGTAAGTTCTCTTATTCAGAAATTATGTAACGTGCTGTAATGGTCGATTTTTCAATAGAGGCAGAATATATTTAAAAAAATTATGTCAAAGTGGGCATTTTGCACCGAATTTCTTGAAGCAATTTTGTTGGAAACGAAAAATATGGTCCTTCTGAAAAAATAATTGTTTATAAATCGAGTTCTAAGTAATTGAACGAAAAGTAAACATATACGTCGCTATTAAATCTCTTAAAAAATCACGTCAACAAGTTTATTTTTTTTTCCTTTTAAAAATGAATTTGAAAATGAATCAGAAAATTTCGAGTTGAGCATGGAAAAGTATTTTTTGAATACTGCCTTAACATGATCCTGATAAAACCAGCTCTTATATAAAAATGAAATTAAAAACTCGTTTAAAGCGCGAAGATAAAATTGTTAAAGTGGGTTTATCTTCAATCATCATTTATTTTTTGTTGGTGAAATGAATGCTTAACTTCGAAATCTACCTGCGCCTATAGGCCGAGCCGTCAGGGATTTTTTCATTTTTTAAACTTAAGATGAACTGAAGTTCCATTTAAAAAATCCCTCCCAGCTCGGCCTACAGGCACAGGTAAATTTCGAAGTTAAGTACTAATTTCACCAACAAAAACTAAAGATTAGAGATAACCCCGGTTTAACAATTTTATCTGTGCACTTTTAACGAGTTTTTAATTTCTTTTTTTTTTTTTTTTTTTTTTTTTTTTGTAAGAGCTGGTTTTAACAGAACCATGTTCCGCTAAGTTTCCGCTTTTTTCCAAAGGTAATGGCTTTAAATTTGTTTATAAATTTAAATCGGATTTCTCTACCTCTCTCTTATTTGATGAAAAAACAATGTCTTTTTTTAAACTTAAAAAGATCTCATGTCTCCTGAAAAATTAGCAGGAAAACAAAATAATTTTAAATTACTAAAGAAAATAATCATCCTTTTTTCATCACGAATACTAAAATAAAGCAAATAATGCATTTATTTTTTCTTTAAATAGGCTTGTAGTTATTGTTGAATGTATCTCTTATATGGCTTTTGTATGAATAAAAAATTAATAAAGATTGAGTTCAATAAATAAGTTGTATTATTTATAATTTACAGAACATTAAATAATTTAAGCATTCGCATCAAAAATGGATGCTGAAGTTGGTTCTTTCAACGAAATGAAATATCCAAGAAGATAAAAACATATATGCTAAAGATAAGTTTTCAATAAAGTGTATTTTTTGTTTAAGTACAATTCTCTGCTTTCTCATGTTTGATAAAAAATATAACCGATTTTTTTTTTTTAAACACAAAATGATATCATGTTCATTTATAACTTAAAGTAAAAACCAAGCTAAGCAAAATGCAATAAAGTAAAATTACAAGAATAAAAAGCCAACATTTTTTTATCCAGAGCAGTAAGGAAAGGGAGGAATGTATTCTTATATATGAATATTTGTATTTGCATTATAATTTATCTATTATTTGTTTCGATCGTATATGTTAAAATATAACTTTTTGAGCTTTGATAGAACATAAAAATACTATTATTTAAAGAGTGTATCTGAATTGATGGTTATAACTTTAATGGGTGATAATAAATGTCAAGACAAGCAAATTTTATATAGGAAACCAGGGTGCAAAAGCAATCGACTTAGTAAATCAAAAATACATTTTGTCTCACACCAAACCAAATCCACATTTTCGATCATAACTGTAAAATAATGAATGCCTTTAGCTAAATATTCAACAAAATAACTGTTTTCTGTGAAATGTAGTGACATCAAGAGACTTGTTGGAATTTCACTGTAATTCGATCAGTGACATCGTAGGCCATTATCAGCTACCTTCCGTGTTCTGAAGCATCTATCTTAGTGTTACTTGGACATGGAGGATTGCCGTTTCTAGCACTTTTTAGATCACAGGCTACCAAAACCTGAGAGCTAATGTGCCGCCAAGTTCTGTATGTACGTACGTATGTATGTACGTATGTATGTACGCATGTATATAGGTCACGCGATAACTCTTGATAGAAATAAGCGATTTTCTGATAAGGCGCTTCCCTGAGTATTTTGGGGGGTTCATTGGTTAAGTATAAAGGGGAAGACGGGGCTAATCCCCCCCTTAATTTAGATAAGTGGGTTTTTCATGCAGAATTATCCAATTTGCTTATAAATTTGGCATATCGGTTTATTCTGATAAGGCTCTTCCCCGATTAGATTTGGAGGTTCGGTGGTTAAGTATATAGTGGGGAAATGAAGGAGTTAATCATCCCCCCCCCTTAATTTAGCTAAATGGGTTTTTTGTTGATTTCTTTATTTTTCGAGGGGCATTATTTTTTTTTAATAAGAGTATAATATAGAATTACTGTGACTAGCCAGTGAGCTCAATGCCATCAGTTTAACAGGGCACTTTTCTTTTTATTGAGTTTTCATCGCGTTTCATAGAAAGCAGAGTAACTATGTTGGAGATATCATTAAAATATTTTCAGTATTGATAAGCAAATTGTCATTCAGTATTGATAAAGTTATGAAAGAAAATGCGGATTTGACTTGGTGTGAGACAACCGGTATTTTGATTTAATAAGTGGATTGCGACACTGCTTTCCTACATAACCCCGATACCTACACGCAAAGGATATCTTGGCTACTATCTAGTAAATTATATGAGATAATGCTTTTCTTTTGACACGTGGATGTTCTTGCTGAATGAAAATTTAGCGCTTGTAAGTCGCTTTGTTTTTCATTTTTCATCATGATATTTCTTTATTCCGTTTTTGTTCCATTTTATGATTAAATCCTTTTTATTTCATCTTGTGTTAGGCATCATATATCTTTAAAATGCTTATGATTCTTAATATATAGAGATTTTGTGGTAGCATATATTTATTAAGATATTTTTTATGTATATATATATATATTTTTTAGTATAAAAAAATAATCTAAAAGCTTATTACATTCCATCTTTAAATTAAAGTATCGTATTTTTTGTTATACGATGTTTTTACCTATTTTCTTATTTCAAAGTAATTTTACATAATATATTAACAAATGAATACTATAATTTATAATTTGTAGAAAATATAAGTATTTAAGCATTTAATTCAGAAGCGATTCTTGGTGTTGTTTGTTTAAAAAAAAATCTTTTTAAGGATTTAATTCAGAAGTGAATCGTGGTGTTGTTTGTTTAAATAAAAGTATTTAAGCATTTCTACAGAAGTGAGTCATGGTGTTTTTTCTTTAAATAAAAGTATTTAAGCATTTACTACAGAAGTGAGTCATGGTGTTGTTTGTTTAAATAAAAGTATTTAAGAATTTAACTCAGAAGCGAGTCATGGTGTTGATTGTTTAAATAAAATCATTTAAAGAAAATAAGTTAAAACTGGTGTGAATGACTAAGAACAAACAATCTTCTTGAAACACCATCAAAAATTTGTAAATGCGCTAGGCCTTTCGAAAGATCTGAGTCTTTCTTCGTCAGGCGCAAAAAAGACGTCCTTCTACTATGAAAGCAGAGGCAAGACTGAAATGAGAGACAAGGGAAAGGAAACAAGCTGAAGAAACAGCCAATAGGAAGTTAGAAATCAACAGCCAATTGGAAAGTAAAAGACAACAGCCTATCACAGAAGAGAATAATCAAAACAAAAGAACACAAAGTAGGAGGGGCAAAAAATGGGAGGGGGAAAAATACATATAATCCAATATGGGAACACATGAAATTAATAATGAATAAATAAATGAATAATATTTAAAAAAGAAAAAAAACAGACTAATAATAATACAAAAATAAATTAAATGGTAGTACTGAAAAGGTTTTTCCAAGCTGCAGAGAGCATTGTGGAATCAGATTTATCATTAACAATAACATCACGATTAAGATAAATAGCTAAATTTTCAAGAAAGTCCAATTCAGAGATACTATTGGCATTAGAGATAATTTTAGCATTTTGAAAATTAAAACTATGGCCGGAATCCCAAGAGTGCTTGGCAATAGAAGATTTAGAAAATTCTTGATTGATTACATAACGCGAGTGTTCTTTTAAGCGGATTTCGAGATTCCTTTTAGTTTGACCAATATAAGATAAATCACAACCATTACAAGGAACTTTATAAATTCCCCATTTACGAAGATCAGGAACAGGAGATTTAGTGGAGGGGAATTTGAATTTATTGACAGGTTTAAAGATAATGTTAAAATTGAAACGCCGTAAAACTTTAGCTAACTTGAAACATAAAGGAGGATAAAAGGGGAGGACAACCAAATTATCAGGTTTGCTTTTGACAGATTTGGAAAGAGTAGAATTATTAGATGGTCTATTGAATTTCTTCACAGCATTACTGATAACAGAAGGATTAAAACCTCTTTTGACAGCAACGGTTTTTAAGTAATTAAGCTCTTCCTTAAGGGATACAGAATCGGAACAAATTTTGAGAGCACGATTTACATACGTGTAAAAAACACCGATTTTTTGGTTGACAGGATGATTTGAGAGAGCATGAGGTGGGTTAGAAACAGAAAAAGGTTTTCTATAAACACAAGTTTTGAAAGAAGAATCGCATTTGGTAACTAAAACATCAAGGAAAGGAAGTTTATTACAATTTTCTAATTCAAAAGTAAACTGAATATGTGGGTCGATAGAATTGACAGTTTGAAGAATGGTAGAAATATCAAAAGGATTATCAACTAAAACAAAAGTATCGTCGACATAACGCATCCAACATTTAAAATTAACCAGATTTAATAATTTTTCCTCAAAATAATGCATATAAATATCACAAAGAATTGGAGATAAAGGATTACCCATACTTAAGCCATCTGATTGTTTGAAAAATTTATTATCAAATTCAAAAGTAGTTTGAGTTATGCAAATTTTGGTTAAATTAACAAAATCTTGGACTTCAATATCAGAGAAATGAAATTCACGTAACCTTTTTTCCAAGCAAGAAAGAGCACCTTCAATTGCAACATTCGTAAATAAAGATTTGACATCAAGAGAAAGCATAGAACAATTGGATGGGTTAATATTTTTTAATTTACTAACAAAATCATAAGAATTTTTTATCGTATGAGAATTAGAAATGCATAACGGAGAAAAAATGGATGTTAAAAATTTGGCAAGAGGATAAGTAACAGTACCAATATTAGAGACGATAGGTCTTAAGGGGACATTGGTTTTATGAACTTTAGGCAAAGCATAAAAACGAGCACAAATGGCTGAAGAAGGAATAACACTATATTTACTATTGTCATTTAAAATAACAGAATTCTTAACAGCTTTTTTGAGAGTGGAAAGATGCGAATTAGTAGGATCTTTTTTAACTTCAACATTTTTGTATTATTATTAGTCTGTTTTTTTTTCTTTTTTAAATATTATTCATTTATTTATTCATTTTTAATTTCATGTGTTCCCATATTGGATTATATGTATTTTTCCCCCCTCCCATTTTTTGCCCCTCCTACTTTGTGTTCTTTTGTTTTGATTATTCTCTTCTGTGATAGGCTGTTGTCTTTTACTTTCCAATTGGCTGTTGATTTCTAACTTCCTATTGGCTGTTTCTTCAGCTTGTTTCCTTTCCCTTGTCTCTCATTTCAGTCTTGCCTCTGCTTTCATAGTAGAAGGACGTCTTTTTTGCGCCTGACGAAGAAAGACTCAGATCTTTCGAAAGGCCTAGCGCATTTACAAATTTTTGATGGTGTTTCAAGAAGATTGTTTGTTCTTAGTCATTCACACCAGTTTTAACTTATTTTCTTTGATTGTGCTTCTTCTGGCATTTCAACATTTTATACTTTTCCACCCGTTCCCTTTTGTATGTAAGTACGTTTTTTGCATTGTTTTAGCTCTTTATTTATCTTATTGATTAATTTATTTGCTTATTTATTTTTATGTCTTTTCATAGTTTAATATTCTATATCTGTATGTTTTTTATTCTTTATTTATCTTATTGATTAATTTATTATGTCTTATTTATAGTTTAGTATTCTATATTTGTATTTTTTTTCATTGATTAATTTATTTGCTAATTTATTTTTTATGTCTTATTTATAGTTTAGTATTCTACATTTGTACTTTGTTTATTTTTGGATTGCTATTATGTTTACTGCTCAATTTAACAGATTTACTAAACTCAGACGTAAGCGTGTGAAATTTCTTAACCACTTAAATTTTCTTCAAAATTGCAAGAAAAATAATGTTATTCCCAATTTTATTCAACTTAAATGTTCTGTTAGTAGCTCTGTTAGAGTTTCAAAAGCTATGGTTCGTTCACATTTTATTATTTTAAGAGCCTGTATTCAAGATGTTCGGCATACTCTCTCCAAAATTGAAGAAGAGCTTTATGACCTTCATTTGTTCCTCAGTAAAAATCTTGACAATTTCTGTGATATTGAAAATAAAGGTTGGTCTTCTCTACTTACTTTCAAAACTGCTCATCAAAATAAGCTTGATAAAAAGTTTTCTTCGTTGTGCAATAAGCAAAATAAGTCTCAATTTTCATATAAGAACCTATCAAATGAGAACTGCATCGTTAATCTCTCCTCTCACATGTTAACTCCTGAGCAAAAAAGCATTTTAGATCTTGGTTTAAATTTTTCTCAGTCTTGCAAACCTTCTCTCACTAAATTGATTGCTCCTATTGAGTCTTCCTTTAAACATAGTAAAGTCACTCCTTTTCAAAAAGAAACTCTTCGTCACATCCTTGCTGATACTATTTCTTCTAATAATTCAAAATTTAAACCTAATCTTTCTCGTTCTCAAAATATCGCTCTGAATGAGCTTAAGTCCAATGATAATCTTATTATTACTAAAGCTGATAAAGGGGGTCAAATTGTTAAAGGGGGTCAGAGCGATATTTTGAGAACGAGAAAGATTAGGTTTAAATTTTGAATTATCACGAGATAGATTTTTAAGTTTGATAAATTCATTCCATTTTGTCGACACAGCAAGTAAGCCACAAGGAATAAATAATAAATTATGGAAAGTTCAGCAAATGCTCGACAGATACCGTAGTGTCTGCTTGAATTTAACAGGAGATCAGGGAAATTTTTCCATAGATGAGCAGATGATTCCATTCTTTAGGACGTGCTTCAGTAAAGCAATATATAAAAAACTAACCGCCTTCTGTTGTAACAGTATCACCTGGGATAGTTTTAAATTTTGTAGTTTACCAGTGGGAAGTACAGACCTAGTCCACAAGGATCTGGGCTTAAGACCTGCTGTAGTCCTTACTCTGGTTCAGACCTAGTTTTATGTACTTCGATCGGTATTTCAAAAAAATACCGCTGTTGGAAAAACTAAAAAAAGAAATTTGAAGGATCAGGCACAATCCAAATGGTGTGAAGGGCATACCATTTGTCAACGGCTCTTAAGAGGGGTGCGATCATTGAGCACATCTCAGAAAATGATATTGTAGTGGTCTGTTCAAAAGCAAAAATTATTTACAACATTTTCATTGTGGCTGATGAAAATTATCTCAAAAAACAACAACTTTTTTTGCTTAATCTTTTATTTTTAGATATTTGCACACGTAATCCCAAACTACACAATTGTGTAGATACAGCCTAAAAACGGCTGCATTAAGTCCGAACCCACACAATTGTGTGGGTCCTCCCTTGGCATAACCTGACATGGGGTATTTTTTTAAATATTTTTTTCAATCAAATACGGGCCTATCGATAAGGGAAAACCACCCAAACTTTAAATTTCTACCAAAAAATCTCCCGGTCTTTTAAAGGGTTACCATAATAAACCGGTATACCAAATTCGGAGCAAATCAAATAATTCTGCATGAAAACCTCATTTCTCTAAATTAAGAGGGGGGGGGGGGGTACCACCCTTTCCTCCATTTATACTTAACTAATGAATCTCCAAATCTAATCAAGGCAGCTCCTTAACATAATAAACCCGCATACCAAATTTGGAGCAAATCGAACAATTTTACATGAAAACCACATTTATCTAAATTAAGGGTGGGGGTAGCCCCCTTTTCCCCCTTTATACTTAAGTAATGAACTCCCAAATCTAATCAGGGAAGTTTCTTAACATAATAAACCAGTAGACCAAATTTGTAGCAAATCGAGTATTTCTGCATGAAAAACCCATTTATCTAAATTAAGGGGGGACTAGCCCCCCTTTTACCCTTTGTCCTTAAACAATGAACCCCCAAATCTAATCAAGGCAGCTCCTTAACATAATAAACTGGTGTACCAAATTTGGAGCAAATCGAACAATTCTAGATGAAAAACCCATTTATCTAAATAAAAGAGGGAGCTAGCACCCCCTTTCCCCCTCTTTATACTTAAGTAATGAACTTCCAAAACTAATCAGGGAAGCTCCTTAATATAATGAACCGGTATACCAAATTTGGAGTAAATCGAATATTTCTGCATGAAAAACACATTTATCTAAATTAATGGGGAGACTAACACCCCTTTTCCCCCTTTATCCTTAAACAATGAACCCCCAAAACTAATCATTGAAGCGCCTTATCAAAATGAACTGGTATACCAAATCTGAAGCAAATCGAACAATTCTACAAGAAAAACTCATTTTTATAAATTAAGGGGGGTACCCCCCTTTCCCCCCTTTATACTTAAGTATTGAACTTCCAAATCTAATCAGAAAAGATCCTTAACATAATAAACCGATATACCAAATTTGGAGCAAATCGAATATTTCTGCATTAAAAACCAATTTATCTAAATTAAGGGGGGGACTGACCCTCCTTTCCCACTTTAAACTTAAACAATGAACCCCCAAAACTAATCAGGAAGCGCCTTATCAAAATGAACCTAGAAAAAAAATTGAAGCAAATCGGATATTTCTATCAAGAGTTATCGTGTTACGTACGTACATACAGAACAGGCGGGCTCATAAGCTCCCAGGCTTTGATAGCCTGTGAGCAAAAAAATACATGGTAAACAAAATACCGTAAATTAAAATCACGATAATAAAACACCTCTAGCTTCTAGGAAGCATATCGAAGAAAGACAAATATATATTTTATGAGTTAAATATTTGTGTTTATTGTAGAATTTAGCTCTTATTTGATATTTCTGTGTAAATAGCAAAATATACTACTATTTTGAATTTTCATAAAGCAAATATGTGTTAATATTTCTAAAGTATAGAAAATAATAAGCGGTTTCTTAAAAAAATGAATTGAGAAATATTCCTTTGAACTTAATATAGTAAAAAGTCCTTCCGGTCAGTGCCTGGAGGACGAGGTAGCTTTCATATTCCTTATTTTTGAAAAGCAAGCTTATATTATTCAAACGCAAGAAGCTCAATTGATTGGAAACCGATTATAGGAGATTCAATGCTAATTTTTATCAATACTAAATCATTATGAATGAGAATTTCAGGAGATTAGTCAGCTTTATCCAAGCTGCTTTTATTTAAAGTAACTTATATTTGGTTGCCAAATTCGGCGATATCTTGAAGTTCCTGCAATTTTAAGACAACATGGTGGATGAGGCTAACGAGTGAACTTGTTCGAGACCTTAGTAATTCCTGTGCACATGCTCACTCACATCGGAATCCGGTATGTATACAAGTGCTGTCGCAAGCAAAAAATCAGATTTTTCAAAATGTCACCCACATTAGAAATTGAAACTGCTATATCTAAGCCATTTTTTAAGATAAAGACAAGAGAAAAAATGCTCCGGAATCCTTATATCATGGTCAAATACTTAAGAAAGAAACTTTTTTCAATTTCTAATTTTTTTGCACCTCACTTTAAAAACAATTTTTTATTTAATTTAATGGCCTCTATTTTGAAACAAGATGGCTGATGAAGCTGGCCAGCGAACTTGGTCGAGACATTACGATATACTATCCACATGCCTTCTTACATCGAAATAGGTTAATAAATACTCGTGTTATCACGTGACAAATGTCAGATCGTTTCAAAATGTCAGCCATGCTAGAAATTCAAAGTGCTATAATTGAACCATTTTTTAAGATATATACAATACAAAAACTGCTCCGGAATCTTTCTATCAAGGTCAAACACATAAAAAAAATCTTTTTCATTTTTCAATTTTTTGGTACCTCATTTTAAATTTTTAAATTTTTTTAAAAATTTTAAATGGCCGCCATTTTGAAACAAGATGGCGGATGAAGCTGGCGAACTAACTCGGTCGAGACATTGGTACGTATTATGTATACACCAAGGCACATCCAAATCGGTTCATAAATACGCCTGTTATCGCGTGACAAAAATCAGGTCGTTTCAAAATGTCAGCCAAGCTAGAAATTCAAAGTGCTATAACTCAGCCATTTTTTAAGATATAGACGAAACAAAAACTGCTCCGGAATCTTCGTATAAAGGTCAAACACATAAGAGAAAAATATTTTTCAATTTTGAACTTTTGATACCACATTTCAAATTTTAAATTTTTTAAAAAAATTAAATGGCCGCCATTTTGAAACAAGATGGCGGATGAAGCTGGCCAACGAACTCGGTCGAGACATTGGTACGCATTATGTATACACGGAGGTACATCCAAATCGATTCATAAATACGCCTGTTATCTCGTGACAAAAATCAGGTTGTTTCAAAATGTCAGCCAAGCTAGAAATTCAAAGTGCTATAACTCAGCCATTTTTTAAGATATAGACAAAACAAAAACTGCTCCGGAATCTTTGTATCAAGGTCAAACACATAAGAAAAAAATATTTTTTAATTTTTAATTTTTTGGTACCACATTTCAAATTTAAATTTAAAAAAATTAAATGGCCGCCATTTTGAAACAAGATGGCGGATGAAGCTGGAAAACGAACTCGGTCGAGGCATTGGTATGTACTATGTATACACAAAGTTACATTCAAATCGGTTCGTAAATACGAGAGTTAGAGTGTGACAAAGCTCAGATATATATATTTATATATATATACATATCAACTTTTGAACGGAGGGTGGTTTTGGGGTCTGAGTGTCATGATCAATGAAAATATACGAAAATTTTTTGAAATTGCTTTCCTCCACCGGCTGCAATAGGTAGCTTTTTGTAATGAAAGCTACCTAAAAGTGTAACAATAATAAGTTGCTTTATTAAAAATCAACCTATTTTTTTAAGACTTTCCTAATAGTTGAGAAGTGTTTATGAATTCGGTTTGTCTGTCTGTACAACGTCTGTCTATGCTTTAACTCTCGCAAATATACTCCGAATTGCAATTAAACTGGATTATTGAATTTTACCATAGAATGTTCGGTATTGAAAATTAAGTTTGTTATTATTAACGGTTCGTTTACAGGGACACACAAATCATTCCGTTAATTTCTGTTTTATTGTGAAAAATCGTTCGCGGTGTAATTTATTGATGCTACGATGTTTCAAACACAATGAAATTGATTTGCATCACTGAGATATACAACAACATGCTTTCTCAGGAATATAAAATAAGTAGCATTTATAAATCGTAAAGACGCACAAAAAAATTACGATATATAATGATCTATGGGGAAAATTGTTTGCGGTTTATTTTAATGATGTTATGATATTTCAAACATAAGGAAGCCACCAAAGTGTTTTGGGAACAATAGGTTTTCTGTAGTTTGTGGAATGCATGACAGTAATTGTTCATTTACAGAGACACACAAAAGAATTCGGTTACTTGGCTGACTAAGATGGATAATTGCTGGAAGTGGGTTTTTCGCTGTAATATGCATTTTTAACGTATATAATTGTGACTGTATTAGATGGTGCGTATAAGTTCAAACCATACCATACAGCGATATACGAAAAAACTCGCACACATTAGAGGATATGGACAACAATTTTTCTGAAAATGGATTTTTAATGTTTTTTAAGTTGCTTATTTAGATATCTCATTCCATTCTGTTAAAAAAGTGAAATTTCTTAACCTTCTCACAGCCGTCAACTGATATATCCTTTCACTATGCTGTAGGTTTCACTGCAATAGAACCAATGTTTAAATTAATATAATTCTAAATTCTACAGATATAATCAAGTTTTGTAAGATTAAGTTGCGATTATTACCCTTAAGGATTATATTCCTATATGTAATTAATTTTTTTATATTATATCAAAAAAATGATCTTTTTGTAGCATGAAAAAAAATTACAGTGAAAACAACATTACAATTTTGCCCTTTTGCTTGGCGGTTAGGGAGTTAATAATATTTTGTTAGTGTTAGAAAGTGTTTCATAATCTATGCCTGATGCATGCTTTTCGTTCTTGCTTTTACTTAAAATGATCCAATTCAACACATAAAAATATTTGAAAGCTAAATAAAATAGCGTAAAGTAAAATTACAAGAATAAAACACCTCTATTTTCGCTGGAGAATATCAAAGAAGGCAAAGATAATATTTTTAAAATAACTATTTGTAGTTCTTTTATAATGTATGTATTATTTTGTATTTCTACGAAAATGGAAAAATATGATTCTTTGACATTTTATGAAAGGAATATGTTTTGTTATTTCTAAGTTACATAAAATAAAATTAGCATTTTCTTAAAAATCAATCCTGGAATAGTTTCTTTAAAAAATAATATAGTATAAGACTTGGAATTATGATGTCTTCTTTTATGAAAGAAAATCATTTTTTTTTTTTTTTTTTTTTTTTACTTAAAGTGCTCTCGCGTGTCATTAATCATTTGAATAAAAAATACAATCTAAAAAAACAAAATTACACAAAACTGGTGGGTTTTTAGCAATCAGTTTTGATTAAGAAAGATGGAAAAACTGAAATATACATTTTAAAATAATAGTATTTGTGATTATAGTAGTATTTTGTTCCGAAAGTATGTTAATTACTTAATTGATGATATTGTTATGTTTATGTTAATGACAAAATAATGATAATAGTAATTCCATTAAACAAATAATTATTACTATTTCTAGGTTATGCACAGTAAATAATTCAGGTGCACGCACTAAGCAGTCACCATCTCGCCAGCTGAGAATAAATCTAAAAACTGACTTCAAAAATCTATTTTGTCTATATATGTGGTGAATGACTGTTTTTTTAAATAATCAACTCAGAAGTAGTGTTAAATGTCACTAAAATTTATTTTTTAATTCCTTTAAATAAGCCGAATGGAGGAATATAACTAAACTTAACTTGTAAAACAAATTCATAAAGATCAGTCCAATGGCCACATTTGTGACAGATCACTAACATATCTGCAAGGAATTGTGGTTTATAAAAATCATCTCTAGTTTTCTACCCTATTTTTAACATCTGCTTTGACATCCACAAACGGCGAATGAGACTGAGATAATCAAAATATCATTAAATTGCCTTTAAGGATTAATACGAAAATAAAAATAGATAATGTTTTATTTCAATTTACAGTGAATATGGTCAGCAGAGTAGGGCAAATTTGTAATTACAATTAGCTGCAATGTAATTACATTTTAATTACATTTAATTAATTATAGTTACAACTACATGCCGTAAAATATTCTTTCAGTACCGAAGCCGGAACACCCCCCATTGCATTATTTGACGAAATGTCTGCGTTTGAATGTGTATAACTATAATCGATTACATGCAACTAACTTGTAATTTCATTGCAGATAATTGGGATTACAAATTTGACCAACTCTCATATCCAGACATCAATATTTTTAATTTAATCTAGCTTGGAATAATGAATAGAAAAATATCTTACTTCATATGTAAAACATAGTATAAATATTTAATTATATATTTTATATTTAACATATTTCAAACTGCTATTGTAAGCTGGATTTTTACTCGACTGAAAAGAAGGGTTATGTGTTTCACGCATATCTGTGTATGTGGCTTTCTTTATACCCTCGAAACATCCCAACGGCTGGATGGATTTTAATGAATGAGGTCTCTATCAATTCGTCTTAACGGCCCGATGGTTATAGGCTAGGTTTTGGTTTTATAAATTCAAAATGGAGGCCGTAAAATACAAAATGGCGGTAGAGACGAAATAAAATTACGCACCCTATTGAGTGGCATATCATTGGATAGGTCTTTCAAAATGAAGACGATGTTTCATTGACTATTTTACAGTCAGAAGCTCCGTTAAAATATTATACAACCTGGAAGTTGTATATGTAGGATCTCTAGCTTTACTGCAACTCTAACCATCATAGACATCTATATGATGGTCTATATGATGGAGGATATAATATAGGCCTCATCAAAACAGTGCTTATAGATGGGAACTAACAATTAAACACAACTTAAAAGTCATCAATACAAGTAAATTTAAAAAAAATAGGTAAGTAATATAAACAAGTAATATAAAAAAAAATATTTTAAGTCAATTTCTACTTAGGTCAATACGAGAAGTTTTTTCCTCCCATTCTTCTTACCTCTTGAGTGGCGCTTAAAATGCCTTGATCAAGAAGAGGGCTCTCTCGATCTTAAAATGTCTTGATCAAGAAGCGGGTTCTCTCGATTATTGAAAATTAATTAATTTAATTTGATTATTGAATTAATATTTAAAATAAACTGGATTAACATCAAGTATCATCCACTACAAGTTTAAAAAAATTATTTGAACTTGATTAGATGAATAATAAGCATTTTATTAACGATTGAAAATTTGAACAAGATATATATAGCGAGAGTGTGAGCTAATAGTAGAAATTAAAAAAAAAATAGTTTCACATTGATGAGAAATAATTAATTAGTTCACTTTTTAAGCAGTCGGGTTTTTTGAGTTTTTAAATTTAATTGTTCATTAAAATTGTTTACACTGAATATTTTTAATGTAAATTTCATGCATTAAAAATGAGCATCGTTAAAAAATTAACTGCAACTTTTGACTAACCCTTTGCCAAATAGGTTAATGATATTAAAATTTTGCTAATATCTTGAATTTTCAAGCGCGGCCGCTGTAATTTGAACATTTTCCTCAAATATTATTCTTCAATTTACTTTTAAAAAGCAATATAATTTTATTTCGATTGAATCTTTTACTGAAATTGAATATTTTTTATTTAAGCTATTTTGATAAAAAAATAAATAAATAAAGTGAAAGAAATTATGTGGTTAATTTAAAATTTAGAAAATGTTTATATTATTAAAAAAAAACAACTTTGAAATTGTAAATCAGATTTCCTTTTTACTTATAGGTATTTTGGTATTTTTCCTTCACTAAAGTATTCTGATTTTTTTATTGGATTAAAAAGAACATTCAAATGTTTAACTTAAATTGGTCATACGCGTTACTTATCATTTTAAAAATAATTTTCTTTTGCAAGATATGTGTAATTTTTTTTTCCAATTTCAAGGGACTACAAAAAATTTTGATAAAGGACAATAAAGAATATGTATTTTTTAAAACAGTAATCTCGGCCATTGTAATTTTATTCCCCCTAAAGCATCTAATTTTTGTGTTATGAAAAAAATCGATCTTTCCGCTTTCATGAAACAAATAAGTAATATTTATCCTAGCTGAGAAAAAATAAGAATTTTTTCAGCATTCAATTTATAAACTGCCTCAACATTGTTTCTTTAAGACAAATGAAATTCCTTCTAACAATGTTATCTTTAAGCGGGCTTATTACCCTTTCAAATATATTTTTAAGTAAATCTTGTATGAAAAACTACCTATTGCGATCGCCCCTATGTTGGAATTTCTGAAACATTTTTGCAGATCTACACCGATCATGACCCTTAGATCCCAAACCACCCTCAGTAAAAATTTTATCTATCTACCTATATATATATATATATATATATATATATATATATATATATATATATATATATATATACAGGGTGTATCTAAACTCTTGGGCAAAACTTTAAGGGGTGATAGTACACATCAAAACAAACAATATTAAATAGGAAATTAAGGGTCCCAAACGTCTTCCGAAGTAAATAGGCGCCATTAAAGTTTAGGGTCGAAAATTTCAAATGATTATAAAAAACGGAAAAATTGGTCGATTTGTTTGCGGTTTTCACTAAAACTATTCTTTATGTCAGTATTTTCTTCAAAATAATTTTTAAAGGTAAAGTTCAAAAAATGCTGATAGAGGGCGCTTTAGACTTTGGAGTAACGAAAAACTATTTTTTACCGTTATTTTTTGTATCTCATTAAATGCTTTCAAAAGCTTAGATTTAAACTTAAATTTTGAGCTCAAAATCTGAATAGTTTGGAATGGTTAAGTAGCGCAAACTGAATTGTTTTCAGGAGGAGGGTTCAAATTTCAACTCCTGATCACAGTTCAGGTTCTCTTATTCAGAAACTATATAATGTGCTGTATTGGTCGATTTTTTTTATAAAGGCAGAATATAATTCAAAAAATGCTGTCAAAGTGGGCATTTTAAACCAAATTTCCCGAAACGATAGAGCTGAAACGAAAAAAAAATTATCGTACTGAGAAAATAATTGTAAATCATGTTGTAATTAATTGAACGAAAAATAAAAACACAGGTCGCTTATAAATGTCTTCTAAATAATCATGTCAGCAAGTTTCATGATTTTGCTTTTAAAAATGAGTTTGAAAATGTGTTAGAAAATTTCGAGTTGTTGAGCGGGGGGAAAATATTTTTTTTAATACCGACTTCATATGGTTCGGATAAAAAGAGCTCTTACAGAAAAATGGAATTAAAAATTCGTCAAAAGCGGACAGATAAAATTGTTAAACTGGGTTTATCTCTAATCTTCCTTTAGTTTTTGTTGGTGAAATTAGTACTTAACTTTGAAATCTACCTCCACCTGTAGGCCGAGCAGGCAGGAATTTTTTATTTTAATTTGAGACTTAATATAGCTTTTGACATGTTATTAAATGGTTTTATTAAAGAAAATCAGTTGACTCTTTATGCCCCGACGGTACTTAAAAGTACCACACTTTTCTATCCCAACTGAAACACGCTTATTTCATGCATTTTGAATGATACTTTTACGAAACAATAGTAAATACTTCCCTTGACCTTCACTAAATAGCAATATCAGTTCTATGAAGCTGAAACATATTCACAAGCCTATTTTGGTATGTATGTGTGTCAAATTTGCTTCCATTTTGTTTTCTGACGAAGCACCCCTAACTTTTCCTTGGAAACATCCGAAATTTTAAAGGTAAGTCTATCATATTTTTTCTTGTTTTATATAGATCACTTGACAATATGTTATGCGAAATAAAAATAAATTTTTTATTTGTTTAATTTACGGAGCACTTTCCAAAGCGGTACTTTTAAGTACCGCCGGGACTAGGTTGAACTGGATTTTTACTTAGATTTTTATCATTTGAATGTATATAGTGCATAAAAACTTACATATATACCATAGGGATGCATGGGTACTGGATACGTGGATTTTGAAACAAAATAGGGGAAGATATGGCATGATTTACGTAAGATATTGATGAATAATAAAGCAAAAAACACATTCTTTTTTCTTTGGAACAAATATTGTATTTTTAATAAAACAAAACTTTAAAATGTTACAGATTAGAAAAAAAATCGAAAAATGTCTTTTAACATTTTTATGAATCATTTTGAGTTTTCTACAAATGTTGAGTTTTCTACAAGTTTACAAATTTCTCTCCGTTATGCTTTCCATCAGACGATAGTGATACAACTATATAATATCCTTCTGATGGCGAAATCCTCACTCATGATTAACCAACAGCATCATCATCTAGTGATATATACATCATAATCATATATGCATATAGATATAGAGTGTGATTCATAAATATCGAAACGATAGGCTATCTCCTTAAATATTGCCCCTAGACACACATTTCCAATTGCAAAGTTTCATAAAAAAAGATGCAAAATCTGATGAGATAATTTTCTACTCTATGGGGACTCTATTTGGAAAAATACAAAAATTAAATTTTTATACAGCCCCCGTAGAGTAAAATTCTCAATTAGGAATTTTTTCTTTATCCATTCCTGAATGAAAACACAAAAAAACTCCATCTCGATATCTCCAAAATTCGCAAAGATATTAAAAACCAAAATTTGGGACTTACACCATTTACCTTTGCCTCTGAGCGACGAGTTATTGACTTATTTTGAATGCAAGATAGGGATCATTCACAAATTATAAAACGTCGAATGAAGACAGCGCCTCTTCTTTGGACATAAAATAGCAGCGTACGGATTTTACTTTAAACTTGCTTTCAAAATATGCTGAAGATCTGCATTAGAGGTCTGCATGAGTCGAAATATCCAACCCTAGGCCCGGCCAACCCATAGAAAAAAGTTCGGCCTGGCCTGGAAAAAAAGTTAAAACCTCAGCTCGAGCTTGTACCGGTTCTGAAAAACGTAGTTTTTTACGTTGATGTGGTTAAAAATTGTTTCGTATGAGGAGATCCAACCAAAAATACTTACTATAGCTTTTATTTTTCATATTTATAATGTTCATTTGTAAAGAAGTGCCGTAGTCTGTGGTATTTATTTTTTTAATGAATCTCTATTTGTATGTAAATATCTCATTTATCATTAATATCGTTAATCCATATTTCATGTATTGGAGACTTTGAAAAACGCTTTACAGTAAAATCTTCTAAGACGGAATCACATAGGAAGGAAAAAAATGCGTTATAGGCAAGTTCCCTTCTTAGCAGGTGTAAATGCAGTCTATTCTTTTTTCAGGTATTATTATGTTCATTTTGTATGAATCAACAAAATTTTTCGTTTCAGACAGGATTCCGTCATAGTTAGGTCCTTTTTCACTGGTTTTACTGCATTTTAATCTTTTTGCCTAGAAATCTACTATCCTTTAAAAAAATTAATTTTTAACTTCAATTGTAAAATAATGGCAATTTAAAAATATATGCATTTTTTCTAAAAATTTTTAGTCATAGCCAAATTTTGCTGATTTTTGCACGGTCGGGGCAATGATTTTAATACGGGTTGGTTTGAGAAGGAAAATTTTCCCCCGTGCCGACCTAGGAAGAAGGAATCCAGTCCCGGTTCGGTGTGGAAATGATACATTGGCCCCGCACGACCGAGCTTTTAGAAAAATGTAAGGTCTGGGCCTGGCACGTCACCAGAATACAGACTTTTTTTTTTTTACAACCCCACCGGTACGATTTAAAATCTGAAGTTGTAAGGGCTAAAATTATAAAAAAAAATTTAATCGGCATGTTAGAAAAAGCCTTGGTTTAAATCAACTGACGGACATTTAAATAGTACAGAAAGAAAGTTGGAAGCGCAAAAGTTAAACTGAATCAGAAGTTTAAGCTACAGGAAGGAGTTACTTTATTTACTTGAAATTTTTAAAAAGATATTTAAACATTTTTTAGGACACAATCTTTGTTTAAAAAATTAAATGCGTTTTTCTGTGTGGTGGTTTTTTTCACCATTTCTCGTCTTTAAATCGTTATAAGTGAAGAAATGTTAAATAAAAAAGGTACAAACTTTGAACATTTCTTTTTTGATTATTTTAAATTAATTTTGTTTCGGCAAAAATGAAAAAAATATTTATTTTTGTGAATATGATTTTTTAATAAGTTGCATCATTTTTAAAATTTATATTTTAATATTTTTAAATTTAATATTTAAATAAATTCTGAATCAAAATTAAAATTATATTTTCCTCTTTCAGAGGCCTGCATGGGCCCGGGCTTGGCCCGAGGCCCATACTGATTTAATTAATTTAATTGACTGGTTGATTTAATTAATTTTTTTACGGGCCGGGCCGGCGCTGTTTTCACTGATTTTGGAACGAGCCGGCCCGCGCCGGGTCGTGAACTGTGAAAATACAAACCGGCCGAGCCGGGCTCGGATCGAACTTTTAATTTTTACACAGAGCCGTGCCAAGATTTTAAACGATATTTTAAACGATACATTTAAAATGTCTAATTTAAAATAAATTTCTTATAGTATCTTTATAAAATTGTTTACTTAGCCATTTTATACAAGCTAATTTTAAATTGTTGGGTTGATCTTATTAAAAAAATCACGAAAGTAGCAATCAGCTGTCTCGACAGTAATTGATTCTGTCTTAAAATCCCTCATCCAAAGGAAAATGAATGGAAACCTGATTACGGGAGATCGCCACTAGTCGTTTAACTGCGATTTAATTTTCCGTAATGTTTTCAAAGCAGATCAAATTCGCGTGTTTTTAGAGTCTGCAGTGTCTGGATGGAGATTGGCGAGCATAGCTCTTAGGGGCAGAAACCCCTAGTTATCTAAACTTATATTACATACTACCGATATTTACATTTATTAAAATTATTTAGAACTGCATTTAACATAAAAATTTTAACAATGATTAAAATCAATAATTATTAAACAATTATTTATAAGGCCAATAAAGTTTATTTATAAAGCAAAATACATATAGAAACCTTTCAAATTATGTTCACCTTAGATTTTAATATTTCTTTATGTCATTTTAAACATTTAGAAAATTTATAATCTTAATCAATGATGTTTTTAATCAGTTGATTAAAATCACGATTTAATCACTGATTTAAATTATCTGATTTAAATTGTTGACAAGTTAATTAATAGCCAAGAGTAATTTAAACAATGAAGAAACAACCAGGCATTTGACCGCAACAGAAAATAAACGGCATCTTACGACAAGGGAAAACAACCCGCACCTTACCCCTAAAAATTTTCGTCGACTCACCCCAAATTATTGGGCAAGACGCCGGTGCCGCCCCCCCCCCCCCCCCAACGGACGTGAAGAAGCGGGAACCGGTCACCATTTATGCTTTGCAGAAAGGCTAGGTACCAGCAGTCTCTAAAAATATCAGATTTATTTCCCTGGTGCTTCTAAGACTTATATAGGCAAATACAGAAGTCACGTAAAAGGTTTTGGGCACTTACCAGAAATGTTAAGGCGAAATAGCAATAAAAAAGTACGACTTGAAAATTTTTAAAAAGAACGCAAATGGAAATTAAAGAATCACTGGGGAATCCTCTTCCTTACAATTGAGCAGCGTTTCCCTACATCGCCTGCGCATATGAAAACAACGTGATGCGGCATCTTGTACAACACGGCATCTCACCTCAAGTTATCCTATCTTCTAATGTATCAGAATATTGCAAGGGAAAAATTTTTCAAGGAGGTTGTTTTTAAAATTCAGAATTTGGGATATAAAGGTTAATACATTATAATTCTTAACGTAAAATTTGATTATTTTCAAAGTTAAAAAAATAGTAAATAAAACAAGCTCCGTCTATAACTTGTAATTTTTCTTTAGCCCTACAATTCTCAGCATCGCTCAAACTATATACGCAGCAGAGAATCATGCATTAAATTTCTTTATATGTCCCTGTCAAAAAATATTAATATATACACGCAATGCGATGGTAATATCATCCTAAAACCTTCCCTGGTGTACTAGAGTTATCTCTATATAATAAAAGGCAGTGTAACGCATCCGGGGCGAACCCATCTATCTTACCAGTCTCCGATAAGATGGAGCCACTTTAGGCTTAATTTTGATTCGAGATGTATATGAGAAAACTTATCTGCCTAAATACAAATATTTTCTACCTGAAGTCCCTTCTGTTCAAAATAATTTTCTATAAAAGATTCAAAACTAACAAAATTTCAATGATTTACGCAGTCATTTCAGAAAAAAAACGTAGCGCACTTCGTGCGTAAAACGTAAATAAGAAGCTGTGGTAGAGAGTCATTTCTTTTGTGATTCATTAAAAAAATTTAAACCATGGAGCTATGAAGGTTAAAGGAGATGACATAAATGACATCACTTGAAGCTGCCCCACCCCTGCTGCGTGACGTCAGCCGCTTGTAAACAGAAGAAAAACACCAATAGGCGTGAAGAACACTTTAACAATGCTTCCGTCAAAGATTTTTAAGATACATAGACCTGCAAACTGTCAGTTTAACTGAGGATTTTTGATCACAGCTGTTGTACGGCAGTATATATGCTTTATATTTTAATTTATCTAAGAAAATGCTTTTATCAGCGTATTTTTTCATTGCGGATCATTAAGTATTATAGTCTACCCTATTTCATTTAGGCCTTTTTTTTAAAAAAAATACATCAATTTTTTTGTTTTTTTCGTATAGTAAGTAAGCATTTCAATAAACATCCTCCAAGGATAAAATTATAGTGTTACTTTGGTTAATATGCATTTTTTTTTTAATTACCTTTTTGCATAAAAATTAGTTTTAAAAACGTAGATTTCTTTAAGAGTAATTTAAAATTTTGTAAATTGCTATATTATGTTACAGTTGCTACCTTTAATCTGAACTTCCCTACCAGTTACTTTTGTAAATCAAACTTGAAAAAAAGTGGAATTATAATCTTTAACAATATGTTTCCATATAAATTTCGCTTTATTTACGTTTATAAGGCATGTTAAAATTAGATACTCTTTTCTAAACATGCCATACATAAAATTATTAATAAATCGCTTTATTTAACTTTATTACTGAAAATTCAATATTTATAACGCATATTTAGATGTAAAAAATAGCTTCATGTAAAAAAAAATATATGTCATAAACTTCATATATATTGATAAAAATTAATTTTTAAGCTCATTCTAGCCATAGCACTTAATGGTAAATAACCGCAGCTGACGTACAAACCTCGCGGTTCATGTGTTTCAATTTACTTCAGATGGCTGCCATGATTTCGCATATTTTTGAATGGGTTGGTTGGTTGATTTTTGATGGCCGATTATCTGCACTAGGAATATAGGCCAGAGGGGGCAGAGCCCTTCGTGGGGGTCTTTCTAAGGGAACCTAACCCGTATTTGCGCATGGAAATCCATGGCTCGAAGAAAACCACGAAAACTCCAAACGATTAGGCCGACGGGCGCGATTGGGTTCGAACCCAGCACCTCCTGTCTACCAACTTCGAGAGCAGAACCTCTCAGCCACTGGGGGGCCTATTTTTGAATGGGAATTGCCGGTCTATGTATCTTAAAAGTCTTTGGCTTCCCCTTCGCTCTTTCGGATGGGGTTCAACCCGAGATACCTATTTATTAATCAATATGCATAACAAAAAAGAATTTGGAGGGGGGGGGGGGGGTAAACGATAAAAATACAATTTCAAAGTGTTATTAAAAAATAGTATTATTTCAATAGTTGCAGCAGACTGTTTTAATTACGCAGTTTTATTGCATATTTGTTAAACTTTTGCTTTATAAAGAAATCTTAATTTTGTTATAAATATATTAGCCGGAAAACCTGGTTTACCCAGAAATATTGTAAATGCTAATTGTGTGTTTATTAGAACATAAACTAGCCGAACTTTGCTCATTTAAACGCTTCCATAATGTCAATTACTGTTTATCAGTTTTTCAAATTTTAAGTGAAAAACACAATTTTTACCCACCGTCCTAGAACGGGCATTTACACTAGTTGTGAAATAAGTTACAGTCTATTAAGTGGTTATTAAGAAAGTCGAGAACGTAAATATATATATAATGGCCAAAAACCAAATCTTTCTTGAAAATCACTTAAAAATTCGCTTTGCTGTTCTTTTATAAATGTTTAATAAAATTCTGTAGCGTATGTTTTTGTTTAAATGAATATTTTTTTTCAGAAAAAATACACTCACAAATTAAATCTGATGAATTAACTGAGAACAATAGGGAAAAAATGAAGCTCTTTCAAAATTTTCCGAAATCGAAAAACTACAGAAACGACTGAATATAAAAATTTTCTAGAATCGCTAGAAAATCGTTTAATTTTATGCTCCAAGTTTAATTAATGTTCATTTAAAAGAGAAACAATTGCATCACTTCTTTTATCCATTCAGCAATCTCTGTCGTCAGGCAGGTCGTTAAAGTTAATTTATAATTCTAAAGTTAAATGCAAAACTCATAACATATTCGGACCACACCATTTCGTAAAATGAATAATTGAAAAAAGTACTTTAATTCTCTTTATTAGTTAAACTTTACTCTCGTAACTAACTTCTATTTATATTTGGGGGTTTAAAATAACATGTAGGAAAATGCAAGATACGCTATTCAAAGTCAAAATAATGGAACGTTATATTTTTTACAAAATTGTAATAATTTTCAAACAATTCATTAGATTTTTTTTTTTTTGCAACTGAGTTAGGGTCAAAGATATAAAATACAATACTTGCTAATGTAAACGTCATAAATTTCTCTTTCCTATAAAATTTTGCACAGTAGGTAGATAATGCAACTTGATTTGAATCAAAACTAATTCTTTTTTCATAAGCAATTATTTTGATTTCCATTATTAAGAGTTGTAATAAATAATTAATCAGGCTATTTCTGATTAGAAAAATAATAAAATGTGTAAAAATCGAAACAGTAAGAAAGTCGTTTGTAGTACTATTTTTATTTTGTGAAAACAATTTATATATACCCGATGTATTGATTTTATTATCATGATTTTCAACAATCTAATTAAAATTATCAATATTAATCGAATTAGATATTAAAAAATATGCATATTTACAAAAATAAATAAAACAGAACAAATATTAACGGAACTTCAGCAAAGGGTTATCGATGGTTCTGGCGGTAACCCAGGCGAAAAACCTAAGTAATGCTTTATGGGCGCAATTCACTACCGGTTGACTGATAAACATTTTTGTTTAAAAACTAGTCGCTAAATATCAAACTCCAAATGTGTTTTAACTTAAACAGCCTACCATGGAGATATTTTTTTTTATTATATGTTAATTTGGGGAGCACTAGCATTTTAAACCTTGAGATGTTGCCTACTACTGTATACATTTTTATTGAATTCCCAGAAGCGAATAAGATTTTTTTTTTTCTAAATCATAATAAATGAATTCCGTAAACTTCATACAGATTAAAAAAAAAAAAAAAATGTTGTATTACACTTTCCATCCTTCTCTGTGTGAGAATTTTTCCATCAACATATTTACAAGAGTAAGGGAGAAGATCACCTTAAAACTTTTTTAGACGTCAAAAGAATTTTTTTTTTGTTATTTACGTAAGTAGCATGTTACCGAAATGTAATTTTTTTTTTGATAATACTTCAATTAGAACTGGTTTCACGATAAAATATGTGTAGCGATGCATATCCAAATCAAGGTAAACTTGAACTTTAAATTCATTTTTCTCAAAAAAAGATATTTTTGACATTGCGCGAATCCTTTTTCAAAAACTAAGTAACATAGAAACTTCAAATTTTGTGTTATACTGTATTTTATATATCTTTATAACTTCTACCTATTTTTAAGTAAGTACCCGTAATATATCTATTCTTTTTTTTTATGATAGATTTTGCGTTTTATGTTTTAATTACCTGGAAAAAAAATTCTTTCATCTGTATACTTGATTATTATTTTAAGTTGAAGTTAAAGTACAATATTTTAAGAAAATATGTATGCAATATTAAGTGGATATATTGAATATATTTTTTATAATCCTGCGCGCAACACATGTATGTCAAAAGATCTTTTTGAAAACCCTTAATTAGTATGTACAATTATATAGTATTAGTATTAAACTAAATTTTAATCATGTTTCATTAAAAGTATTTAAAGGAATGCGTAAACGAAGATTTTTACTATTTGCTTTAAAAAATTGTTTAATTTGAAAAACTATTTACAGCTCCAAAAAATATTTAAATATTGTTCCAAAATCAAGGAAACTGCTGAAAGTGATCTCCCCCCTTAAAGCTATTCGCTTGAATGCCTTTGTCCTTTCAGTATATTTTAAGAAATTAAACTGGCAATTTAAAAATATCTTTACAAGAACATAAACACATAACTTTTGTATGTAGAATTCCAGATTTCATAACTATTATTGGAATGAATGCGCTGTGCACGGCTTTTCCCATATTCTTTCTAGCTTTTTTATTTTTATGTTTTTCATTCACTTCATATCCCTTCACTGATGTAATTAGAATATTATTTAGGGTAGGAAAAAAAATGTAAGTTTTTTTATGATCGAATAAGGACATATAACTGTTGATAAACTGATAAAACATCCCAAGTTGATTAATGATCATTACATGTAATTTTATATTAGCTATTATGAAGAAATAGAATTTTTTGTACATGAATTAGCGGAGAAGCACAAGCACCCCATTTACCCCACCCTTGCCGAGCACATGCCATTCTTCTTTCTTATCTCTTGTTTTTCTTTACAGTGCCATATATTAATTAAAGCAAATTAAAAGGTTACTCAAGACGTTGTGTAAGATATAGAGATAAAAATATGTTTAATATATATTTATATATTTTCTAGAAACTTTTTATCTGATTTGTTTATATTTATACATAAATTCTCTATATTATTCGTTGACTTGTTTTTTATTTAAACACTAATAGTAGTGAAGTGATTTTCGTGCTTACATAAATGAAATTTTCAAATGTCCCAGTTAAAATTTGAGTGCTCAGATTTTAGAATTTTTTTCCAGACAGTTAAAGTACAGAAATATTCGGATTGTCTTCTAGAACTTGTCTATGTACAATGGATTTTACAATATTATGTATTATTCGTTACGTTTTTATAAATATTCTGAAAATCTGTATTTAACACACAAATCTTCTGTCCATAATTCAGTTTTCATTAATTCTTGGATTAAATGGAATGAACTTAAATCTCTCAAACAGCCATTTTATTATTTGATCTAAATCTAACTATCGCATTATTTTGTGTTCTTCTACATTGTCTTCGACATTAAAAATATCGGGGGCAGCTCAATTCTAATTGATATAGGGTAACTCCGGGAGAGTCGCCGCATGCGGGATAGATGCCATACCCCTTGTATTTCTAATAGGAGAGCTGTTGAACATTTTTGAGTAGGTATTTGAGGCACCCTGAAAATTTGTGCAACACTTCTTTTGTAATGCCTGAATACAAAATCGAATGTCTGGCTGAAGGATCGTGGCCCAAAAACTGTGCCAGACACGTGTCAAGTGCCATTTGGCACTTGACACATGTCTGGCACAGTTTTTGTGCCGACTAAAGTGTCTGTCATTTTCAAAATATTTTTTTCTAAGCATAAATATTATTCTGCCTCAATCTCAGCGTGCCTCAAATACCTTTTTTGGGTAGTCAAAAAATGGCACTTGACACGTGTCTGGCACAGTTTTTGGGCCGACTAAAGTGTCTGTCGTTTTCAAAATATTTTTTTCTAAGTATAAATATTATTCTGTCTCAATTTCAGCGTGCCTCAAATACCTTTTTTGGGGTAGTCAAAAAATGGCACTTGACACGTGTCTGGCACAGTTTTTGGGCCACGATCCTTCAGCCAGACATTCAATTTTATATTCAGCCATTACAAAAGAAGTGTTGCACAAATTTTCAGGGTGCCGCAAATACCTTCCCTAAAATGTTTAACAGCTCTTGGACTATTCTTGTAATTATCGATAGATGGTCGTCAAATGCACAGTATAGGTGGGCAATAAGATTATTTTAGCCAGCGTATAGCGTGAATCCCATTTCGATGTTTACTTGTAGAAGTACAATCCTTAATTTGACGTAAGTGCATGATTTCACTGTCCAAACTTTTAAACACGTTATGTTTAAATACCTTTAATACACTAATTACTAAATGCATACATGATTTCAAAGTCAAAACTAAGTATAGCGTTTATATAGAGTACTGTGTGTAAGGTTACGCCATTCCCCTTAGCGATGACAGGTAACTGTGATGGCCGACGTCTGCACCATGCAAAATGTGATACATGCTGCACTGCTATTCCGGTATACATGCCGCAGTATCTTTTGTACTTTTCTTTTTCTTTTTTGCACAGACTAACCATGTTAGGCATGTAATCAAGTTTACTAAAGCAAAGGAGAAAAAGGGAAAAATAAAAAGTAAGAAGTGCAAGAAAGATGCAAGTCAAGATGATAATAATGAAAAATTGGATTACGCGTAACGCACACGTTCTTTGCAAACTACTCCAAAAAAGAGGAAGTGTAATTGGCTTCGTTGCATCATGTTTTTAAATGTAGTTAGATAAAGACTGTACTCTTTCTGTAGATTGTAGTCGAAAAAACAGGTCTCTCAACCCATTCGGGACCATAGGTGCATATAAGCACCTTCATAAAGAGCTTACAAAATTTGTTTCTGGCACCAGTAAAAAAGAAAAGTAATATTTGCTTTATTTAATTAGAGCATTTTCATGATTATTTAAGTAAAGGTAACTTCTTTTAAAAAAGTGGTACAAATCGAATAAAATTTGTGTAAAAGCTACCGGTCCCGAAAGGGTTAACAAATAAATTATGTAAACACAATTTTATTTTTTCTCTTTTCCCTTTCTTATATGTTTCTAATATGTATATATGTTACGTTTTTGCTGAAATAATAATTAAAATTTAATGTAAAAAAAAATAAGTCGATAATTTTAATAGTGAAAGTAGGCAACAATTATTAATTTGAATCTACTAATACGTTTCATTGTACTCATTTAGTTTCACTTTGTTATTACATCGTTAATTATAGTCCAGATATGAGTATATTTTTTTTTATATTGTTATTTATAATTTCATTCTGTTCTTATTACAAGCGCAGCATAACTACCGAACAAGTGCGGCGTCTCAGCCTGAATGTACGGGTGACGCGCCGCAGTGTAATGTTTTAGAAAAATATTGTTAAAAAATATTAATAATTTGTTTTGAATTTTTGTCGCAGTACACGCGTTGTATATTTAACATTAAATAGCACAGCATGATTTTTTTAATTTTATGTCTACCATGGGACTTTATACACAAATTAAAAAAAATGTGCGGCTCAAATCCCGTAATTACCCTATATGTATTTTTATGCATTCAAAAATATTTTAAATAATATTGTTAGAAGAAATCTGACAACCTCTGTCTGATGAAGTTTGCTATTATTGGATAATATAGTAGATGCAAGAGAAAGTAATCAAAACAAAATGTAGTGAAATCTGTAATTACGAACTGTTCACGGGTGCATTTTGAACATGTGCCCTTTTTTTAACTCACTTATGCCTAGCGTCCCATATTTGGGACACTTCGAATTTTAGTAAGTTTTTATAGTTTTCCTTTTCTTTATAACATGAAAATTGTATGAAATAATTATCTATAAATGTCTTTATATGTTACCGAAAGGTATTTGCTTAAATGAATGCTTTTTTCGGAGTTTATAGATTTTTCATTTTTCAATATGGCGAAATATAAAAAGTAAGTTTATTTGTGTTTTTTCTGCCAAGGATACAAATAAATAAGTCATAATCTTAGCTTGTAGACTTCTTTGAAATATGTATTTTTTTTTTAATTGTGAAATTATATGCTCAAGTCTATTTTATAAGCATTTTTGATACGTACAAATTATAGGGCGCTAGGCACAAATGGGTACATATTTTTATTAGCCATTTACGGGACAGTTATTTACGTAAAGTCCTTTTCAAGATGATTATAAAAGAAATTGTTTTTAAGCCTCAAATACAATTATTCTTAGTTTATTATTACTAATATTTATAATGTTATCAGTCTCTGTAAAGAAACAAATATATATTTTTTAGTAGTTCATAAAAATTCTAATTATAGCATATAATATACAATTTAAAAGCTTATTTTATATAAATTTGGATAAAATATATAATATTCATATTATACTATTACATATATTATCCTTATTCCCATATTTAATACGTTTACATTTTATCAAATAAATACAAAAAAATTTAGCGTACATTTTTTTAGTATTTTTCCGGTTCATTTTGCAAGATTTTAAATTGATTTTACCAACAAATCTAAGAAAAGAAAATTCAGGCACAAATGGGCTAATAACTTGATTACTCTTCTACATAACAACTTATTCTCAAAATGCGTTTTCCCCATACCAATAGGAAGCATTTTCTATAGGTTATGAATGTTTAAGTAATTTTAATGCATGGACTTATTCAAGACCAGGGATGCATTCAGGGAATAGCCCGTTTAAGTCACCCTCCTTCGGGATCACAAAAAATGCCCTACCCCCTCTTTCCCCTGAAGCTGCAACAATACCTCTCGAAGAAAGCACGCTCCATTTTAATTTTTGAAATTTAGAAATGTATTTTGTATTTTAAATTTATTTTGAAAATACATGTACAGTACAGCCCCGATTATCCGCGGGATTGGGTAGCAAGATCACCGCGGATAACCCAAAAAAGACTGAAAATGGAGTGCAAACACGAAAAAAAGAAGAAAATTCAACCTAAAAACTATGTTTTAGTGTACAAAAAACATAATAAAACGTTTAAAATACATACATATGCACAGTACGTCAGAAACCTTTGCTATCACTAAAATAAAGAACAGTAAACAAGAAACAATGCCGTACATACTGTACAAAAAGAGGTGAGTTACATCTTTTTAAAAAAAAATCAGTCACTTGTTTTTGCTTCTTGTTTTGGAAACACCTTTTCTTTATTCTAAATTGTAAACTATTATTTTGCTTTTAGTATGGAATAATTTTTATCTCAAAAATGAAGTTATTCTTGATATGCTCTCCTGGAATTTATCATAATAGTCTTATTTAATTGCAAAATATTTCAATTGCTGTGTTTACGTTTGGTTAATAAAATCAAGAAAAGACATCAAGACGTTATATCTGATATTTCAAACATGGCAACCGAATCTAGAAATATTCTTCTATGACTTTCGAATAATTGATTTTTCTGTTTATATTTAATAGTAGGGCTTATTCTATTTT
Organism: Maratus speciosus; assembly: GCA_963932465.1. Lineage (NCBI taxonomy): Eukaryota > Metazoa > Arthropoda > Arachnida > Araneae > Salticidae > Maratus > Maratus speciosus. Next base: position 519,043,798 of record OZ010796.1, read on the forward strand.
CCTTGCTGTTGGCTTGAATTAAAAAAATAAAAAAAAATTCGCTTCGCGGATAAACCGCACCGCGGATCACCCGCTCGCGGATAATCGGGGCTTTACTGTATTTTATATTTGGAATTTTTTTTAATTTTGAAAAGTATTTTGTAATTTCTATTTTAGGTTCTAAAACCAATTTATTTTGTATTTTGTATTGAAAATAAATTTTGGATGCATTTTGCGCAACTCTACCTACCCTATTAAACTCTAAAGGGATAACGTAAAACTGCTACTTCTCTAGTCGCTGTACTCGCATAGTATACGTTGGTGAACTATAGTTCACTTTGGATTATGAACCGCTGATGGACAGGAATGAATTATTTCCATCTGCCAAGGTACCCCTTTACACTCCCCCCCCCCCCCCCCCCCCCCAAAAAAAGGACGATAAAATTCTTATGAATTGCTCACTTTATACATATACGTTGGTAAACTATATTTTAAGATACGAATTTATCCGGAGTACGGACTGATGGAACGAATTACTTCATAAGTAGAGGCACCACGTTAAAGTCACAAAAACTACGATGTAAATGCTTTACTGGCTCTACATACCTGCATTATTAACTTTGTTTCTTGATATCAACTGTTCAGTTTACGAAGAACGGATGAACATGAACGAGTTAGTTTCATAAGCCGAAGTAGCACGCTAACGTTACAAAAAATATGATAAAACTGTATTAGTGACTTTATGTTTATAGGATGCAAAGAAAGATCCCTTTATGCTGAAAAACTAGCCAAATGGAGAGAGCAACAGCTATACAAGTGCGATAACAGTGTAGTAGATAATTCTCTTCATAATTTAACCGTCCGTCAGCAGCTCCCCCTAATGGCAAAATTTGGAAGTTATTATCTGGAAAACCATCAAAGATAGCACCTTTATCGCATCTCCGAGCGTTTACCCCTTTAATTCTCTGAAGTTTTTTTTACCCCTTTAATTCTCGCTCCCGTGATATTCATGGTCTGTGTATTTTATTCAGACTGTTTGATTCCTACCAGTTTTATAAAAATAGTGTAATTGGATTTATTATGGTATCATTTTACCTGTCATTAAATAAGGTGAATATTTCTTTTTCAAAAAAGTGGTGCCAATAAGCAATTTGAATTTTTAAATAGTAATTTAATGCGACCGTTAAGGGGTTAAAATAAAAAGATTTTTCTATGCAACGTAAGTGCAGTGATACTTTCCACGCGGTTTTCACACTCGAACGCTTGCCGATCTTTGCCTTGACCATTACAGCAGGAAGGGGATCATGGCTATTGTCAGCAACCTTCTAACAAGGTCTTTAGATCGGGTTGGTGGTCGCTTGGGCACTTCAGCTCTCGCACATCTAGTCTCGAAGTCTTTGAAAGCAGATCTCAAAATCATTTGAACGCAACACTCTTTTAGAGGAGTCCGGTGCCGTTGTGTCGGTGCGTTTCGGAAGGGAGACTGCACAAGTTTTTGCAGGATTTTTCCTTGTGTGTAACGATAATTCGGGTCGCTTTTCCTATTAAGTCCTCCCTGAAGGCAGAGTCTCATGTTTCAGCGGTGCAGCTTAGGCTACGTCTTTGGCCCTGCCACGGACTTTTCGCGCACGGATTTTTCGTCGCGGGTGACATTCACTTCCTTTTTCCCTATGTGCACTGATAACTATGTTTCTTGATATGAATCTTTCAAGGTAAGAACGTAGGACGGTGAGGAACGAATTTCTTTCATAAGTCGAGGTAGCACGCTAATACCACAGGAATTATGATGAATTACATGAACTGCTTTGGCGAATTCGCATGCTACAATTGTGAACTATGCTTCACAATACGAACTTATCAAATAATGAGTTGCGGACGGATGGGAAAGAATTATTTTCATGATTTTCGGTACCCACATTGACCTTTTCAGGGGAAAAGCACTTCTGATGCAAAAATGTTAAAATGTTTGATTGACACCGGGGTGTACAAGAAAAAATATATGAAAATTTGTAAAAGCTAATCTTCACGTACATTACGAAAAGCAAACTTTGGTTTTAAAATTCTGGTGCCAATGAAGCATTTAGGAATTAAAATTAAGTGGTATATATAATATACCGGCGCCTCTCAACGAATTAAAGTCACAAAAACAAATTGGTGAAAATGGTTTTACCAACGTTACACGATTTCAGTTTATTTTTATGTATAGAAAACTTTCTCTAATGCTTATAAGATAATTTATAATAGTTCTACAACATAATTTATTTTTTGTTTTATTTTTATTTTTTATTACTAAATTGTCAAACTTAAAAAAAATTATCAAACCATGTTTTTTTTTATATATATATATTTTTTTATTTATTTATTTTTTTTTTTTTTTATAATAGCACTTTATTAATTAGACTCGTTATATTTTTTAGCTTCACATTATTTTAAAAACAAAAAGTATATAAAACATTGAAAAATAAATTCAAAATACCTGTAGAAAAAAATGAAGAGTTGGAAGTTTATCTAAAAGATAAACCGATAAATATATGAACTAAAGCGAAAATATTCTGAAAATTTAGTTAAAATTAAACTGAAAATTTTATTAGTAAATATTCCTTGGGGAATGCTAGATAATAAAAAACAAACCACAGTTTATTAATCTTTATACATTTGTCAAGTATATTGATTTCGAGAAAGAAAAAATTATTTTAGTGGTAAAATTCTTTTAATTTTTTAAGTGTTTTTGTCTGATTTAATTTTAAGCTAGAGAGTAAATTTTATTTTATTTGACGTTTTCTTATTACTTTTTTAATGTTGGATTTAATATTAAAACTGCTTTTATAAACCGAATTGAACTTTAACATTAACTTTGAATTTCTAAAATGAGCTTTTGATTGTATGTGGTTTTAGCAAAAGCTCGCGTATCTCGATTTATTTAATATCTTACTACATATTTAATAAGTCGCATAATGTTTAGTTGAGTATAAAAAAAAATAATAAAAATTAGTTATTTGTAATAAGAATAATTTAAAAAAAATCTCATAAAATGAGTATAAATGTATTAATTAATTATTTTATCACTTTTTAAAATTTCAATCGTCCCAACTTTATTGATAACATTTTTTAACTCACATAAACAATTCATTTGTATATTTTTTTATGCATGACAACACACTTCGGCAATAGATGTTCCGATTTGCTTTTTTTTTTCCTTGAACGGTGTCGTTTTAATGGTTGTTCTATTTTAATTTTATTAGGATCGAAAAAGAATATGTTTGGGTTTTTTTTGTCTTTTTTTTTTTTAACTTTGTGGACTTCGGAATTTCGGAAATTTTGACTAATCTATACGTATTTTGAATATGGTGCTATAAAACGCAGTACTACTTCACATTTTTAAATATTCGTCGTATTGTGGACATATACGAGGCATTCTGACAATTTTTTAACTTTCAGGAATAAAAATCTGGTGAAATTAAACTTACTAAAATAACATTTTAAACTTATAGATGAATGCCTTAATGATTCAAAATTAAAAAAAAAAATGGTCAGCAGCGAAAAATGTTTTATTTAACGGAGGTTTAAGTTAAACTTGCGAGTTTAATTTTTTTTACCATTTTACCACTATAACTTTTTATTTTCTTCTAAATTTTTACTAATAATTAATTTGCATAGGACCCACAGGACATTTAAATAAGAAATAATTACAATGTAGTATTTTTAGAACAAAATATTGGTATAACATTGTCTTAAAGGGGCGTTAAAGAAGAGACGGAAAGGGAAAAAAGGGGGCGGCATAGGAAAAAAAATTGACGGAATGGTAACGATGGGATGGTGAGGAAACTTACCACCTATTTTTAGGCAAATCATGTTAAGACTAAGTGATAGCCACAATGTTCATTGATTTTTAGAAACAGTTCTTTATATTGGATTAAATTCTAAAAAAATTTAATTTACCTCGAAAAATGCAGGAATAAACCTTGGGGACGGTATGACTGCCAATAAAGCCATGATGCTTGAAATTGATATTTAAATGCTGATTTAAATTCTGCAGTAAATTTCCTGTCAAAGAATTTTAGCCATTCTTTCTCTAGCATACTTATGCATGAGAAAAATTGGAAAAAATTCTGTAACTGCATCTGAAGTGATTTTCTGTATAATTTTAGCAAGAGGGACGGTAAGGAATCTAAAACCCAGGGACAGAGTTAAAAAAATAATAACAACCGTAAAAATGTGTACACGTTAATTTTTTGCTACATATTTATATAAAACAATAGTCCTAGTTTCGGAAAAAAATGACATCTAATTACTTTATTGAAACAATTTTATACAGACAGCTCCAAACTTTAAAATCAGCATCAGGGACACGGGACGGTATAGGAATTTCGTGGTATATTTGTACCCCCTATCGTCCAAAACTTATTTATCTCGTTAATATTGTTATGCAGTCATAGAATATGATGTTTTCCAGTATAAGAAATTAAAAAAAAAAAAAAAACCAAGAATATGTACTAAAATAAAAATTATTATTCAAAGACTTAAAAGTCAAAATATTCTGAGAATGCCTTATATATATTTATATTTATTAGGATACGTCAATATTTTTACAGTAACATCGTCTACAGTGCGTCAAAGGAAAAGATATTGGTAACAGTGGGATTTAAAATGAATATGGTTAAACTGTTGCATTGGGTCGAGTATAACTCGACCTGTGATAGTTTCTACTGCGCATAACACTAAAGGGTTGCCACGAAATGTTGAAGGCATGAAACAATCTCTTGAAATTGGTTTTACCTTTTTCTTAAAATTACTCGATTTCTGGAAAATACATGCTATGATAAGCTGCTTTTGTACAACAATAAATATATATAAGTGCATGTAAAAAACATCTAAAACTATTTTATATAGAAAAATTGTTATATAATTATGTTAAAAATTAATGCTGTGTATTTATATGGCAATAAGCATAAGGCTATATAGGTCATTTCATAGGTCGTACACTTTAAAATTTTGAGGGGGGGGGGGGGGATGCTGTGAACCATATTCACATAGGAGCCACGATCGAAAACGCCAGCTACAGTAGAAAAGAGACAAACGGGGTTACTTCAAAAATACAATACAGAAAACAATGTAAAAGATTTATTAGGCTAAACTCAGCAGTTATAACGATTGGTAGATGATGAAATACAGTTTAAAGATGTGTTTAATTATGCGATCAATTATAGTGACTGATATCGACCCCACATGGATAGTCTAATATTTTCAAAGATACTCGAACTTTCGCCAACAGCACCAATAACGACTGGTTGCTGTCAAGACTGCTTTCAAAAGCAATGGTTGTATCCAACATAATGGTCTCTAAAAACCATTAGAGAAAGAAATCAATGATAAATCCTGTGCAATTTTAATAATTGAAGTTACAAGGTCTCCTAACCATTTTCTGGTGATGCTTTCTTTTGTGAATATGGGCGATAACTGACTGTAAAAAAACAAACAAACCTGGAACGTTTCTTTCGCATAAACAGGGATTTTTCTGAACAGTCTGAAACGTCCCACTGACATACCAGTAAGATTCTCATTAAACATGAATTTTTCTGTTCATTTAGCAGGAAGTTTACTGATGAGTCAGTGTAACGTTCCAGAATTATTCGGTAAACTTTTTGTTATTCTTAACATAAATTCCTGTTTTATATTCCATTCCATTACAAACCCACTCCTCTAGTAACCGCAATTTGCGGATGTAAATCGAGCACTGTGCTTTGAAGGACCACTTCACGGTGAAAGCTTCCTTCATGATAAAGGTATATTCTCATGCGAGGTAAGCTTAAATTAAAAAAAAAAATACGAGAAATGTATATTTGAAGTGTAAATTATTTTCAGCGTGAATTTTTCATTAATAATTAAAAGCGGACAAAAGTCAAAATTATCAAATCATAACACATCGTAAAATGTTACATATTTTAACCTATACACTGTATAGAAAATAGTAACGCTCCGTGTATACTCCAAAAACGTTTTCCTTTTTTACTCGTTTTTATAAAATATAAAACGAGTTCCTGGAAATTTATGGTTTTCTATTCTGTAACATTAATTCCAAAGTTTCTATCATGAAATAAGTAGAATATAACTATTCGGAAATAGTGCTGACAACTGGCCCACTTGTATACGGGTTTACTTCTCTTGGTGTATGCAGTATGTCATCTGGATCTTAAATATTAAAAAGCATAATATCGTTCGAATGTATTTATGATGTGATAATTTTCTCTGCTTTTACTTGCTAATGAAAAATTTCACTAAAAACACTTTTCAAATATATATTTCTCTTGCATTTTTGGGTTCATACTTACCTGATGCTGGAGCATACCTCGAATAAGAAAGAAGCTCTCCTTCCGAAGTGGTCTTTTATTCCGCGTCCAGCGTTTTTTACAAGCGCAAATTGCGACTGCTAAGGGTGCGTTTGTGCCGTAAAAAAAAAAATAAATACATAAAATAAAATAAATCTAGGAACGTTTATTATGGATAATTTATCCGGAAACATTCCACTAAAATATCAATAAGCTTCTTGTGATGTGAACAGAAACATTCTTTATGTTTCACAGGAAGCTTATTGATATTTTTGCGGTACGTTTAAAAAATATTAAGTAAAGTTCCTGTTATTCCCAAGGAACGTTTCTGGATTCACAATATTATTTTTTTCTTTTTTTACATTTTTTAATATTTATAATGTCTGGAAGCTTATGTGAAACCTATTTTATTTCGTTGTTGTTGCTTTTTCTATAGTGATTATGATATTACAGTAAGAAAGAGGGTTGCACCTCCAAGACTATTAATGTAAATTAAATCATTAAGAACTGTTTTCGCAAAATTACATTTTTTAACATGCAGACACCGGACCTTAGGAAATATTCATCAGATTGATACAATTATTTTTTCACTTAAATATGAAAATTAAACATACTGTTGTATTTTCCACAAAGCGAAGTATGCTTTTTCCTTTTCACTTTTTCAACTTTTTACAAACATCTATATGCAACTTTTTATACGCGTATTTTTTTTAATTAAAAATGTCGCAATTTTTATAGTTTTTTAATTTTCAGAAACTGATACGCTATTTTGTAGCTATTTTAAAACATTATATGAGAATTTTAATGAATGCGTACTCCAATTTCAAGATTTTCCTCTGCAAGCTACAAGCTAGGTAGCTAGGTACCCTATCACGCTTGAGACAACTAAACTAGGGTATGCAATCATTATAGGATCGAGCTTGGAGCAATACAAAATGCACCATGTATGCAGAGTAACACTAGATAATACCCTGTTCAAACAGGATATTTAAGATATCTAAAGCAGATCACTTTCTGAAAAGACAAGCAGACAAAAGTGTGAGACAGGAGACAAATTGTAGCGTTCAAAACCGGTTTCTTCTTTGTTAACAGGGTGAAATGTCTGTTGACTTACGCTTTTTCGTCGCTTGTCTATTCAGTGAGTGATCTGCATTAGATCACCATTTTAGAGGTGGTACACCCCGGAATTAGAGCATCTATTCTCACCACTAAACTCATCTAAGACATTGAATTGAACGTCACTGTGTCTGAGATCTGAACAAATGTAAAATGTGCGCATGTGCATAGGTTAAAACCAGCTCAACAGCAATTCAGTTAAAGCAACTTTTCACAACCAAACAAAAGGAGTGGTAGTGTCTGTATCTAGCAATGGAAAGTTCGAACTCATTGAGAGACTTCCACGAACTCTCTCAGTGAGTTTGGCGATCATGAATTTCCGATCTAAACGGGGTATAATCGAGTAAAATCGGTGCGCTGCGGAGGTACATAATCCTCAGCACATCTCATGTCTTATATGCCTCTACACCACGGTAAAATAGTTCCCATCTCTTCCAATCTGAGGTGGAGATATAAGCGCAGTCTCCGAACTTTTTGATTCGACTAGTATTTATATAATTTCTACTAAAATATTTTTCGCCTATAAAAATCCATCAAAACTTATCGACGTACCGACGTACGTACCGACGTACGTACCAAAACGTACCGACAAAAAAATTCATTTACAGATTTACGTTAGCGCAGGTAACTTTCAAATTGACATTGGATTTCGCATTCTGCAAACGTACTCGTGCGAGAATTAAATACAAATACCTGCCTATACGCCATCGCAAAGTATCGGAGACGAATTCCGTTTTAGACAAGATTCTGCCGTGGGAAGTGCGTTGTGATTTTATTGTTTTTTTTTTCTTTTTTACGAAATTGTGAAATGTTTTCGCTTAACAAAGACTTCCATTATAGACAGGTTCCATTTTTACAGGTGTTACGTTTTGCTTGCCAGATTTGTATTCTACTTTTACGAACAAAATAAAGATATGGAAGCCAATTAATAGTATTTTCACAAGGAAGCAATATTAAAAATACTTTTTTTCCATTGTGATTGATTCATTTTGAAAATCTAGAAATAAAACTAATTTACAGGCCCTAAAACCGAATAAAATACACCAGACAATAATGTACTATATAAAAAAAAATTCTGATTTATGTAGAGTCATTTTGGCAGAATAAAAACGTACAAGATTCGATTTGTCATGCGGAATACAGAAAACCTGTACCACTGTCACTACTTCGATATTCTAGTCATTTTATTTCTCCCAATCCACATGTATCAGTGTCATTTCGTTCCGATTTAGAATTCTTTTCACCTGAGTCCTTGTCACTTCTGAAGATTTCAGTAGACGATATCATAAAAAGAATGCTAGACTAAATTCAAAATTCATCGGAAACTTGTTAAAGACAGCTACATTTCAGAGAAACAGATGCATGGATATAAATATTTGAAAGAAAACATCTGAATATTTAAAATAAATCACTTCAAGAGTATTATTTGTTGTTCCAAAAATTTATTTCAGATTGTTTTTTAAATAAATTTATTCAAGATGTAAAGGTAAATTTTGGTCTTAATATGCAATATAAACTTACATCACATTTTTCTGATTTACATATTTAATTCGACGTTTTCGGGTTTAGCTTTTGCATAATAGTATTCGTAAATTTATTTTCATTAGAAACAAAATAATAAAGTATTGTTAAGGAAGGTTATCAATTTTAAACTTTTTATGTATATTTTTTTAAAATGTGTACATTTCTAAATTGAACAAAAGGAACTGCAGGAAAATATTTAAATTAAAATCAGATAAATTATAAATTTTAAATGTGATGTGTGTGTGTGGTAAAATGTGGTGTTTTAAATGTGTGTGTTTGGTAACACTGACTCAAACTGATTTTTATCTTTGCTTGCGCTTTTCAAAAAACTGTGTTTTATTACTTGCGTGCACTTAAAAAAAACCTTTGCAGACAGATCCTTTTTTTTTAAATAGTTATGTATAAAATGATCATACCATAGCAGCGAAATTTTAAGCTTTTTCTTAAAAGTAAAATTTAATAGTAAATTTTGCCTTATTTATTCGTCGAAAACTGTGATTAAATAAGGCAAAAAATTTCTATTAGATTTTAGTGATTTATAAAAGCGTACATGATTGCCACCATGTCATACTCACAAGCTTCACCGACTATTTGTAAATTAAAGGACTCAAACTATTAGAATATGTTTCTCACATGATACACCTTAAAAACCACATTCTAAGCGCAACAAATTAAGTTTGCGTCATTTAATTGAGAAAACAGCAGGTGGAGTTGATAGGCGTAATCATTTTATACATATCTGTGCAAAGGAAAAGATTTGTATTCAAACGATCTTTATTACCGTGTGCGCAAGTAGCAGAAACACGGTTTTGAAAAAATCGCATAGAGAATTAAAAATCAATTGGATCTTGTGTTAAAGTAGACATTTTGATTTTCAAATTGACCTAGTTCTAATTTCAATGTTTTTGTAAGGATTGTTTTGTTTGATTCAGAATTTTATAAATATTTTAAGAATATAAAAACAAAAAAAATATATTTTTTCTTAGATTTAAAACTGATGAATATCTTTCAAGACAGTTTTTTCTTTACTAATAATTTTATTTCAAACATGCATAATTTTTTATGACTTCCTTAATATTTCCTTAATAACTATCCTTTGTATCTGTAGGATACAATGACTTTTTTCTGGCTGCAAAGGCGTCTATGGAGACGCCAATTTGGAATTTTTTTTTAGTTTTTGTGATAAAAGGCAAAAGAACATACACTTCTAATCAAAACTACCTTTTTCCGAAATGTCATTGTATAAAATATATAAATATGCAAACTACATCGTGTGATCTCACAGATAACAGCAACAGCAATAACGTAAGCTTTTTGAGTACAGCAATCGAATGTTAAGAATCTACACTAGTCAGGCGAAGAAACGAGAACGCTACTGTTAAACGTACGGGAGACATTTTTACATATTTCTTGTTTGTATTTTAATATTTTTCCAAGGTTTTTTTTTTCCATCGTATACCTAAAGTCTATATCTAATGTTCTGCGTCTGTATTTTTTTGATTTTGGTCACAGTTTTTCTGTATGAAGATTGTTTCACTTTGAGAACCGGTTCAAAAAAAAAAAAAAAAAAAAAGCCGGCACCAAAAAAAAAAAAAAAAAAAAAAAACACCTCTAGCCAAAATTGAAAAAGTACAAACGCACAATATTAGACATCGACTTCATGTATACCACACAAAAAAATCCTGTAAAAATATTAAAATGCAAGCGAGAAATCTGTAAAGGTATAATAAAGGTTCCCATAGGTAAAGGGTAATAAAGGGTCCCATAGGTTTAATATTAAAGTACGAGTATTTTCGCGTGACTACGGTAGGCGACCTTTAGAAAATTTCCTAAAATTTGTCATTGCTCTAAAATAAAGTTTTAGTCGCAGAAAAAAACTGTCTGCCATAATCTTGAGCACAATCCAGGGAATAGGGATTCAAAATTTCATCAAAATCGGTCTGGTAATTTCCGAGGGAATAGGTCTTAAAGCTCGCATGTTTTCTCTACGATTGCACCCAGTGTTGTCTTCCCTCAAAAACACTTTTCGGCTTTCTCATTTTGTAACACAAAGTACAAGTTCAAAAAATACAAGTCACAGTTCAACCCAAAACAAAATACAAAATGTTGGCGTCATTTGATTGAACAATAAGAAGATTTTAAAAAGATTTTACAAAGATTTCATCGACTATCGACACTCCAAAAGTCTGTCCTGTCGATACGTAACCAGAAAACTTGATTTGTCATTCGCAAAGAGCGGGAATAAGTTTTTTTGGCTCTCCTGAAAAATCGTACTTTTCAGGTAAAAACCCCATTATCTCATAAAGTAGTTGAGCGATTTTGATAAATTTTTTTTTTGGTGGTAGCGTATAAATATAAGATCATATGTGGCAGACAATTAAAAAAAATATTCATTAGTTTCAGAATTTTTTTTCTGAAAAATTTCCATTGCTCTAGAATAAAAAGTTTTTGTCCCAGAAAAGAACTGTGGGTGTCTTGAGCATAATCCAGTAAATATGTATTCTAAATTTCATCAAAATCTGTCGGGTAGTTTCCGAGTAAATGGGTCTTAAAGCTCGCATACTTCCCATAGAATTGCACCCAGTCTTGGCTTCCCTTAAAGTATTCACGCATATTTGGAAAGCCTTTATCCAATTCAATAATTTTAGCTTTTTATTAATTTTATTATGAGAGGAAAGCTTTCTTCTATAGAATAACGATAAGTTACACTGAAGTTACAATCCACTAATTATTCAGTATAGGGATTTCGTAATAGCTCTTTGTATTTCTTTATTTCATTTTATTTATTTTTGCTTTAAACCTTGGTTTTAAAAACAAATTCAATTATTTCATCTTCTTATTAAATTTATTGTGAGAAAAAATCCATTCTTTTATAGAATAGGTATGGGTCATTCTCCAAAAAGTGCACCATTCCAGTCAAAAAGCCTTTTTCAGTATTTGACATGAACATTTTTGAATTAATTTATATTTTCTATTGAAAGTGAAAGAAGATTAAATGTGTTTTTGCATATGTTTTTTATAATTACTTCATGTTTGTTATTTCTTAGAACACAGCATATGAGATCTCACCTCCGTGTCATGTCACATACTCAATGTTACTAAGGAAATGTTTGATTACTTATTTTATTGAAAACAAAATAATTAAATAATTATTTTTCTAGCTACTGCTATCACAAGAGCAAAGTAACTTAGCATAGTTAATTACTTTCATTCTATTTTTGTTTGTTTTCTGAGTACGCGAAGGAGTGTCACACAATAAATTCTCACCTCCATGAACCAAACATTAAGTTTCATTTTCATGTTAAAAATGGCAATATTATCATCAGGTTTTGTTTCCCATGATGCTAAAGCAAGCCAGTATGTTTGCTGTTGTTAAATTGTAAGTCAGAAATTTGTTAAACATGGTTATTGGAGATTCTCACATCCGTGAACTGAAAATTCAAGGTGACTAAATATACACTAAGATATTTGCTTATATATTGCTTATGTAAGTATACCAACGGATGTTGATTTAAAGAACACAAATATTTTTTCTCAAAATAATAAATATGTAGGTTAATATTTAGAGCATGTTCCTCACCTCCGTGAATCTCTCGATTTTGAAAACACGTATTTCAGAGAAAAATGCTTAACAATAATTTACAATCATTCTAAATCAAAAAAGATTGTTTCAAAACTTTAAAAGAGAAGAATTGAATAACATATAAAAGATGGGTGATGGAAAGAAGCTCCAGATGGGAGATGATTTTTTTATGTCTTTTTGTATTCATTCCAAATAAATTCATTATGCATTCTTATATAGAATTACTCCTTAGTTTTATATCTAATAGAATAAATAGTTTTTTATGCTTTGTCTCATTACACAAATATAACTGTAGCATAAAGTTCACCTCCGTGAACGATGTTAATAAAAAAATTGTGTTTCTGAAAGAAAGAAATATACCCTCATAGCATGCATGGTCACAGTGACGTCATTGTGACGTCACTGTAAGTCACTGTGGTCACGTCACAACTGTGACCAAAATGCCACCACTAAGCGACGTCACATTGTGACTGATATGTGAACTTCTTAGAAAACTTTTAAAAATTACAAAAATTCTTCAAAACATGTTATTTACCGTAAAAAATATTTTTCTGTCAATTTTAAAAAATTGTGACGTCATTGTTATGACACTACATGTAACGTACGTCTCATTATGTGACAAAAAACCCTACCATGTTGTAAACTCACAGTGTGACAAAACATATGTCAAGATTAAAACTTCCCACTTCAAACAATAAAAATAATTCAGTGTTTGTTCCCGGCTAATATTCCACAACAAAATTAAAAACTTCATCAAAAAATGTACATAAATAAAACACAAATATAATAGACACGTAATCTAACTACTCGCTTGGACTATTAAAACTATTTGAATTAAAAAAACTGTTGTAAATAGTAAAATATTTGGCGATTTTTTCGACTATTAGCTCTTGGAATGTTGCTAATATGAAAGTATCGCTATTGAATTTTAAAACTTTATTTGAATACATGATTGATATTTTTCTTATAGAAATGTTTTTTTGGGGTTATTAGTGGTCAATATAGAAAAATGTATTAACTGTAGAGATTTCAATAATAAGAAAATGTTTTTACCCTGTATGATATAATCCATAAAATTGGTTTGTTATCTATAAATTATTGTTATCAGCGGAAACGGCAGAAATTAATATACAGGTGGAGAAAGCAAAGATTTGTTTGTGTGTGGGCATGGGAAGGGACGGAGTTTTGCAATAAAGCAATGTTTTATTATATAAATAAAAACACTTGCATATTTTCAGTAATAAACTTTTCTGCTAGTGTTTAGTTATTTTTAGTAGCAATTCTTAAAAAATAAATTTGGCTACTTGTGTCACACTTTTAAAATAAATTTAACTTTTTCCGAATATAAAATAAAATATAAAAAATATATGCAAAACACGTGGCGTAATTAATTATTCATATTTATTTATATTTTTTTCGTTTCTGGAAATTTATTTTGAAAAATACTGTTATCTTATAAGATGTTTTATTCTACAGGAAATTAAAATAGAAAAAAATGACACTTGCCTGATCCCGCCCCCCCACTCCCACACTAAAAACATTATTTCTCCAGTTATTTTATTTCTTTTTTATGTTGCATTTACTACCTATAATATAAAATTTAATTTTCTATTTTCAAAAGACCTTGCACTATTGCATATTAAAATGAATTTTAAATACTCTAAAAATTTAAACATTCTTTAATTTGTTACACTCCCAATATTAGTTTAATTATTGTCATATTCGACAGTAGCTTTACAAAACTTAAAACTTGAACTATTTTGAAACACATAAAAAAAAAGTTAAATGCATCAAAAAATTCTAGAAACGAGAAATTTTAATTGGAAGTATGCTTTATGTCATATAAATGTATAAGAACGGAAAAGCCATCTGTTCTTGCTTTCATAAACAAAACAGCGCTAAAAGCCGCAGACGATAAAACTATACTGCGTTATATCTTTAGAACAGGCAGATGGAGTTTTTGCTGGACAATAGGTAGCGTTATGAACATGCAGTCTGTCAGATATAAACATTTAACCTAAAAAATTCATAGGAATAATCATCCCAAGATAATACTTTAGACAAAAGTATGAGTTTGAGATATTTACACCAGCTTTGGTGTGGTTTAAATGATTCCAATCATTGCTGTTGTATGTATTATTGAACACATATTTTCTACTTCCAAAATTTGTTCTTCCTAAAACATGGATTACATCGGAATTTAAAGAACGACGTTAAGGGAAAAAAAAAGGTATGGAAAATATTTTATTCCAGAGTTTGCTTTTCTTTAAATTATAACGATTTTAGTATATTCTTATAGACATTTCATTAACCTAATAAAGTTTAGTAGATTTAATATTTAATTTTTTGAAATAAATAACTGTCTATCAACAATTTTAATCAGATGATTAAAATCAATTATATAAATTTATTTTAATCAGATTTGTTTTCTTTTAAAATATTATAGGATAAAATCACATATTTTCTCAAACTTTAAAATGACATATAAAAATATTATAATCAAAGTTTAACATAATTACCAAATATTTAAATGTATTTAACGTACTAAATAAAAAGGCCTTTTTATGGAATAAAATATTTTGATAGTCTCAAGCAATTTGCGTTGCATATTTTTATTTAAAAATTAATATATGTTCAGAAGAAAAGAAGATAGTCTATTTAAAAGAAATAAGAATTTTTTTACTTAATGGAGAAGTACTATTTAAAGGATATCATGCAAATGTAGTATTAAGAGGGAAAAATCAGTGTCAATAAATATTATTAGATGTGACAAAAGTTATAAAAATTTATAAAGAGATATCCTTAGTTGGTAAGAACTTTTCAGTTAAACATTATGAACGAAAAGTTTTCAACGTAAACCGGTGTCTCAATTTGTTGATAAATATAGAAATTATGCAACCCAGTGAGGGTTTAAATATGGTTTTATTGAAATATTTTAATTATTAAAATCATATCCATGTACTTGAATGAAGGAAGCTAAAATGTAAAATATATTTTATTATTTTTTTTTCAGGATACTTTTAATATTTTACTTCTTGAATGATTTTATACGCATAAACTTCAAAATAGTTATACTATACACTTTATTAGAAAACTGATTAACTCATATTGAAGCACACCGATTAAATATTTTTGAAAAATTTTAAAACTTCAATTACATCGTTAATATTGTGTAATTAAGTAGATACTAGCAAAATTTTGAAAAAAAAAGTTTTTAATTTTTTAAGTAAATAGTTGTCCTTTAAACAGGACATATTAGTAGGACACATAGTAAGGACATATAAAATGCATACATAAAATAATTTTATGAGCAAATATTTTATTTTACTTTAAAAAACTGTTTCTGTTGTACAAAAATACTCTATGATTTCTCCAATAAAAAGATAATAATAACGGTAAAATTCTAGATTATAAGATCACAATTCTTAAAGAATTTTTTAAATAGATTTTTTTCAATTAAATTTTAATTGGTTACTTGTTTTTTTTTTTTGTTGTTGTTGTTGTTTATATGTTATATTTTTATGTATTTTAAAGACGTCATAACAAAATGCATCCAAAAAATCCTTACCAATTTTATTTAAAAAAATGTTTTATTAGCTGTCCTATTTATAGGACAGCGGTACAATGTGGGTTAAAGGGGGCTTGTTATTTATAATTATCTAATCCTGTAAATAAAATAATAATAGTAATAATGAATCAATGTGTGTTTTTATTTTGTGCTTATGGTTTGAATTTTTATACATTATTCACATAAAAATAGCTAACTATTTTATATTATTTTCATTATTTTTTATTTTACTGCGTCATGTAAAAGTTAATAGTAAATATGGTTACATGCATTTGTAACAGACTGTATATATAAAATTTTCACCACACGTTATTCTAAAACATTTATAGTAAATTAAAAACTTCATCAAAAATTGTACATAAATAAAACAAATTTAATAAACATGTAATCGAACAGCTCGCTTAAACTACTAAAACTATCAGAATTTATAAAAAAAAAAAAAAAAAAAAAAAAAAAAAAAACTGCTGTAGGTAGCAAAATCTTTGGCGATTTCTTCGACTATAAACTCTTGGAATGTTGCTAATATGAAAGTATCGCTATTGAATTTCAAAACTTTATTTGAATAAATAATTGATATTTTTCATATAAAAATGCTTTTTGGTGTTTTTAGTCAAATGTATTAAAAAGAGGTGCTAGTTCAGTAAAATCAGAGCATGATGACAGAGCTTCATGAGTAAATGTAATATTAGTAATGTGTTTAGTAATGTTATAAGAAAAAAGTATATAATTTGTTAATATGATAAATAAAGTGACATTAATTTTTAAGGATTTTATGAATTACAAATTGAAAAATACAATTAAATAACGACATGATTTAACAATATCTTGTATTTTCTAAAGAAATAAAGTTCTATAATTTTTGCAAGGTCTTGGGCACACTGATTTAGAAATACTGTGGTATGGGGAAGTTTTTTACAAGAAATCTCCGATTGCAACTAAAGGAGAATTTCATTTTAAAAAAAAAGGATGTATTTCGCCCATTTTAAAAAGAGCAGGGTGCTGCAACTTTAAAAAATGGCCTAGATGGAACAGTAAGTAATATCAGAATTAATAAAAACAGCAAATAAATATAATTTAGTTAGTGGCACAAATAACAAAACAAGCAAATATGGTTTGCAGCTCATCTTGCATTTGTACAAAGGAATAATACTATTAATCTCCGACGCTTTGGACAGAAGTGAAGATGACATTTTATGGAATGACGGAGATTCTTCATACACCGATTCATATTACAATAGTGGTACTGATACCTTCAGTGAAAGTGATTTATTATGAGAATTTTTTGTCAAAATTTTAACAAAGATTATTTGTAAATTTTACGTCTATAAAAATATTACCATAAAAAGAAAAATGGTATTTAATAAACAGCACATAGATTGGAAACATTTGATAAGTTACTAACTTTATTATAATGTGTTTTTTTTATACCAGTAATGTTTTAGCATTAGAGTGTACAATATTGTGTAGTAGATTTCCCCGCATAATAGTCGCACTTAGACTTTCAGAATGAAAAAATGGCAAAAAAAGTGCGACTATTACGCGAGTAAATACTGTAGTTGTTGAGCAGATATCATTCTTTCCTTCTTCTTTAGCTCCAATTTGCTGTAAATTTATTATTGAAAAAGCAGAATGAGAAAATATTACCTAATTATTCTTTTACTCTCAAAAGTTTTTTATACTTGCTATGATGTTTATAGAAAAGAAAGAATAGATTGGTTAAAGGTGAATTTCGTAAAAGGATCACGAAAAAATGCAAATTTCGTCAAAAGATCATGGAAAAAAGCGAATTTCATTTAAGAATAGCAAATTTTGTCAAAATTTTGTAGAAAAAACGCGAATTTCGTCAATGGACCGCATGAAAGGCGATTTTTTTAAAATAAAACGCGCAAATAAGGCGAATTTTGTCAAACGATCGCGAAAAAAAATTTTAATTTCTTCAAAAGGTAGTTGAAAAAAACGTGAATTTAATCTAAGAATCGCAATTTCGTCAAGAGATTGAAAATAAAACGTGAATTTCGTCAAGGGATCGCGAAAAAATGCAAATTTCGTCAAAAGATTGTGCAAAAAAGCGAATTTCACCTAGGAATAGCAATTTTGTCAAAAGATTGTAGAAAAAACGCGAATTTAATCAATGGACCGCATAAAAGGCGAAATTTTGTAAATAAATCGCATAAATAAGGCAAATTTTGTCAAACGATCGCGAAAAAAATCTAAATATCTTCAAAAGGTCGGGGAAAAAAACGTGAATTTCATCTAAGTATCGCAATTTTGTCAAGAGATTGAAGGAAAACGTGAATTTCGTCAAAAGATTGCGAAAAAAATGCAAATTTCGTCAAAAAATCGTGGGAAAAAAGCGAATTTCATCAAAGAATAGCAAATTTTGTCAAAAGATTGTAGAAAAAACGTGAATTTCATCAATGGACCGCATAAAAGGCGAAATTTTGTAAATAAATCGCGCAAAAAGGCGAATTTTGTCAAACGATCGCGAAAAAATCTAAATTTCTTCAAATGGTCGTGGACAAAAACGTGAATTTCATCTAAGAATCACAATTTCGTCAAGAGATTGAAGAAAAACGTAAATTTCGTCAAAGCATAGTGAAAAAAAGCAAATTTTGTTAAAGCATAGCGAAAAAAAAGCGAATTTCGTCAAATGATACTGAAAAAACATGACATTTTGTCAATAAATCGTACAAATAAGGTGAATTTCACCGAAGGATTTCGAAAAAAACGTAAATTTCGACAAAGTATCGTGAAAAAAACATTCTGAAATTTTTCTGCGAACTTCAGAATTTTCTTTTACTCATAATCACTCCTGCCTCCATTGTCATAGTTCATTGATTGAACTCGAATAGCGATTTCATTTTTCAATAAATGTATTGCATCTTAACGCTGTCACAACATTGTCATTGTAGTCACATATTCGTCACAAAAATAATGACAAAATCGTCACAAATTACACAATTTTCACAAAATTGTCGAAATGTGACTTCACAACATTGTCACTGTCGTCACAGAATCATCACAGTGTTAATGACAATTTCGTCACAAATGACACATATTTCACAAATTGGTCACACCGTGACTTCACAAATTGGTCACAATGTGACGTCACAAATGAGCTCTAAAACGGCCATAACGACCTCACATTCTAGTCACTGTGACTTCACATCGACGTCACGTGACGTCACATCGACGGTCACAAAGTCACAGTGTGACTTCACAACGACGTCGCCGTAACGTCACCATGCCTTACGGGTAATGTATCTGGGCCATTGCTGATTTTTATTTGCAGCAAGTGATAATGGTAACATTTGTCTTGAAAAAAAATGAATGTTTTACTGGAAAAATTTGTATTGAAAATGTTCACTTTTGGGAGAATGACCCGTTTATTTACACTATTGTAAGGATCCTACAATTATTCACACGTGCATATCGATTTCGTAATATAATGCGACTTGATCTGCGTATAATTTTGTTTATTTATTATTTTGTTTACCTTTTGTTTGAAATATTTACCTTAAAATCGTTCATCTAATTTTTTTTAAAAAAATGAGCTTATTATCAATTTTATCACGAGAGGGAATCATTTTCTATCAATCAGTTACATTGTTGTTATGGCATAATAATTGTTCACTTTTGGATATCTATTTTGTAACACCATACGACCTGATATTTGTATCTATTTATCTTATTTATATATTTTTTTCAAGGATACATAAAAATTTCCTGTCCTTATTTCGTTTCATACTTTTCTATCCTGTTCCACCGATTCTCCAGTCGATTTTGAATTCTGTGAACATATTTTTCTGAATCACAACTGCCATGTAAGACGTTTTGCTTATTTAAAAAAGGGGAGGAATGGAATATCGAAAAACTAGGTTATATGAAAAAGTAAAAAAAAAAAAAAAAAAAAAAAAAAAGAGAGAGAGAGAAAACATTCGATCACAGTGGAGACGTGAAACCCTGTATGTAAATTTTAAAAGGAGATGGGAAGATAAGCATCGATTTTTGGTCAACAATAGGGTCAGTTTTGTCTCTTTTTTAAAGAAATTTTGATTGTTTTAATGTAATTTAGAATCTATATTTACTCTCTCTTTTATCGACTTTTATTCGAAGATTGTTTATATGTGTTATACAAGATCAGAAATCTAAGGTTATTTAATAAATTTAAAGTATTTCAATTACCGTAAAGTACAAAAAGTAAGTCCCCATCCGAATATAAGCCCCCTAACCCCTCACATATGTGATTTTTTTCCTTTTTTGAAAAAGTGACATTTATAAGCCCTTCCCTTCAAGTTTTATTTTCTGACGCTTTCAATCCTTCTGTTTTTTCAGGAAATTTCTTAAGTTTTTGTTTTCATACCTCCTACATGAATATATCTTATGCAATTTATTTTTATCTAATCTCTTTACATATCATTGTATCAGAATGGCATACTTCACTGTGCGCGCTACCAGACCTTTGATAGGAATGTTCCTTTCGCAGGATACTATTAAAGTTTTCTTTGATTGATACACTATGATTTAACAGATATTTATTTTGAATTTAAGTATTATAATTTTTCTTCATATTTCTTTGATATCTAATTTAATTATTTTATGCAAATTTGTTTCATTAATTTATTACTTTTATTAATGGGAACTACTTATCTTCTATGGAAGGAAATTTTAAAACCAAAAAATGTTAATTTGATCTTATTTTACTTTGCAAATTGTAAAAATCCCGTGAAATTTCATAAATTCCAAATACGTATCCCCCCCCCCACACACACACACACACTCTCCCAATTTTCCTATTCTTTTCATAAAAGTTCCAATTATAAGCTCCGTCCTCACGGTATCAAAATATTGGATGTATGTATATATATATATATATATATATATATATATACAAAAAAATTTAATGTAATTGAAAATAGTCATACATACACACATTAATAATATTTTTTTTCAGTTGAAAAATATATTGGACATTCTTTGATAAATCAGGTCAACCCTGACTCGGCTCGAAGGAGTCAAAACTCAACCCTTAACTAAACCAAACCCAAAATATTCAACCCGAGCCACAATGAAAACAACAGCTTTAACCGGACACGGCTGGGTAGGGTGAGGTTAGGATAAAATCAGGTTACCCGATGAGATGCAGGACCAGTGTTTCCAGTGGGCTAATTCTTTTATTTTCAGATTTATTGATTGGCACCACTTTTTTGAAATAGCAAAATTCGCCTCATTTAACGACATATTAATTAAGGCGCAAACAAGGGAATTTTACCATTTCAGAAAAGTGGTGCCAATCAATAAATCTGAATTAAAAAAAAGTAGCCTACTGGCAACACTGTGCATGACTCTACTACGAATTAACCCTTTCCCGGCTGTACCCTGGTTGAATTTGGGCAGGTGAAACTTACTGAAAGCTAACTTCACAGGTAATTTTGCTTTTATTTTTTAAAGTTTTTTTTTTTTTACTTTTTATGGAAAGTATTGAATATCACCGGTGCTATCCATGACGAAAAATATTATTACATATCCGTAAAGTACAACTCAAAAAGTTTTTTTAATAGCACAAACAAAGTTCCATAAGCTTAAAGTTTCAACTCAGAACGTTATTTATCAAATAACGATTATAATAAAATAATAATTAATATTGAACTTTAATCAAATTTATCTAAAGGTTATTTATGAATTATGAGCACAAAGCTAGATAAATCGATATTACATAATTCATTAACAGCTTTTTAATAAATTTGCTAAAATCTTAATATGAATTATTATTTGATCATAATCGTTATTTGATTAATAACATTTTGAGTTACAACTTTACGCATATGTAACATTGTTTGCGTTATTAAACAAAACAAAACTTTTTAAGTTGCACTTTACGACTATGTAATAACATTTTTCATCATGTTTTTAAATCAATAGTTGTGAAGTAAGGATAAACCGACAGTAATTTATGGACACTCTGTACTACAAAGACATCATACTATCAAAGTGCAACAGTGTGGTTCAATTCAAGAAAGAAACAAGATCATTGCGTAAAATGAAGGACATAACTCTCCAGGTTCTTGGTCCTAGCAGACATTGCAACCGTAACCTTTGGCCCATCAGCATCACCGGCTAAGATCATCTCTGTGAAATCAAAGATTATTTACAAAAGCAGAATTTAAAAAGGATTTTTTTCTTTTTACCAAAAAGTAAACCACAGTGACCAGATGCACTGGATCGTTACATGATTTGTTCTCTCTATATATCAGGGTTCGTACGCTTCAAATACTTTCGAGAACCTTTTAACAGAATTTTCGTAAAGTAATATTTACCTTATTTAAGGAAAAAAAATTCTATCTTCCGATATAGCCAACAGTACTTCCCGATATTTCTGGTACTGAAACACCTAAAATCCCCTGAATCCTTTGATACGTACAAACCCTGTATATTACATTAATGTATTTTACTTTGAAAATGTATAATACCCTTCTACAAATAATTATTTTCCTAGTGCATGGAATGTCTGTGAAATAATCTATTTTACAAAAAGGAAAAACCATTATACTTTGCACTTCAGCCTATAGACCAATAACATTGGTTCTATTTTTTGGAAAAATCACAAAAAATGAATACTTAAAACAAATTAATTACTACTTATATCATAATAATAACTTACAAAGACTACAACAAGGGTAAGTTACAAAAATTTTAACTGAAACAGAAATTTTAGAGGCTATCTCATACATCAAATTAAATATAATTAGAAAATTCTATACATCACTAATTTTGATTGCTTTTGAATGAGCCCTTGATAACCTACCTAGAATAAGTCAATATGGTCCTTTCAAAATCTCAAAATACCACAATAATATGTTAATTTTATCACTTTTTTTTACTAACAGGCACGCGATGATGTACTTGATCTTCACTAATGAACTACACTGAAGTGAGGTCCTCTTCGAGGTTCTTCTCTGGGAACATTTTTGTAGCTGGCCCTTTAAAACTTTATCATTGTGGTGATTGAGAGATAATTTAGGACTAATCTTATATGCTAAAAACATACTATTAAAGGCTTGGTGGGATACGCTTGCCTCTTTACAATTGGAAGGGAGCAAAACTCTCGAAAAAATTCAACAATGGATAAACATTAAAAAGATAAATATTTAAAAACAGAAAACTTCCGCAAACACGTTTCGGTATCTTAGAATGGGGGGGGGGGGGAAGGAAACCACCCTTTAACGCACGTAAAAAAAGAAGAAATATGCAATTTAACAAATTGCAACGACCATTTGGAAAATGATTTTTTCAAAGACTAAAATTTAAGACATAAAAAATCGCACGGAGTTGATCATACATTACGTACGCCATGGATTACATTTTTAGGTACTGTAAATTTTTAAACTTCTACGGAGCTGGTCATTCATTACGTACGCCATGGATTAAACATTAATATTCCTGGATCAATTTTAAATGAAATTTCATTCTTAAACTTCTAAACATCCCACAATATTACTTTTTACACCGTCGTATAGAGAAAAAAATGTACTTTTAAATGCAATTTGTTTGAAAGCTGTATCTCAATTTGTTTCTGAGTTATTAATTTTTTTTGTAGTTTTTATTACTTTTGTCATAGTGGAAACAGAAGTAAAAAGTTGAAAAGTTGCTTTCAACATAAGTACTCTGTTGAAAGTAAAGGGAAAATACAGATTATTGTTGAGACCAATCAGAAAACGAATAAAATGCGGATTCAACCAATAAAACGCTTCAGATATGTTATAGATTTCCTACCCTGACAGAGGACAATAACCATTTTTCTAAATGGTTAAAAAAAAATGAAAAAGTGTGAAGTATTAACCATGCCTTGGAGTAAACAAGGTATGGTAATTCAATTATCCTTCCTACACCATATTTGGAAAAATTAAGACGAAATAGCAAAAATAATCCGAAATCTGTATAAATTCTCATTCGTTTCAGGAAGACTCTCATATAAATTCTGCATAATATGGCAAAAAAACAATCTATAAGGTAAGCTGGCTTATGCATATTCGGCGTGGTTCTCGCATATGGAGTCTTGTGCTATTACTCATCATTTACCTTCAGAGCAACGTGCAGTTTTATTGTTAACAAGAGGATATAAGACTACATCAATCAACGTATTGCACATTTTAACAAACTTTAGACCACTGGACCACCCAGTATCGCAAAAAGTGGTGTTTACATGAAAAACAAAATTTTGAATGTCAACGGATCAGTATTTTGTGCTCCAATATATTCAAAATGCGTCGCACATACAACAACGTGGGAGGGGATTCAAACGTGTAATATAAGAGATATATTCCTCCCCATTAGGGGTCTTAAACATGTGGCCCCCAATGTATAATTATTTTAGTATAGAAAAATTTGTCTTATTTAATAACAGAATCTTTGCAAAAAAATAAAACTATGACTGCCTTTCGGAATTTATGGTAGCTAACTACTTTTAGGCAAAAAAGTTGAAGAGCCCTAATCTATACGGATATTTCAAAGAATGCTATAGGAACAGACATTATGTGCCTAAAAAAATCGTTACTTGGCACGCATAACTATCTCAAATAACTCCGTTTTCCAAGCGGAATTATATGCAATAAAAATGCACTGATTTGGGCAAATTAATAAGATTAACGGAATTTCCTTACATCATGAATTTGTCAAGTTTTCAAGCAGTGCAAAATTCAAGCTCCACAGATTTCCTGGTCTCAGATATACTCAACAAGACATTCTACTTTAACTGGGTTAGGCATCATACCGGTGTGGTCAGCAATGAAGAAATCAACTAACTGACAAAATTTACAGCACAGGAGATTACCTTCCTCATTTCTTCCAATACCATCATCATAAGTAAAATTATATCTTAAAAACAGACTTATATACAGAGTGTTTCAAAATTATATGTCAGAAAAGGCAGGTAGAGGGGACCTTAGTAAGCAGGTTTCGTATAGGAATGTGGGTGCGGAAATGCAGCGGTGAGGCGGTAGAAGGCGCTGTTAATTTCAGTGGATAAAAGTACTTCGCTGGCTTGAATCTCCATTCTCCGCACGGATTTCGAGCAACCTGTGCCGTTACATCAATGCGGAGCTTGCCGACATGCATTTCATGTATGAGGCTACGCACGAAAAAGGAGCGACCGTTCAAAGGATGTATGGATCGATTTCCAAGTGGGATACTGCCGGATCGCCGAACATTTGGGTGTCTTCACCGGGAGTGGTACGGATTGAGTCATTTTACGCCTCGAGGCATGATACGGGCACCGGAAGATATCGCAGAATTCCTCCAGTGGAAAAAGCAATATTATACACAGTAGAGGAATGCCTTCCGAAAAGCTCAAAACTGTTGGACGTGCATTGGGTATGAGCCATTTTCTTGCGCAGCCGCAAACATAAAATGCCTATCGGTAAGCTCCGCATTGGTGTAAAGATGCATGTTGCCCAAAATCCGTGCGGGGAATGACGATTTAAGTCAGCGAAGCGCTTTCATCCGCCGAATTCAACAGCGTCCCCTACTGCCTCACCGCGGCATTTCCGTACACACATTCCTAAATCTGCTTACAAAGATCCCCTCTACCTTCCTTTACATTTCTGACATTTAATTTGAAACACCCTGTATAAAAAGCAACACAGATCTTATGCTTCGTTCACAGGAAGGTACACTTGCTAATTCATACCAAAAGTCTCATTAGACCTTTTTCATAACAAAGATATAGTAAATATTCTTTCTATCAAAGCATGTCCCATTTCAACAATTCTTACTCAAAAGCAGCAAAATAAATTCACTTCTTTGTATCTGTAGTCATATTTCTATTTCATTCCATCATATTCTTGACAGCACATTAACATAAACATTCCATATTAAAAAGCACAGCGAAATGTCATTAAAAGACTACATAACGTATAAACTTGACCACTCAATTCTAGTGAAAAGGGCACTTTATTGCATAAGATCCATGCAAATTAATGAGTAAAACTTTCAAAAGCCCAATGCCGATAATTCAGATATACCAGAAGATGATGCTTAGTTATTTCCTTTATTTATTATTCATATTTTCATTTTCTGCTACATTTTATTTTATTTTTATTATTTCTCTTTGTTTTATTTATTTATCTCTTCTTGTGTTGTCCTTAAATGTAAATATACAGGGTGTCCATAAAAGAATGCCCCAGGTTTAATGGTATATTATAACAATTTAATTTAGATGAATTACAAGAAATCATACATCAAATTGAAGGTAAACTAACCTAGTTTTTCTTACAAATGTTCAATATCTGCCCCTTTTGTTATACGGCACACATCCGACTTAAAGTCCAATTCTTCCCGCACTTCGGTTAACAACTCCGGAGTCATGGAAGCAATATCCTCTTCAATTCTGTGTCTCAACTCTCGCAAATCATTAGGTAGAGGTGGAACGTAGACACAATCTTTTATAAAGCCCAAAAGAAAAAAATCGTATGGCTGTAACGGCTTTTAAATCTTCAGCCCAGCAATAACGCTTTACGATCAGTAGTCGAAATTTTGCGTACGTGGCACTGCAAGCGACTCCATAACAAAGCAGTACTTGCACATACGCTTATCTAAAACTGTTTGAGTTACTCTTTATGTATGACCTTGAACCAACACTCTACAACGCTTACAGTTGATACTATTAAAATTTACGACTGAGACATTCTTTTTGGACACCCTGTGTAATCAAGATTTTTAGCTAAAGTTCAGTAGCATACATTGTTCTGTTCTAAAAAGACTTTGTGCTGAGCAGCCAATTATCATCCTACAAATATTTATCTATTTTTATAATTTCATAGACATTACTCTTAAAGAAATGAGAAAAAACTACGGTACACGTTTAAAAATATGATGCATAACTATAAAAAGTATAAAAACAAACAAACATATAAAACATCTTTGAAATGCGATTGTAAAATTTGCGTATAAAATAGAATGTATACTTTTCCATTTTACAATACAATGGTTATCAAAAATTAAGGAAAAGTCACAAAATGCTAATTTTCAAATACGCGTACACTCAAAAGGAAATATTATAATTCGAGTAATTACTATCTCTACAACACAGCTAGCCCATATAACATCTCATTCATGTCACACATGGTCACAAGTGTCACAGTCACTACGGTGAAGCAAAAAATAGAAAATTCCATACATTTCATTATGAGTCTCAAATGATCACTATATGTGACTCCACTGAGAAGTCAATGTGACTGCTGCTTTGTGACGAGTCACCAGGTGACTTTACAATGTAGTTAAATTGTGACTCTCATGTGACTGTCATTTTTAGACTCAATTTCCTAGTCATCATGAACGTTGCATTATGTTAAGTCACCAAATAATATCATATTATAGTCACATGGAGACTTTTCCCAAAAGAGCACAATGGGGACTTCACAGTAGTCTCTCTGTTACCTGAAAGTCATCATGTGACTTTAATGTGACATTATTTGGTAACCTATCACAATGCAGCGTTCACGATGACTTTGAAATTGAGTCTACAAATGACAGTCACATGAGAGTCACAATGTAACGACATTGTAAAGTCACATGGTGACTCATCACAAAGCAGCAGTCACAGTGACGTCTCAGTGGAGTCACATATAGTGATTATTTGAGACTCATAATGAGATGTATAGAATTTCCTATTTTTTTGCTTCAACGTAGTGACTGTGACACTTGTGACCATGTGTGACATGAATGAGATGTTATATGGACTAGCTGTGAAGTAGAGATAGTAATTACTCGAATTATATTATTTCCTTTTGAGTGTTCGCGTATTTGAAAATTAGCATTTTGTGACTTTTCCTTAATGTTTGATAACCAGCGTAGAAAGGATGAGAAACTCTGTAAATTTGAGGTTGCAAATAAATTGGAGTATCATTGGCTGAATCTTTGAAATTTGGTTTCGCGGCTTGGATAGTCCAAGATAGCTCACATATTTTTATGCAATAATTATAAATATAGTTCAGATTTAAAACGATAGAAGTCACTATGCATCTCCAATCTATAAAAATGCTTAAACTAAATTCAAAACTTGAAAACGTGATACCTTTTTCGCATTTAACCCCTTAATTCTCGCTTCCGTGATATTCACGGGCTGTGTCTTTTATTCAGATTGTTTGATTGCCACCAGTTTTATAAAATAGTATAACTGGCTTTATTATAGTAGCCTTTTACTTTCCATTCAATAAGGTGAATATTTCTTTTTCAAAAAAATTGCGCCAATAAGCAATTTGGATTTTTAAACCGTAAATTAATGTGACCGATAAGGGTTTAAATAGCTAAAGGAAATGAAGAGAGAAATTTGAAATGGCTTTATATTTCAGATTGACGCAGCAGAGAGCCATCTGTTACTAATATATTAAATATATTTTATAAGATACTGTACGCAAAATTTATGAGTTATAAATGTATCAGTTATTTCAATTTTATATGGGGCATTCTCACAATCTTTTGACTTTTAAGTCCCTCAATAATAATTTTTATTTTAGTATATATTCTTGTGTTTTTTTTTTATTTCGTATACTGGTGAACATCCCACTCCATGATTGCATAACAATATTAACGAGATAAATAAGTTTTGGGCGATATTGGGGGTCCAAATACCAGAAAAACTCCTATACCGTCCAGTGTCACTCATGCTGATTTTTAAGTTTGAAGCTGTCTGTATAAAATTGTTTCAATAAAAGTAATTCGATTTAATTTTTTTCCGAAACTGGGACAATTGTTTTATATAAATATATAGCAAAAAATTAACCTGCACACATTTTTACGGTAGATATTATTTTTTAAACTCTGTCCCTGGGTTTTAGATTCCTTACCATCCCTCTTGCTAAACTTATACAGAAAATCACTTCAAATGCAGGCGCTGAATTTTTTTCAAGTTTTTTTCATGCAGAAGTATGCTATAGAAAGAATGTCTAAAATTCTTTGACAGGAAATTTGCTGCAAAATTTAAATCAGCATTTAAATATCAATTTCAAGCATCGTGGCTTTATTACTAGTCTTACCGTCCCCAAGGTTTATTCCTGCACTTTTCGAAGTAAATTAATTTTTTTTTAATTTAATCCAATGTAAATAACTGTTTCTAAAAATCAATGAACATTGTGGCTATCACTTAGTCTTAACTTGCTTTGCCTAAAAATAGTGGTACTTTTCCTTACAGTTCCATCCTTACCATCCCCATTTTTTTTCCATTACCGTCCCCTTTTTTTCCTACACCATCCCCCTTTTTTTTCCTTCCGTCCCTTCTTTAACATCCCTTTAAGGCAATGTTATATCAAAATTTTGTACTAAAAATACTACATTGTTACAATTTCTTATT
This sequence comes from Maratus speciosus, assembly GCA_963932465.1. Taxonomy (NCBI): domain Eukaryota; kingdom Metazoa; phylum Arthropoda; class Arachnida; order Araneae; family Salticidae; genus Maratus; species Maratus speciosus. The sequence continues at coordinate 519,073,239 of OZ010796.1, forward strand.
TGAATGTCCTGTGGGTACTATGAAAATTCATTATAAGTAAAATTTTAGAAGAAAATAGAAAGTTATAGTGGTAAAATGGTAAGGAAAATTAAACTCGCAAATTTAATTTAAACCTGAATTAAATAAATAAAAAAAAATCTTTATTTTGAATCATTCAGGTATTCGTATATCAGATTAAAACATTATTTTTTCAAGTTTAATTTCAACAGATTTTCATCCCGAAAGTCAAAAGATTGTGAGAATGCCCCATATACATTATAGTTGAAGAATTAAAGAATTTAAAAATTCGTCAATCCATTTTAGAACACGCTGTAAATACGAAACATCGCAATCATCTACATACTTTAAAATTTTCTACTTCAATAAGTAGGATAAACGCACCGGTAGTGTGTCACTTAAGGACATTTATCTTATTATTATTCTAAATCTTATTATTATTCTATGAATTCCAAATGATATATATATTTTTAACGTAGTCCTAACCTTCATGTATCGGAATAAACAATCAAAGTTTCAAAATATATTATTTGGAAAAAATGAAAAATAAAAAAAGTTACCTTCCTCGATGCTCCAGTAGTGGGCATAGTAAATTTTTGATGCACCAGTAGTGGGCCCTACAGAAGTGGGCCACTCCAGTTTCAAGTTTAGTGTGAAAATACTGAAGTTATACTTTTTTTACAGTTCTAGAATAGGATGTTCACAATAATTAAATCATACATAGAAGTTTAAATGAGTACGTAAAATAATCTCACCAGTAAATTTGCAGATCAGGGGCCTCAACTTCAGTTCTGTAAATTAATTTTAATTTTATCTCACTTTACATAAAAGATAATGTCCTACAAGCTACAAAGTATTTGTTTAGATTATATACAGGGTGCCCTTTCGTATCGTTTAAATATAGCTAATTCCCAAGAAGCTTAGTTTTAGAGGTATAATTTTAATTGCTGAACTATTTCACATGTTTTTAATCATGTGAAAATCCATTTCCATCAAAATAATAGCATTTACTTAATGTTACGAAATTTAATTTTTGTACAGTTTTTGTGATCTATAAGTTATATTTAGAAAATCTGCTTATATGCTTTCACTTGTTAAACAGTAAATATTCCCATATTCTGTGATCAAGACTTTCTGAATTGTGCTACAATGAATTTTATGAATTTTCAGCGATTTCTGACACTAAAATTCATTTTCTGTGTTTTGTACCAGACTGATACAAATAATAGAAATAAAAATATCAGTTTTTATCCACAATAATAGTAGACAATTTAGCAACTTTTTTTTAAATCAAAATGCATAGTTTTTGTTTTCTCTAAATAACAATCTGTTGTACTTTGTAACTTAAAAAAAAAAAAAAAAAAAAAAAAAAAATCCACCCAATTTGTTATTTCGCAGTGGTTATAAATAATAAGACAAATATAATAAACATGATAATTAAAAGCTGAAATGACTGAAAAACAAAATGATTTATCCAAAAACGAAAAAGATCTCAAAATGTGAGAGGGGATTATAGTCAATTTATTACAAAGAGTACTTTAGGTTGAAACTTACAATGAAAGAGAGGCATCAGACTGGGACGATAATTTCCTGATTCTCCTTTATCCCCATCGGCTATTTTTTTTAACTCTTCTTTTTGAATAAACTTGAAACCTGGCTTAACTTTATGTTTCTTAACTCTTCCTTTTGAATTGTTCTTTTTCTCTTTCAGTTTTTTTTTATTTTTCCGCATCTTTAGAATTTTTAAGGGCTTCTCTATTCTTATAATATTGAAGCATTTAGGGAGAAGCCCCAACTACAGGAATTTTATCTCTTTTTCTTTGTGTTATCTCCCCTTCAGCCCAAAATAGAACTCTTTTGAAGGGAGATGGTACATTTCTAGATGGCTCACCATTTGAAAACACTGAATGGCTCCCAGTCTCAGATGAGCTTTTTTGAATGAAAAGGTTCACCTCAGCATCTTCAACAAATGCTCTTTGCTCCTGATCAATAGTTTCAGTATCAACAGTGTCAATAGGCTATTCAGTGTACGCCGCCTCAACAGGCTATTCAGTGTACGCCGCCTCAACAGATATAACTGGTGTACCCTATAACAAGTAAAATGTAAAAATGGAATAAATAATAGTAACAAATATATACCCAAACTGTTTTGCGATAGATTACCTAAGAAATTGGTTTCATGTTCAAGTCTCCTTCATCTCCAACCATAAGTAGTAAAGATCTGTTTGCTCCACAGAACCTTTCAATTTGCCTTTATTTTCTGAGAAAGAATTTATTTTTCTTCTCCAATTTTATCTTCAAGAACTTCCAAGAAAGAAGCCATTTCTCTCTCCTTTATTGGTGATATTTTCACATTCTTTGATGTTAGTGTGGATTCGACATTTACTTTCTTTAGATTCCATGGAACTAGTCCACTTGTTTTGAATCCATTCACAATGGTTACAGGAGTTAAACGATCTAGTGCTGATTTTAGGACTGGTGGAAACTCATGTTTCTGCATCTGTTTGCTTTCATAAGTTATTCTGAAGTGCACTACTTCCTGTTGCCAAGCACTTTTAAGAGTACGAAAAACAGATATTTTCATTGGTTGCATTAGGTATGTGGAATTTGGGGGCAAAGCTATCATTTCAACTCCATCAGCGGAACAGATGATTCTTAGATTCAAAGACATGTTAGAAGTATGTCCATCCATAAATAACACTGCAGGTTTTCTATGCAATGTTTATTTAAATATGGCTAAAAAAAATGAACCTTTTTTTTTTTTTGTATTGAACCTTTGAAGTATAAATTATTTTAGATATTAATTTCTTTTAATAATCATATGTATGATAGCTTAGTGAAGTTGTATTTTCGATGCTCCAGTAGTGGGCCACTTGTGCACCAGTAGTGGGCCCCTGGCCAACTACTGGTTCTAATGAACAAAATACTAAATAAATTATATACAAAGTCTTAGAACCTCAAAAAATACTTAATTAAAATAATTTAAACATAAAAAAAATTTTTGGCATGTGCTCCAGTAGTGGGCCACTATGCCCACTATTGGTACAATTTAAGAAATTTTGATCCAGAAGTGGGACACACCTTAAAATCAATATAATTTTCAATTTTTAAGTTTTCAGCTAATCTAACAATTTATTTACAATGGAATCGAGTATATCAACGGCACTTTAACTCAAAATAAAACATAATATTAAAGAAACAACGCTTTAGATAAAACCTTATATCTTAATGAATTCACTAAGAATTTGCCATAAAATCTGTGTTTGAAGACACTCGAGAAGATAAACAAATATATCTACAGGAAAATAACAATTATTCCAAACTGTTTATGGAAAGTTAACATTTAAGGGCTTTAACTAATCAGATTTCTTTCAGTCATTTTTCTGAAATGGATTGTGAGCTTGTTTTTAAACTTTGAAAGTTAGTGGCCCACTACAGGTACGTGGCCCACTACAGGTACGTGGCCCACTACCGGTGCGTTTACCCTATAGCCTATTAGCTTCCATAATAATAATAATAACCACTTAAAGACGCATATACAAACAACCACATATACAAAAATTATAGGAAAACACTGCTTTTATCCCATTCAGTGGCAAGTAAATGTGGCGCCGCAATGTTGTAAACTCATTAGAATATAGGAACAATTTTTTTGGAAATAAATAAAAGAAATTTTTAAATGTTTCACGCATACTTTAAAAAGCGAAACTTTATTCAAAAATTATGGTAAAAATAAAAATTTCAATTGAAATTGAATGGTATATATAATATACTACCAACCTTCAAAAGATTAAGGTAATATGGTATGAACAGTAATACTTCCTTACTCATAATGTGTCTGTTTTTTATATTATTTAATTTTAAGGAATGCATTTGTAAAAGTTTTTTTTTTAAAGCAGTTAATTTGAAATGCTTACATTTACAATATTTTTTAATTTACAGAAAGTGCCTCTCAAATTTCGACATTTAAAAATACGTGTTAGAGAACTTTCACTTTAATTTTGATAAAAGCTTAACACTAAATATACCAATAATAGGTTATTTAACCTGTACCAAATGAAGATATTTCGACTGGAATCAGAAAATTTCCCATAAAATAAAAGTCACACAAAAATAAGTTAAATAATGTTAAAAAGGTTTAAATAAAAATCCTGGGGATAAATAATTTTCTAAAACTTTAGTAAAATTTCCTGTAGGGGAGACCGGGGCTAGTAGGCCAGTTTTTAGTTATTGATTTTTATTAATTTTTTGATTAAGCTTTTTATTAAACTTTAACTGTACTTTTAAAGAACAGGCATTGGGCTGTAAATTTCAGGAGTTTTGAGTTTGTAGCTTTTGCAGTTTATGTTTAGCGGAAGTGTAAAGTAAAAGGAAAATTGTGCGCCAACCTACCCCGTCACGGGGCAAGTTGCCTATACCTATGTGATAAGTTGGCACACGCTTTATAGAAATTTAAATGAAACTCAAATAAGACACGCAGTTAAGAGAAATCAATTTCATTATTACCAGTAAGTTTAAACAAAGGCGTTATCGCCGTACAATGTAAATTCTAAATTATACAGACATAAAAATAATGAATAAAACATTAACATTGAGTAGCTTATATCCTACTCGATATCATCATCAGAGTTACAGTTGTCACAAATAAAAAATTGAGTGTCTCCATTTGGGCAAGCCCCGTGTGCCCAAAATCTTGCATTGCAACCACTTTTCTCGGTGTTTGCTGTTTTTCAAGCTACCAGCATACACCAGACACCAAGCCAATTTGCCCCGTGTTCAATGCGCCTACTAACCCCATAATAAATTTCTTCACAAAAGGGACACGTAACCATCTAAGCATAAATAATCAAAGTAAATCACATATGGGGTAGGTATAGTTAATCATACACTAAGAAAAACTGCGCAAGTTAAATCGCAATTATTAAGATAAGTATTAGAAATTAGAAAAAGAATGAAGCAACAAAAAATTACTTATGAGCGCAAAAAACACAAAAATCGTAATAAATGTCCACTGCATGTAGGTAATGCAACAAAACTACAATGAGGATTGTAAAAAGCAAGAAGAAAGGTACTCTGTGACTGGTTGCGCAATCTATCCACAAACAGGCGATTTATGAGGACTGCTACTTACCCTTGTTGCCAACTAGCCCCGGTCTCCCCTAGACCAGGAGGCGGCAGCACAGACAATCACCTCATCGAGTTCATGGCTGAAATTCTAGAATTAATTAAAACTCGATTCGCATGTTAAAACGCAATCGTCTGCCAAGTCCTATCTTGAAACCCCGATTTTAGCGGTTGACTCGTATTTTTACCATTGTATTTTCCTGCACCCAAAGGTATGAAAACATGGAGGAGTGGGAATAGGAAAACACAATATTAAATCCACGAGTCAACCGCTAAAATCAGGTTTTCAGGTATTTTCCACCAAGATATGACTTGGCAGACCGATTGCGTTTTAATATGCGAATCAAGTTTTAATTAATTCTTGAATTTCAGCCGTGAACTCGATGAGGTGACAGTCTGTGATGCCGCCTCCCGATCTATTTAGTGTTCAGAGTTTTATCTACTCTAAATAATCCCCAGTTATATTCCTCAACCTTTTGTGGCCCGAAGGTACTTTAAAGGGCCAGGAAAATAACTTGTTATAACGCTCATTTAATACATCAATTACTAGTAATACAGTTCACAATGAGTTATAGATACTTTACTTTATCTTGTTCCAAAAGCATTATCGGTTGCACAAAGCAAAAATATTTTTAAAAAGTCCTTCCGACCAGTGCCGGGAGGAAGAGGTAGCTTTCATATTCCTTATTTTTTTAAAGCCACCTTATATTATTCAAACACACGGAGCTGAAACTAGTGGAACCCGATTATAGAAGATTAAATACTAATTTTTGTCAATATTGAATATGAATGAGAATTTCGCAAAATTAGTCAGCGTTATCAAAGCTGTTTTATTAACGTGATTTATATTTGTCGCCAAATTCGGTGATATCCCGAATTATATTAATAATTCTATTAACCCGAATTATCGGTGATAGCCCGCCATTTTAAAACAACATAATGGGTGCAACAAAGCTCACCAATGAACTCGGTCGAGACCTTAGTAATTCCTGTGCACATGCTCACTCATATCTAAATCGGTTGATATATGCGAGTGCTGTTGCAGGCAAAAAATAAGATTTTTAAAAATGTCACATACATTCGAAATTCAAACTGCTATATCTCGGCTTTTTTTTTTTTTTTTTTTAGATAAAGGCAAAACAAAAAATAATCCGGAATCTTTGCAACAAGCTGAAACACATAAGAAAAAAATCTTTTTCAATTTCTAATTTATTTTTGTACTTCATTTTAAATTTTTTTTTTTTTAAATTTTTAAATGGCCGCCATTTTAAAACAAGATCGCCGATGAAGTTAGCAAACGAACTCGGCCGAGAGATTGCTATGTACTATGCACATGCCTTGTCACATCCTAATCGGTTCATAAATACGCGTGTTATCGCGTGACAAAAATCAGATCGTTTCAAAATGTCAGCCATGCTAGAAATTCAAAGTGCTATAACTCAGCCATTTTTTAAGACATAGACGAAACAAAAAATGCTCCGGAATCTTTGTATCAAGCCCAAACACATAAGAAAAAAATATTTTTCAATGCCTAAATTTGTGCCTCATTTTAAATTTTATTTTTTTTTTTAATTTTAAATGGCCGCCATTTTGAAACAAGATGGCGGATGACGCTGGCCAACGAACTCCGTCGAGACATTGCTATGTACTATGCACATTCTTTGTCACATCCAAATCGGTTCATAAATACTTGTATTATCGCGTGACAAAAGTCAGATCGTTTCAAAATGTCAGCCATGCTAGAAATTCAAAGTGCTATAACTCAGCCATTTTTTAAGATATAGACGAAACTAAAAATGCTCCAGAATCATTGTATCAAGCCCAAACACATAAGAAAAAAATCTTTTTCAATGTCTAATTATTTTTGTGCCTCATTTTAAATTTTAAATTTTTTAAATTTTTTTAAATGGCCGCCATTTTTAAACAAGATGACGGATGAAGCTGGCCAACAAACTGGGTCGAGACATTGGTATGTACTATGTACACACGAAATTTTATCCAAATCGGTTCATAAATACGAGAGTTGCAGTATGACAAAGATCAGATATATATATATATATATATATATATATATATATATATATATATAACCATTAATTAAACATAACCTACCACCGTCAATTATTATGAATTAAAGCTGTAAGTATAAAAAAAATATATATATTATAAGAATTATTATGGAAGAAAAAAGAAAAAAGTGGACACCGACAAAAATTGAAAAGCTTATACATTGAATTATGTTATCAAGGGCACAGAATTCAATGATATAAGCAAAATGGTTGTTTTCTGTGGGAAAAATAAGCTAAAGCTAAAAATTATTTACCCCTGTGCCCGAACAACCATTAAAATCAAGTGAATTGATTAAAAATGAAAGCAGAATAGAAACAAATAATATGAAATGGAAGAATCAATAAAACGTATTTAAATATTTATAGGATATAAAATATAAATAATAAACACCATACCGATTATTTCAGTATTTTACAAAAATCCATGCGCACATGTCTACCAGTATATCAAAAAGATTAAGGTGAATAAAACAGCTAAGAAATCACAGTAAATGATACCAAAGGATGCAGTTAATACATTTTGAAATAAAATTTGAAATACCTTGTTAAACACATTTAATCTAATATAAAATAAATAGATATTAATTACATTATTTAAAATGCACTATTAAATTAATTAATAACAGTTTAACAATATCGTCAAAATTTAGCAAAAAATACCCCCTGGTGTATAAATTATAAATGAAATGTAGCTAGAAAAATTAAAAATTAGAGCTATCTTAAAGAGACAAATTTGGTGCTGCCATCTATTATCACTTATATTAAACATCTATCGCAAGATAACTATTTGTAAGCATTTGAATGTAAATAACTGTTTAAACAGCAAAACCAAACATATCCTTATATATAGAGAATTATAAACCTAATATAAACCACACAATGTATTTAAAAACTATTGTTAATAAAATTTAAAAGCATACAATATATTCTATTAGCTAACTTATTTAAACTAAACTAAGAATTTAAATAATTCTAGAACATTGATAATATATAGCATATAGCTATATGCTATAAAACAAAATAAATTCAGTAATAATTAATATAAATAATTATTAAAAATAATATAAAAATTATTTTTTAATGAATTATATATAAGATATTTATAAAATGAACAGGAAATAAAAAACATGTGGAAGTATATAGAAGGTTAAATGATACTTAAATTCCCATTACTTAAAAAGCACAAATATAGAGTGTGGATTATTTTCAGACATCCATAAAAATCCATAAAGTATGAATGTGGGACATTCAAAAACAATAAACCGATAATAAATATTAAAAAGAATAGAGGAATAATAATAAAAATAATTACCCAATTTTAATGCATACACTATAACTATATTTATATTAAACATACTTATTTGTATATTATTCACTATAAGAATGGCATACTATTAGTAATTAATATGATATTGTCCTGAGTAAATTAAAATTTAATAACAAATAATTGTAAATTAGATTAATCAATAATTAAGCTAATTATAATATTAATGAAATTCTCCAATTACATATAAAATATCAAATCAACATCCATATAAAATACGTAACAAAAATATAGTAATAATACAATATACATATATGTGTGGATATATATATATATCAATTTTGAACGGAGGGTGGTTTCGGGGTCTGGGGGTCATGATCGGTGAAAATATGCCAAATTTTTTCGGAATCGTTTTCCTCCGAACGGCTGCAATAGGTAGCTTTTTGTAATGAAATCTACCTAAAAGAGGATTTCTTTTGCCTATGCATCTTTTCAGTTTTCTTGACGTTAAAATATTAGGGGGGGGGGGGAGGTGGAGTGAGAGACTTCAGTTCGGAAATATTTCTATATTTCTATTGTAAGAACATTATATTTGCAAATTTCCGAATTCTACAAAATATTTAAAATACATATATTTTAAATAAAAGATTTGTCTGGAGTTATAAATATTGCACAAAATCCCCATATATTCAAATTTAATTAATTAATTTTAATTGGAAAAACCTTTCAAAAATTTATTAAATGATTGTGTAAATCTTCTAATGACGATTCAAAAATTCACGAAAAATGCTTTAGAAGATGAAATTTTCATGAATTCCTAATTTAGGACATAAAAGGTTAAAAGCCAAATTCCAATGTAAAAGAATGGCATAACAAGTTATAATCACCTTTTAATTTATAATATTAAGTATTTACGTACGTAGAACTGATATGGATATAATCAATTACATTTTAAAATTTTCAAATCTTTCCTACGGTGTCTCAACAGCAGCTATTAATTTTAATACTTCAGTTGGTAAAGTTAAAATGTTATCGCATATTTAATAATCTTTAGTCCAGTTCAATAGTTTTGAATTCTTATTAATTATATTTAAAGCTAAAATGTATTCCTATATACAACAACGATCGATAGCACTGTTGTTAAGGCTCAATAATTACATATTTACTTTCAGTTATGTATTTCGTAATATCGTGTGACTTGATCTTTGTACCTACACAAACACACGTTAATTCTTAATCCCTTTGTTTTGCATAATATAAACTCACAAAGAGATAAATTCTTTATTTCTTTAGCCTTTATCTCGTCAAGTGATATCTAAATGGAGACATTTAGGTATTTACTGTTTAGTACTTTTAGGTAGATTTCGTAAGAAATACTACATAGGGGAGACCCTATATTGGAATTTCTGAAAAAATTTTGCAGATTCAAGAACTCAAAACCACCCCCAATTCAATACTTTTTTATATCTCTCTATATATAATAAAGATTAAATCCCAAATATATGAACAAATTGGTGAAATTCTAAAAATGAAGAAGGTATGAACATTGGAAACCAGTATGTAATAGGGCTACTGGACATACGAGCTGAAGCATCCGCCATTGCTTGCCTTTGGGTTTGCCATATGTACCCAGCGCCCATTCCCTTCTATGTAAACTCCGAGCAACGGTGCTACATTTAGACAGTTATTTTTTATTAATTACACGTTATAATTAGTTACGAAATTTATTATGGGAGGTTGCTTTGCGATGAATTGTTCAAACCATTCTAGAAAAGGGCCCCGGATGTTCAAATTTCCGGAAGAAAATACAAAAAGAAGAAAGTGGATAATCAACTGTCGTCGAGATAAATGGCGGGATTTATGAAAGCGCCAAATTTAAAAATCTGTTAAAACGTGTAAAAATGATTGACGATTGCGATCCTTTTTTAATTTGATTATTTATTTATGTTTATAATACTATTTACACAAGTGTATAAATATACATAAGAGACAATGATTATTTATACTCTTAATTTTTTTAAACTTTTGAGAGTTATTAATCAATATTAGTAGTAGGTAAGTGGGGGCAACGACCACAGGATCGAGGATCTGCGCAATGCGCAATCAGTGTGCGGTCGTTGATCAGGCTCATACTTCTCTCAACCATATCAGTTAATAATATTGTGTTGCTGTTCAGTCTTGCAGTTTGCTAGAATGATATATATATATATATATATATATATATATATATATCAAGAATTATGGTGTCATGGCGGTTCCGTTTAGAAACACTTGTTTATTTTATCTCATTTTGTTGTTTTATTTGAATTTTTTTTGAAAAGATGCGTGTACATGAATACGTTTTTAAATAAATATACATGTTTTCCAGGTTATTTAAAATTAGTGTTAGAAAATATACGTGTCTTAGTAAGTATATATGTTAGTAAGCATATGTATCTCTCTATATATAAGTTTGAACGAATCTAAACATATGTATATGTTTAAAAATTTATGCATTAGTATAAAAATGTTTAAGTAAAAGCACACATCCATATCTACATATCTCTAAGTATATAAAAGTTAAATGTTTCTAAAAGGGTTCTTGTGTAAAATATATATATATAAAGTTTATTAGTTAAAAAAAAAATTACAAAAAGTTTTACAGAGGGAATAAAAAAGTTTTAGAAAAGGTTTAACAAAGTTAAAAAAATAAAAATTTTAACAAAATTAAAAAAGATTTAACAAAAGTAAAAAAAAATGTTTTAACAAAAGTAGAAAAAAAGTTTTAACAAAGTAAAAAAAAAAAAAGTTTGACAAAAAAAATGTTTTAACAAACGTAAAAAAAAAAGTTTGACAAAAAAGTTTTAACAAAAAAAAAGTTTTACAAATAAAGTTTTAAGAACAAAAAAAAATGTTTTAACAAAAGTAGAAAAAAAAATGTTTTACAAAAAAGTTCGAACAAAAAAAAAATATTTTACAAAAAAGTTTTAACAAAAAAAAAAAAAAAAGTTAAAAAGAAATTATAAATAAAAAAGTTTTACAAAAAATTTTAAATATGTTTTATAAAAATTCTGAAAGACTAAAAACTATACATTAAAAAAAATTATTTACAATGAGCATAACTTTATATATATATATATATATTGCATAGTTGTATGTGTGTGTGTGTGTGTATGTTTGAATATACATGTTACACATATCTAACAATATATTAGAAAGGTTTGTGTAGAAGTTATAAATAAGCACTCATATAGAAATCAACATTTTTTTTTTATTCAAGCAAAGAAATTTACAAAAGTATATTTACAGAAAGACATATTTACATAAAAACATTTTCTTGATAATTCTACATTATATTAACAATTTTCATCACTGATACAATCTTGATTAATTTTATAATGTCCATAGGCAAAACTTGATATTCCATCATCTAGCAAGAAGCGCTTATCATCAAAAGGACTTAAGCTAATTTTATTCTGTGTTAATGTATATAGTTGATGGTTATCTTGAGCGATCCTTCTCTGCTTCTCCATGCTAGTTTTCACCTGTTGCAGACATTCTAAATAATCTTGATGCTTGATTTTCAGTCGAACAACATGTGTAGACACACCCTTCACCCGCTTCTTTCCTTCACTCGAGGATTTAAGAGAGTACATTTTGAATTTTAGCCCAACGAACTCGAGGGCTAAATATCTATTGAGCTCATCCTTGAACTTGCCAATCACCTTCTTATTGATATCTGAGTAAAGCGAATGATGTTTTGGATAGTCTGAGAAATCAAAATAGCTTGCGGGATGTTCCATATCATCAAAAATATTTTTTGTTTTAATATGACAGCACAGCGAGTCCGTATCGGTGAATAATACCTTTGCGCCATCTTTTATACTCTTTTTTAATAAAATCATAGTGAAATTTATACATTAAAAGTTTTGACAATTCTAGTATTGTGAATCCGACAAAAATCGGTCGATTCATCAAAGTAGTAGTTTTAAGTCTTTCTACGGCACTCAGCTCTTCGTCATATGTTTTAAATGCTTTGAATGTGGGCGAGGCTACCAATTTCTTTGCTCTTTTTTCGTTATTGCAAAGCACAATATTCCGCCTCTTTCTTAAGTTTTCCATAGTTTTTCCGAAAACCGAGTTGTTCATTAATTTAAAAAACTCTTTTTCAGAAGAGGATTTTGCTTCCTTTCTTTTCTCTGTATTAAAATTAATGTAGCTCTGTAGCCAGGGTGCCTGTTTGAATTGAAGAGCTTTATGCACAGCTGTCAGTTTTAATCCAAGTTGCAAATAATATTTCAGATTTCGATAATGAGTGACATAATTCTGCTTATCTTGAAGATTTGGGATAAGTTTTGGACTGCCTTTAATTTTTTTATTTCCAAGCATCCTCTTCGCAGTAGGTGACAACATCTCTTCATTCACAGTCAGGCGTTCCGGAGCCAGCGGATGTTCGTTATGTAATTTGTGAAGCTTCTTAGGATATTTGAGGTCCACCTCGAAAATGTATCCAATTTCAGAATCATCAGACAGAGAAAGAATCCACTCTTTTGTAATATGACTTGTCGCACACCATTGAAACCCTCCAAAGGGTAAAAATTGAGACATAGCCCATCCATAAAGATTGTTCGCATCCCAATCCATGATGAAGCTGGGTGCTTCATTTTCCCTAAAATCGCGCGTATTGTGGATGTTCGCTAGGGCGTGTCTATGACTAATCATACTGATACCACCACGTATTCCATTTTCAATCATTAACAACATATCAATGTCCGTTAACAATTCTAGAGGTGTTTCAGACATTTTCAAGGATGCTTGCCATGCGAGCGAAGGTCCTGTATATAAATGGCAAGGATCGATATCATAATACTGTTGACAAAGTTTACGAAAATTTTGGAAAACATCAGCTAGTAATAAGATATCTGTTTTTACATACAGATCATGATAGTCACCCAGATTCTGAATATTAAAGGTTTTCCACATGTTCAAGGCATGTTGGTAGTCTTCATATTTAATAGCTTCATCTGTGAGACTGTTATAAAATGCTGCAGGTGGGGGTAGTTCCGTTTCATAGAATTTTTCAAAAGAAGTGAAGTAGTCGTAAGGGTATACCCCTTTTCTTGTAAGCATATGCAAATTAGTATTTTCAGGGAAATTTTCTTCAAGTATGGTTAATTGCTCAGGATTAAGGTTTCTAACAAGCTTTTCTAAGGAGTGAGTCAAAAACTGAAATGAATCTAAAAAGATCATCTGTATAGGGCTTGTTGGCTTTCTTAACTTGAAGGTTATATAATTTTCTATAGAGGAAGCAATCACATCAATTTCATGATCTTTAAATTTACCAATCTTACTCATTAGATGATGCCCATCATAGTTTTTTAGATTATGGAATATAACAGGAATTGTTTTACATTGCTTGTAGTTTAGATTGCAGCTTGCATGGGCAGCTCCTCTGTATGCACCCGTCACGTGGTCATGGTCACGAACACGTTTTTCACATAATGGTTGCTTACAAATAAAACAAAATTCCGCTTCTTGAAAAGCTTTTTCTTGTGCAGGTGAAAGCTTCATAGGTTCGATATTTAATAACTTTCGTCCTAATACATCTTTTATCTTCAGCATCTGTTTTAAAAAATGGTCTACACAGTTTTTGCCACGATAAACTTTCGCTTTCCACACACATCTCCCATTAGGTCCAACAACAACATAAGCATACTCACATGGAAAATGATAAGTTGTTTTTTCAGTATAGGATGGTGTGGTAGGGGGTGCAGCCGGCGCAATAGGTATAAGAAGACTCTCAAAGTCAGCATACACAACATATGGTATAGGGTGCTGTAGATGGATTCCCGTAAAAGACAGTAAATTCTCATCCTCTTTTGGCAGGTGTATCCTTTGTGCAGCATGTCGAGAACAATATTTTATATGCTTATCCAATAGGTCTTGACTTGAAAATCGATGCAAACATCGGTAACAGTAACAGGCAGCAGCTCGATGATGTGTCAGATCCCCTAAAAGTCTTGAAAAGCCTCTAATTAAGCAATAGTGTTGCTTTTCGCCATCACTAACTAAATAATAAGTTGATGACATCAAGATTTTGTTTCTCAGATATATACAGTGGACAAACTTCATCCTCTTCATATCCAAACACATTAATCCGTAAACTGTTGAGCTGTTCGATAATAGGTATCTTCTTAAGAGAAACAGGGCATTCAACATTACCAAGCTGGATATCCCTCTCATAAGGAATATAATGGGAAACACGTTCAGGATGTTTTGAAAAATCGAAGTTTAGCTTAAATGCCAAAAGACACCACACCAAGCACTTGTTATCTTCGTTTCGAATATTCAACACTGCTTTTTTATCATACAATTTCTTAGGTAAAGCAATATATGAACTTGCAGCAAGAGGATGATATTTTGCAATCTTGAGTTCTAAATGCAGAATGTTTCTAAGCTTCCAACCAGAACCTCTTTGCACAAATTCTTAAAAGGATTGTAATATTTTGGAGAATCCTTCTTCAATGTGTTGCGTAATAGTTTCTTCAGTAAGTTCTGTAAAACATTCACATCGAAAATAGGATTGAATCTCTCCCATGTCCTCGTTATCAGTCATACGTTCAAATACTATTTTTTCCACCATATACCATTTAATGCCACATTTAGTCTGAACTTCCTGTGTTAAACGTTCTTGAATTTCAGCTTGTAAGTGGGTATGAAACACAGTTAAATCACTTTCTTCACGTTCATCAGGATAAAGCATGAAAGTCTTAAACACATTAAGCACATCCGATTGATTCTGCTTCAGTTTTTTAGACTTTATATTAGATGAAATCCTTTTCCGTTTCACAATCACAAGAGGTACACGGGAGTGTTGGGTGCGTATACGCTGTTTCAACTCATAATTTCGTCCAAACATTTTATCACATTCACGGCAAGAGAATTTCGAACTTTCATGTGATCTTATATGTTGTGTCAAATTGTCCTCTCGTGTAAAAACTTGATCACATTTGTTGCACTTGAATGTAGATCTTTCATTGTGAGTTTTCAAATGTCTTCGCAAGTTACATCTAAATCTAAATGACTTCTGACACAGATCACACGTATGCACCTTGTCATTAAAGTGTATCTTCATATGTTGAAACAAGTCGTAAGAGGTTGAAAAGATCTCATCACAAGTTGAACATGCAAACATCTTCTTGTCAACAGTTGAAGTCTTGAAAGGTTCTTCAGATGTTATATCAACATCCAGAGAATTCAACGACGGATTGTTTTTCAATGAAAAAGCTTGAGAATGCTCATCACGCTTAAAAGTTGCTGCTGCATCATTGATATGAGTCTTAGAATGTCTTCTGAAATCGGATCTGCGGCTAAAAGACTTGACATACTTCACATGCAAAAAACTTTGCACCTGAATGTATCTTCAAATGCTGATTCAGGTTAGAAATAGTAGAAAATGTCTTATTACAACTAAGACAAGTAAAATTCTTCTTCTTAGACACAGAACTTTCCAAAGGCATGGCTTCGTCCAAAGACATAACAGCATCCATAATAGATTAATAAAAAGAACGGTTTAACTCCTAACGGAAAACAACAATCTCCACGAATAAATTACTGGAAAAGCAGAGAGCACTGAAAGACACGTCTGATCGCTAGTAGAACAAATCATCAAATGATGCAGATCAAAAATTTCACTACTATTTATACTCCTCAGGTCTTTCACCCTAAGGCAACCTAAACTTGCCAACACTTTCCGCATCAACAAACGCAAATTGTTTTAGCATTAAATCGGTTCTAAGAGTCGTGATTCGTTTGAAACATCATATCTGGTTTGCAACCACCGATCGCTCAACGATTTCATAAACCAATCGAGGTTCTTAACATCGACCAGTGATTGGTTCTTGAACTCAATCGTTAAAACTAAATTGAAATCAAGGTTCTAAAAGACAATCATCAACCAGTCATTGCTTCCCAAACTCAAGTATTATCACAGAAGTAAGTCAAGATTGATTATCTTGGAATCTATTAATTAATCAAATTATTTTAATTTAGGGAATCTATTTCATTTGAAAAATTATCTTCATCTAACAACAGATCTGTTCTAATTTCCTCTCACGGCTTGGCGAGAACCAAATGAAAGATTGAGAAGGACGCCAACTAGATAAAAAAAAAACTTAACGACAACAAACAATTAAATACACAACCTTCATTAAACATTAAAAAAAAGACTAATTTTATAAATTATCATGTACATCTACTCGCTAAAAGTATTATTATTTAAAAAGTCTCTATCAAAAACATGTTTACATTATTAAAAACAAGCAATAAAATAAATGTTCAACTCCCTTCAGAATATTACTTTCTAAATCATCGAGTTCAAATACATTCTAGCAAGTTCCAACAACTTCATACAAGCAACAAAACTACCGACTAAGCTCACTAATAACAAATCACATGACTACTAGCCGCCAATCACAGATGAGGATAATGACATCTTGTGGCAATACTTCTACACAGCATAATATCCCCCGTGAACAGGGAACATGTCGAAGCATACAGCGCCTGGTTGGCGCCAGTTGATTGACAGGGGGCGTGGTGGAATGTCAGGAATGCAGACACAGTGTACCCATCTGCTCCTGATACAGGTTAGGTGATCTTCGCAGCCAATCAAAAGCGTGTAGGAGGCGCTCGCGTCACCTTCATTCGTGACGTCATAACCGGTTTTATACTAAATCATACGCCATTTCTTCGGAGGCTGTGGATGGGAACGGACGTACAAAGACGATGCTCTGCGGTAAGTAATTTTTAAATGTCTAGGTTAAGGATTGTTTTAAGAAACTTATCTTTTGCATGTTATTTCAAACTACATTTTCAAATAACAAGTGTCTTTAATCACTTTTTCGAAGAATAAGTTTAACTTTCTCATAAAAAATACTACCACTAAAACTTTTAAGGAAAGTCTTTTAAAGACTATCTTGTTAATTCAAGTTCAAATTCAATAAGAATTTTAAAATAATGATTATATCCTAATATATGAGCTAATCTCTAATTAAGGAATCTCTCTTCCACAACAAAAACATCTACTTCAAATTTTAAAGTCTAGCTAAAAAAAATACAATCATCACGTTAAAGAACTCAGTGAAAATTATGTAAAACTTAAAACAAGCTCTATTTGAAATATAATATTAATTGTTAACTAAAAAAAAATCCTATATCAACAAAAATGAACCATTATAAAATTAATAAATCGATCTTTCACTTAAAATAGCTACTTTAATTTTTTAAGTTTATTTTAGAAAATACAATCATTTTGCTAAAAAACACGTCGCGAATTAAATACAGCTGTTTAAACAGACTCATCAGGAAATAAAATATTAATTGTTATTAACTCATTTAAAAACCAAATCTTATGTCAACGAAAGAAATCTAATAATTAATTATTCTCTAATTAATATAATTAATTCAATCTCTAACATAAGGTATCTACAATTTCAAAGATTATCTAAAAAAACAATCATTTTTGTTAAAGTACACGCCAAAAATTAAATAAAACTGCTAAAAAACAAAAATCATTAAAAATATATGTATATATATTAAAATTCAATCTCTAACATAAGGTATCTACAATTTCAAAGATTATCTAAAAAGAAACAATCATTTTTGTTAAAGTACACGCCAAAAATTAAATTAAACTGCTAAAAAACAAAAATCATTAAAAATATATGTATATATATTAATCGTTATTTACTCATTAATAAAATTAATCTTACATCAACAAAATCTAAAAAATTAACCGTTCTATAATTAATATGATTAACTCAATCATCCACATTGAAATTACCTACTTCAAATTAAAAAGTCTATCTAAAAATAAATTTATCTTGTTAAAAACACAGACATTACAATTGTACTTCGAACAAACAGAGTGCGCGAAAACTCACCACTCCACCCTCAACTCAAAAAAGTCTAAATCCCATCTCGTATAGTGACTAGCACGCTGAAGTCCTGTCCAGAAGATAGCAGGATCGAACCCCATCGTGGGAGTGTCGAAAAATACTACTTTTTAACCCAAAGTTAGCAAAAATCTCGACGCCTCTGAAAGGAAAAACAGAAGGAAAATAATATTTAAAGCTTTAAAAATAACATAGGGTGAAAATAGAAGGTATGCATTAGTAGAAGGAAAAAGCCGGTTCTGCCCCAGCAGGCGTCATGCGTTCAGGTGGAGGTGGAGGGCGTGGCCAAAGATGAGTGACAGATGGGCGGAGTTGAGTGATTGACAGGTGAGATAAGATTATCTCACCTGTCAATCAAAATGGTGAGAGCCAGACTGCTGTCGCCACGCCCCCTGCTCCTGACGCCTCCTGGTGTGGCAGAACAGGCTTTTTCCTTCTACTAATACATACCCTCTATTTTCATCCCATTTTATTTTTAAAGCTTTAAATATTATTTTCCTTCGGTTTTTTCTTTCAGAGGCGCCATCTATCGAGATTTTTGCTGACTTTGGGTTAAAAAGAAGCATTTTTCGACTCTCCCACGATGGGGCTCGATCCTGCTATCTTCTGGACAGGCTTCAGCGTGCTAGCCACTATACGAGATGGGATTTAGACTTGTTTGAATTGAGGGTGGAGTGGTGAGTTTTCGCGCACTCTGTTTGTTCGAAGTACAGTTGTAATGTTTGTGTTTTTAACAAGATAAATGTATTTTTAGATAGACTTTTTAATTTGAAGTAGGTATTTTCAATGTGGATGATTGGGTTAATCATATTAAATGTAGAATGGTTAAATTTTTAGATTTTGTTGATATAAGATTAATTTTATTAATGAGTAAATAACAATTAATATGTATACAAATATTTTTAATGATTTTTGTTTTTTAGCAGTTTTATTTAATTTTTGGCGTGTACTTTAACAAAAATGATTGTTTTTGTTTTAGATAATCTTTGAAATTGTAGATACCTTACGTTAGAGATTGAATATTAATATATATACATATATTTTTAATGATTTTTGTTTTTTAGCAGTTTTATTTAATTTTTGGCGTGTACTTTAACAAAAATGATTGTTTTTTTTTAGATAATCTTTGAAATTGTAGATACCTTATGTTAGAGATTGAATTAATTATATTAATTAGAGAATAATTAATTATTAGATTTCTTTCGTTGACATAAGATTTGGTTTTTAAATGAGTTAATAACAATTAATATTTTATTTCCTGATGAGTCTGTTTAAACAGCTGTAATTAATTCGCGACGTGTTTTTTAGCAAAATGATTGTATTTTCTAAAATAAACTTAAAAAATTAAAGTAGCTATTTTAAGTGAAAGATCGATTTATTAATTTTATAATGGTTTATTTTTGTCGATATAGGATTTTTTTGAGTTAACAATTAATATTATATTTCAAATAGAGCTTGTTTTAACTTTAATATAATTTTCACCGAGTTCTTTAACGTGATGATTGTATTTTTTTAGCTAGACTTTAAAATTTGAAGTAGATGTTTTTTTTTGTGGAAGAGAGTTTCCTTAATTGGAGATTAGCTCATATATTAGGATATAATCATTATTTTAAAATTTTTATTGAATTTGAACTTGAATTAACAAGATGGTCTTTAAAAGACATTCCTTAAAAGTTTTTGTGGTAATATTTTTTATGAGAAAGTTAAGCTTATTCTTCGAAAAAGTGATTAAAGACACTTGTTATTTGAAAATGTAGTTTGAAATAACATGCAAAAGCAAAGTTTCTTAAATCAATCCTTAACCTAAACATTTAAAAATTACTTACCGCAGAGCATCGTCTTTGTACGTCCGTTCCCATCCACAGCCTCTGAAGAAATGGCGTATGATTTAGTATAAAACCGGTTATGACGACACGCATGAAGGTGACGCGAGCGCCTCCTACACGCTTTTGATTGGCTGCGAAGATCACCTAACCTGTATCAGGAGCAGGTGGGTACCACTGTGTCTGCATTCCTGACATTCCACCACGCCCCCTGTCAATCAACTGGCGCCAACCAGGCGCTGTATGCTTCGACATGTTCCCTGTTCACGGAGGGGGCGGATATTACGCTGTGTAGAAGTATTGCCACAAGATGTCATCATCCGCATCTGTGATTGGCGGCTAGCAGTCATGTGATTTGTTATTAGTGAGCTTAGTCGGTAGTTTTGTTGCTTGTATGAAGTTGTTGGAACTTGCTAGAATGTATTTGAACTCGATGATTTAGAAAGTAATATTCTGAAGGGAGTTGAACATTTATTTTATTGCTCGTTTTTAATAATATAAACATGTTTTTGATAGAGACTTTTTAAATAATAATACTTTTAGCGAGTAGATGTACATGATAATTTATAAAATTAGTTTTTTTTTAATGTTTAATGAAGGTTGTGTATTTAATTGTTTGTTGTCGTTAAGTTTTTTTTATCTAGTTGGCGTCCTTCTCAATCTTTCATTTGGTTCTCGCCAAGCCGTGAGAGGAAATTAGAACAGATCTGTTGTTAGATGAAGATAATTTTTCAAATGAAATAGATTCCCTAAATTAAAATAATTTGATTAATTAATAGATTCCAAGATAATCAATCTTGACTTACTTCTGTGATAATACTTGAGTTTGAGAAGCAATGACTGGTTGATGATTGTCTTTTAGAACCTTGATTTTAATTTAGTTTTAACGATTGAGTTCAAGAACCAATCACTGGTCGATGTTAAGAACCTCGATTGGTTTATGAAATCGTTGAGCGATCGGTGGTTGCAAACCAGATATGATGTTTCAAACGAATAACGACTCTTAGGACCGATTTGATGCTAAAACAATTTGCGTTTGTTGATGCGGAAAGGGTTGGCAAGATTAGGTTGCCTTAGGGTGAAAGACCTGAGGAGTATAAATAGTAGTGAAATTTTTGATCTGCATCATTTGATGATTTGTTCTACTAGCGATCAGACGTGTCTTTCAGTGCTCTCTGCTTTTCCAGTAATTTATTCGTGAAGATTGTTGTTTTCCGTTAGGAGTTAAATCGTTCTTCTTATTAATCTATTATGGATGCTGTTATGTCTTTGGACGAAGCCATGTCTTTGGAAAGTTCTGCGTCTAAGAAGAAGAATTTTACTTGCCTTAGTTCTAATAAGACATTTTCAACTATTTCTAACCTGAATCAGCATTTGAAGATACATTCAGGTGGAAAGTTTTTTGCATGTGAAGTATGTCAAAAGCCTTTTAGCCGCAGATCCGATTTCAGAAGACATTCTAAGACTCATATCAATGATGCAGCAACAACTTTTAAGCGTGATGAGCATTCTCAAGCTTTTTCATTGAAGAACAATCCATCGTTGAATTCTCTGGATATTGATATAACATCTGAAGAACCTTCAAAGACTTCAACTGTTGACAAGAAGATGTTTGCATGTTCAACTTGTGATGAGATCTTTTCAACCTCTTACGACTTGTTTCAACATATGAAGATACACTTTAATGACAAGGTGCATACGTGTGATTTGTGTCAGAAGTCATTTAGATTTAGATCTAACTTGCGAAGACATTTGAAAACTCACAATGAAAGATCTACATTCAAGTGCCACAAATGTTTTCAAGTTTTCACACAAAAGGACAATATGACACAACATATAAGATCACATGAAAGTTCGAAATTCTCTTGCCGTGAATGTGATAAAATGTTTGGACGAAATTATGACTTGAAACAGCATATACGCACCCATCACTCCCGTGTACCTCTTGTGAGTTTGAAACGGAAAAGGATTTCATCTAATATTATAAAGTCTAAAAAACTGAAGCAGAATCAATCGGATGTGCTTAATGTGTTTAAAACTTTCATGCTTTATTCTGATGAACGTGAAGAAAGTGATTTAACTGTGTTTCATACCCGCTTACAAGTTGAAATCGCCAACAAGGCGCTAAAGTCGCCAAGAAGCAGGCGTGTACCCTAAGTGTACCTAAATATGGCGGTGATGCTCCGGCCCGTAAACTCTAGAGGCTCTAGTATGCAAAATAAGAAACTATGAGTAACCCACAGAATCATCAGAGGAGCTTGCAGGTTTAATTCGTTGTTAAGAGGCGTTATTTAATCCAATTTTGTCGGCATTAAGTCTACAATGACAAAATTTAGCTCCTGATAGCGCATCAAAAAACAAAATAAATGATATAAAACCAAAAGATCTAAAGAAAGATTCAGCTCACACAAGATATTAAACAGGGTTTCCACGCTTCAGGGAATTTCCAGACCAAGAAATTCTTCGGTAACAATATTTTCATATAGAGAACTTCGCCTTAAATAAGGCGAAATTTCGTGCGTTTTACCTAGGTTTATTTTTCTATTATAAAATGTTGATATTTCACTTGGAAAATTACCTGAAGCGTGGCAACCCTGATATATATATGTATATATCACTTTTTTATGGACACGATAACTTCCATAATTCTGCACAAATCTCTTCCAAATTGATCCATAAAATCCAGGGGCAGAAAATCTCGGTCAAGTTGTTTAATGGGCAAAATCGGACAAAGGGGATGGAAATAGGGAAGGGTTTCATGAAAACCGAAAAAAACCCATAACTTCTTAATTATAATACATATCAAAACAATTTAAAGTTATTATTACCTCTAGGAAAAGGGCCAAAAATTTATGTATAACAGATTTTTTACAAAATTAAAAATGGACTCAAGGGGCGAAAAAAAATGATTTTAGGGAGAAAAAAAAATTCAAAACTTCGTCAATGCTTAAGGTACCAAATTCACTTAAACTTATTATAAATCTTCTTAATACTATCTACAACTTTTATATTGACAAGTTTTTGACAGGATCAACTCTTACCGAAAAAAGGAGGGGGGTGAAGAAGAGAAAAATTCATAACTTCGTCAATTCACAAGTTATCGAATCCTCTTAAATTTATTATAAATCTTCTTACTATTATCTACAACTTTTATACTGACAAGTTTTTGATAGGACCAACTATTACAGCAAAACATAAAAATAGTGGTTGAAGATAAAATTATCGTATTGACATGATTCTGATAAAACCGTCTCTTACAGAAAAATGAAATTAAAAACGCATCAAAGGCGGGCAGATAAAATTTTTAAACTGGGTTTATCTCTAATATTGATTTAGTTTGTGTTCGTGAAATTAGTACTTAACTTCGAAATCTACCTCCACCTGTAGGCCGAGCCAGCAGTGATTTTTTTCGTACCAGAAACGGAATTTTTGCGTACGTTCTTTTCCCCTCAATATACAAAAAATCGGAAGCCTAAGCTCAAAATTTCCTGAAAGTTTCTACTCAAACGACGGGAATTTCTTTAAATAACAGAAAAATCGCTTCCAGTCAACTTGCTGGCTGTACTTATTGCGATTTTCTTTTTAGAGGTTTTTTTTTTTTTTTTATGTAAAATATGGCAAGTTTCTCAGGTGGTCTTATAAATTGTTAACAGATTTCTTAATTAGTTTTTAGGAAAATGAGTAAATTTTCACAAATCAAAATTTATTTTTAAAGTTGTAATTAATTCCGAAAGTGCTCTACTATCGCTTCCAAATATATGAAATAAATTTTGCATATTATTTCTTCTTCTTCAATAATTCACGAATTCTTCATTGATCTTATAATTTCTTAACGCTCTGTAATAATTCCGTTTATAATTAGAATAAATTATTAATTTTTCAGACAATGAATGTTTACTTTAATTATTTTCTGTACACTTATTTCGATTACATCCGAGTTTCTGAAGATCATATTTTAAATTTTAGATTTTCGTTTGAAGTTAAATTTATATTTCCTTTCAAAATTTGACTGTTTCATAACATTTGTCAAAGATTTTGTTGCAGATGTATTTTTACTTTACTTCAGAAAAAGAAATATTATTTTCATTCGAAATAAATTTTCAAATGTTGAAACAATTATTTGAAGAATTTTCATTGTATTTTTGTTATATAGGAATGCGTTTAGAAAATGCAGTAATGCAGACGTTAGTATGAGAAAGAATTTACTTCGCAGTACAATATTGCAATTTAACCCTTTTATGCATGATAACCTCATATGAGATTACATTAAAAAACGACCGTCAGAGGACTGTGCATATTTTATTTTTACAGTTTTATCCAATAGAAACCTCATATGAAGTTCAATAAGGTTTATGAAATACAATGGTAGGTGTAAGATCAATTTTATTTTCAAATATTTTGTTGAAAAATCCACCTTTGAAAATTTGTTTCTATTCTGCAGGAGAAAAAATTTCCTCAAAGAATTTCGGTCATGGATCTAAAGAAGAACATGAACATACATTTTTATTTTATTTCTACTCGGTTTTAATGCATATGTATTTTTAAATATCAGCGTTTTTTTATTAATAAACAATTGCATATATATATATATATATATATATGTTTGTTTATTTATTTTTATTTTATTTTTTATATTTTTACCTGTACATCTTTGTAAGAAATTTAAGAATTTTTAAAATTCAACTTTATTTTTTCTAATAATCTATTTAATTTTTTTATGATCTAAATATGTTTTTCTAAAAATAATTCGTGTGTGAGAGGGTTAATACTGAAAAGTATTGGTTACGGAACCTCTCTCTCTGATACACGCATATACAAGGTGTTTCAGTACAGCGGTTACAAAGTTCCCGGCGAGATAGCGTACATCTAGACGATGGGAAATCAGATAGCAATGGATGGTCGTAAACACTTCACTGGCGCGGTTGTGACGACACAAAACACAAGAAAGGAAGGCCAGTAACAGGGTGAGAAAACATGTTTATTATTCTCAGTACACTAAAAAACTAAGAAATAAGATCAGAAACAGAGAAAAAGATCGTCATCAAAGAAGCAGTGATGTAGTCGAGGGGGGACGCGGGGGGACGGCGTCCCTCACTTTTTTATTTTATCTCAAGCGTCCCCTTACTTTATATTTTCAAGGGGGACGCTAGAGACGCGGGAGGACGAAGACTTTCCAAACTTTTTTTTTTTTAATGAATACACCAATAAATTAACAATTTTAGAAATAAGGTACTGATTTTTAATACTTTTCAACGAAGTCGGAAATAACATTTATGGTTCGTTTACAGGGACATTAAGAAATATTTCCAAACACCATGATCCGTTAATGACAATTATTTGAAATGCATTAAAAAAAAATTAAAAATTAAATACCCTAGAAAATATGTTAATTCGTTATCGTTATAAAGCTGGTCATTAAGCAATGTAAGCAGCTTTATTTAAACATACTTAAATATTCTACTGCAAGAAGATAGAAAGTGTTCAATATTGAGAACTCACCTTCATAATTGTCCTTAAAGAAGAATGAACTTTTAATTCAAATTGTTGAGTTAATTTTAAATTAATTTAACAAATATATTCTTAATTATTAAACTTAAACATTAAACATTTTAATTTAAACTTTAGTTCCTTTCTACACAAAAACTGAGATAAGCTATGATGTTCATCAGAAAAAGCAAAGTATGGCAATGCCCTCTGGGGAGTGATCAAAACCAATATTAAATCAAAAGTTGTTCATAATCATCTTACTATTAAATTTAATGGAATTTCAGCCCAAGCATTCCGAGATCTGGCTATCATGGAAATCGTTAAAAATGCAACACAGTAGCAGCACCTGTTGGGCGAAATATACCAAAATCCTATCAGCATCAGTTTATGTCAAAGGTAAAGTGAATCTGAAATTTGGGTGAAATTTCATACCAGAGACGCTGAGATATAGATATGTAAATTGTGAAAAAATGAAACCTGGTGGGCCATATACACCAAAACCTGATTAGTTCTTGTATGTGCTAAGGTCTAATTAAATATGATATTTGATGAAATTCTGCGCTTTAGTTTTTGGAATAGTGTGGCTGCGAAATATGTATCATATACAGAGAGAAATTTTCAAAAAATTATCAAATCATTTTCAGGTCAACCTAAAGCGTGTAAATCCATCAAAAAGATTCCAATACTTTCTTCTGATAAAAGTATATTTACGAAGTATAACAAAAACAAGAATAAATTGTAACTAAGTTTTCCTGAGATATGCTTCTACATCAAAATCGAAAACAAAACTAAATCTATAATAATAAAGATAGAGGTTGGTCTGCGTGGTCTGGGAGCTGAAAAGACTGCTGCACATTACAGCTACAAGATCGAGAAGAGGTACATCTATATTTAAAATTATGCACTTCGAGGCCAGTTTTCGGATTTTTTTTTTTATTTGCGATTTTTAGCAAATATTTTTTTTTTCTTTACCGTTCACGGTGATTTTTTGCGATTAATAAAAGAAATTCAATTTCAATTCTTTAGTCCAATCGTAGTAAATTTTGCACTCTTTGCATCTTTTTCAATAAAGTTGATTCAGAATTTGTACAGTGATTTATTTTTGGCAAATTTTTTATGCGAATTTCAGCTTTTTCTTTTTTTTTTCGCGTTTCGTTTCAATTTTATGGCATACGAAAATGGAATTTAGTTTAAAACTCTTAGCCCTAATGTAATAGATTTTGTCCTTTCGCAATTGCGTCGTCAGATTGTAATTTTTACCGAAGTTTGCTTTTTTTTTTTCTCTCATTCGCGACGATTCTTTCACATCTTTGAAAGAATTCCGGTAAAAATGTTTTAGTCTACTTTAGTAAAATTTGTCTTTTGTGATTTTTATGAAGTTTTAGCGATTTTTATACATTTCTCGGTGATTTTTCCATATTAGTAAAAGGAATCCTGTTTAAATATTTTAGTCCCATTATAGAAATTTTGTTCTCTTTTCAATAAAAAAGTTTATCCGGAATTCGCACAGAGATTTTTGAATCTTTCGCAATTTTTTATGTGATTTTTAGAGGGGGGTTTTTGCCTGTTCCAATCTTTTACTGCAGTTTAATATATTTTGTCCTCTTTTTAATAAATTTGTTACGGAATTCGTACCGTGATTTTTGAATTCTTTTGCTAATTTTTTATACAATTTTTTAATTTTTTGTATTTTGCGGCGATTTTTTGTCATTCGGTTTCAACCTTCTGGTAGTTTAATGTAGTAAATTTTGTCCTGTGCTATTTCTGAATTTTTGTGATTTTTAATGCGATTTCCATTGGGTTTAACGTTTTTCCGTAATCTGAGGCGATTTTTTGATATCCATAAAAGAATTTCGGTTACAATGCTATAAACTACACAAGCCCACATAGTAAATGTTGTCCTCTACGATTTTTAGAGTTTTTTACATTCTGTGGCGATTTTTCCACATTAGTAAATTATTATTATTATTATTTTTTTTTTTTTTACTCACCGAAAAAGGACAAAGTGGACCATAGGAGACCTTTTTCTAAAAAGGGAACTTTAGGAGCGAAAGGGCACCATTTGGAAGCTCATTTTACATTTTTTTTTATATTATGCTGAACAAAACATTAATTAGATATGTAAATGATATTTGTATACAGAGTTACACAAAAAATGCAAATACACTACCATCTATGGCCGGATATTTATTGAAATGCGTTTTGCAGCTGGTTTAAACTTTAGTGTGATATTTATAATTAGAGTAGGATTTATTCTTGTTAATAATGTAGTAACATTCACTGCGCCGATTCACACATTCAAATTTCAATCCTATTTCATTCTCTCAATCAGAATAACTAAGAATTAACAATAACTTCTATGTCAAATTTAAAGTTTCTAGCTCTGATAGTTTCAGAAGAATAGCAACTTTAGAAGGTTTTCAGCTCATTTTTTCATTTAAAATTTCAAAATTATTAAAAGCCGTTCATCGCGAGCATCTACATGTTAATAGTTGGCACTATATTTATTTTCAAGTTTCTTGTAAAAACGGCTTCAGATACATCGTGATCAGACGATTTTAGAGGCTTTCCCATCAATTCACCGTATTAAAATTTTAATTAAAAAAAAGTTTTAAGCGTGCATGTAAGTTCTGAAAATACATAAGTGTCATGTTTTAAGTTTCTTGAGAAATCGTGATGAAACTGAAATTTTAGAATGTTCTTTCCGCATTTCACACAGTTAAAATTCTAATTTTTGAAGAAAAAAATTGCATTTACACATTAGATGTAACCTATATAGTTACTAATTTAAAGTTTCTATTTCAAGTTTTTTTTAAAGAAATATCGATGAAACGGAATTTTTGGAAATGTTCTGTAGAAGGAGAATTTATCCATTTCTTATCTTTAGAATTCATATCTAAAAAAACATTCGATTTGGGCCCCCTTTGAGTACAAAACATATTCTTCGGACCAATAAAAAGCATTATTTACCGATTATCTTCGGTCTAAGTCACATTTTTTATATATTTTTCCTCCCGTAACAGTTACTTATTTGTTACTTCTGGTCAAAAAATGGTTTAAAAATTGCCTAGATGCGAAAAACGTGTCGAATTTCTCCCAAATTAGTCTTTGGGCAGTGGCATATAGTTTCAGAATATTAAATAGTCTATTCATCATGTATAACATATTTGCAAAATTTGAGCCCAGTCGAAAACACCGTTTGAACGCTATATAATGTTCAAACACAAATGAAAAAAAAAAAAAAGACTTGGGGAGTTTGAAAGGAAATACCAATATACACACATGTATACACACATACATAGAGAATTGATGTAAAAATAGGAAAAATGGATTCAGAAGGCTTCAAAAAATAAAGATAACCAAAATTTCACAGTCTTATTTTTCTTTTCCGTGATTACAATAAATTCCTTACACTACATTTGACTAAAAAGTAAAAATGCAATAGCTCTCAGTGGAATACATTTTATAATTATTTCCAATGTAAATAACGTAAAACAAATTCTAATAAACATTTCGTTGCTTGAATCAGTGTTACTGAATTACGAATTCTATTCCAAAAATTTTCAGTCACGAAATAAGGTTTTTAATTTTTTAATTATATAGCAAGCTATTTAGTGTCTAACAGATTTAAAAAAAAACTAATTAAATTTATTTAAATTTAATTTTTAAATTTAAATTAAATTTTTCAATCGCTTTTCTCTGCAATTGAAAATGAAAAGCAAGATTCAAAATAAAGCTTGCCCTATGTGTGATATAGACCCTAATGTTCGAAACTATGAGCGTCCCCCCACTTTTTTTTCCAGGACTACACAACTGCAAAGAAGGTCTTTGAAATTATGACCTCAGACCTAGATGCAGGCCTCACACCTCCAGCGCATGGAAGATCATTTTTTCTCTATTCAAATGTTAAACATTTATGTGAAGGCATATTGGATATTGGAATGTATAAGACTATTGAATATTTATTTGTGTGCTACAGCATACCTTTCAGAAAATTTTTGCACTAAAACGTTTTACTGAATAAAGGACAAGAGCATCATTTGTACCATCTGCATTTTTAATTTTGTCTCAATAGGAACAGTGCAAAGCCCCTTGAATTTGGGAAATTATTTCTTTCTAACCCTTGATATTTGCTACTTAGTATTTTAAAATAACCAACTCATTTAACACTTATTTAATATCATATAACTTAATTATAATTTTAAAACACTCTTAACGTAACATAAATAAATCATACTTAAGCAACTACAGAAAAGTTAAATACAATTTTATTTTATAAAGTTTTATTTAAACAAAAAAGTACCAAAGTCATTTTTTTTCTTTTATTACAATGCAACTAAAAGTTTTAATAATAATTTGTCGCACTTAATACCTTAAAGTAAACACCTCATTTAACACTTACTACTATGTCTTAATTAATATCTTAAAACACTCTTAATGTCTCGAAATATTTTAATTGAAACATATAATCATACTAAAGCAACTGCAAGGAAGTCAAATAACATTTTATCTTATAATTTATTTAAACAAATATGTCCCACAGACATATTTTTACCCTTTTATTACAATGCAGCCAAAAATCATAATAATTATACCTCTTCCTCTCCTATCTCTTTTAAAATAAACACCTCATTTAACACTTTCATTTATTGTAACAACATAGTTAATACTAAGACGCCCTTAATGCCTCGATTAACTTTTCATTTTTAATTAAGGCTCAGAGAAATTTTAATTAAAATAAATATATTTAAAAAAAACTGAAATATCTGGAGAGTTGAGTAATCTTTTATTTTATTTTCATTTAAACAAAATAGTACCAAAGATGCTAAAACTTTGTTTTAGCCCTTAAATGCCGGATGTTGCTTTTCGGCATAAATTTAAATTAAATGACCCAATTTAGATTCTAAAATACTACTGGAATAATATTGAAGCTATAATGTCTAATGTTGCCAACAAAATACATTCTGAAAATATTATTAAATCGACTTTCAAGATGTAGATGGCAACGCTTGTGCTGTTTAAGAATTAAGATGGATTTATTTTTTCTATTGTTGCTACATGTTCTTTTTGTTTTGTTTGAAAGCTTGCGAAATACCCTATTTTGTTCTGCAGTGAGCAAGTAAAATTTATTTCTTATTATAGTTCCTAAAATTCTTGTGTGTTTAATATTATAGAATTTTATCAAGGAAAATAATTTTTTCAATTAAAGACCAGAATTGCCTATTAATAACAAACTGGTTTTTAGCCGTAAACCATACTTAAAACAAAATAAGATTTTTTAAAGTATTTTTCCCATGGTTTATTTAAAAAGGAAAAACTGAAAAACATTATTACAATGATTTTTGAAAAATCAGGCGTTTAAGGGTTAATACACTGCAGCTAAACTTTCTCGTAACATTTGACAACCATTTTTAAAAAATAAACAAAAAACCGAGTATTATACTGATTGTGGCCAGAAAATTAGTTTATAAAAAAATTTTTGATTTGTTAAATAAATAATTTTGATGCAATTTCTTTTCAGTTTATAGAATTTTGAGGAAAAACTATGCTATGTTTGATAATTACGAAATATGTCCTCACGAAAAAAATATGATAGCTTACTGGGTGTTTTCCCGTAAATATACTATTTGGGGTACCAAGAATGTAATGAACTACAATCTAAGCCATAACGTAAACATTTCAAGAGATTCCCATTTCAAGTTACCGCTTGGATGATTTTTGTTATATTTTCTGTATGTTAATTTATAAAAATTGCTGTAAAATTTAAGAAATTTTTCAGGTATTTAAACCGAAAGTTTATTACACTCACAACATCACATAAATTGTAGGCGATTTGTTTTATATAAATTATAACCTTAACTTTTGGAGATGGAGCGTTTATGTTTTCAGAAAGCACGTTTAAAATATTTATTCCTGACATCTAATTTGAAATATTTTCCTAAATTTCTTAAAACTCTCTATATTTATATGTTGTACCTTCTTTAAAACATTTGCGTAATTTGGAAAGTGTTAAATTAGTCCTGATCACCAAAAATGTATTTTATTGCATCAAAAAGGAAGTAGTTTAAAGCGTGTAAAAAAAAAAAAAAAAAAATTCAAATAGCGTAAACAAAAAATACATAATTTTATTTAACTCATTAAAGTTCATACACGCCAAATTTATGGAAGCGTGTCTGACATATAAATTGGCTTTGTTATTAAATTGTTTAAAGCTTAAAATTTTAAGCTGAATATTTTTAAGATAACCCAGCATTTACCTATCGTAATATATCAGCATAGATTGTCTAAATTATTACTTTCCCACTTAAAATAAATATTACTTTTGTTTTTCGACTCATGAAAATTTCTGTTATAGACATGAATTTGATGCTTAACCCTCTCGCTGCGCGACCCGAGAGTTTCTTGGGCAACGTAAAAGTAGCAAAATTTGCGCAACCCGAGATTTCATCGGGAATGCATTTTTTCCGTCTAATTAACCCCCCTTGATCATTCCCACCAGTTACTTTTTATTGTAAATTTTGCCTTATCTAATCGGAGCGTTTTCCTGATTAAATCAGACGAAAATTTTAGTTTTGAACCGGTGACAAAAGAATAAAAATTCTTAAAAACGCTCGTCGCGAAGGAATTAATTGCGCAATTTTTGAAGCTACTTTGATAAAACAATTACGCAGCGAGAGGGTTAAGAAAATCAATGCTGGTATATTACGATGGATAAATCTTGGGCAAATATAAAACTACTTAATTTAAACATTTAAATTTTATCCCTTTCAAGGGCGAGGTACTTGTGCGTTAATACTGTGTTAATAAAATGTTGAAATCACTGAATCACATCGAGATTTAAAAACAAATTTATTTTAAAATAAGTAAAAGATTTTCTTCTGATATAAGTATAGAAGCAAATTTTCATTCCGGAATTCCTGTGGCATTGTGGCGTTTCGGAATTAGAATTAGGTGGGATATGTTATATCCCACCGCCCTTAAAGGGGTTAACCCGTGATTGCCTGATGATGCCTGATTATATCATCATAATATTTATATCTTATACTCTGTCAGATTTCCTTAGTGAGTTTTCCTATAGAATCGGTTGCAAAGTTGTTTAAAAATGGATTAAATGCCTAATCCGTTGGTCGATTTGTACGAAAATCTATACATATCTTGGGACAGTAGTCTATAACATATTCGCTAATCGGAACTCAATGGGAAGGACCATATGATTTGATTTGACAGCCTAAGAGGGACTGCTCAGACGAGGAAACCAAGTCTGTAGAGTATAATGTCCCTCCCGGTTTCCTTTATTAAGGACTAAAAAAACAAAAGCAATGTTTAACCGGAGCTAAACCCGCCGAAAATGGGACAAGGAGCGGGATAGTCCAGGGGAAATGTACAAAAAAGAGGGTTACCTTACAAAAAATCGGGTAGAAGATTTTTTTTCTGAATTGTTTATAATGATGCCAACATGGAAAAACCAAATTTTCCAACAAAATTTCTTAAGGCTAAATTTTCTGTGGCCGAAAAACAACAAAATTTTGGGACGTTTTTCAATTTTCTTTAAATATCTCAATAGCCGTTGCAGTAGCATAATTTTTGTCAATTACAATATTAAAGAAGACAAAATTCTCTACAACTTTCATATTTACAATTTATTTATACACCCAATAGCAAGCGCAGTACGCCATTTCAAAAGTAAGACAAATTTTTCAATTTTCTTAAAAACCGTGAAAAACGTAGTTCTCCCCCGATTATTCAATTATTCATATGTTTCCCACGGATTTAATCATGTATGTCAGCTTCTATATATTGGTAGCAGTAAATTATGTGTTTGAGGGCCAAAACTAGCCTTTCGGGGGGGGGGGGGGGCAAAATAAAAATGTTTATATGGTCTGCAATCATAAGTAAATTGGTATTTCATTTGATAAATGTTATCACTGAGATCATTAAACAGATATAGTTTCAAACATAATACAGAAAATTAGAATATTCCCCAAAGTGTATTTTTCAACAATCGAAGTAAGTTTTTCTGTTTAAGCTTTAAAGCAATTAATAGACAATCTTAAAGTTTTATATATTTTTGCATGCTAAAGTGATATAATCTCTTGTTCTATTTATTGATATAAGTAGGAAAAAACTGACAGTATTTATTAAAACTAATCTTTTAAATATTTTTATAGTGATCTCAAATATGTTATTGACAAAATTTTTAAATTTTACAGGAGATAAATATATAACATCAGTTAGTGAAATAACCTGTTGTCATTTTTATTGTAGCTATTTTATAAGGTAAAAGCATTTCTTACATAAAATATATTTATTTTCTGAGTGCCTCCCCTCCCCCATTTTATGTGGAAGTATAATCCAATGTTTACTATCTTTAAAAAATAAAGCATTAAAATATATGTTATCAATAATTGGTAAATAAAATATACCATTGTATGTTAAGTGTGTAATATGTGGAATAAAGTATGTTTTTCGCAAATTTTCATATCTATCCCATTGTTTCCTGGAAAAATATGCATGCATTATAAAAATTATTACAATTACAAAATTATTAAAATTAATCAAAAATTCTTTCTTAATTGAAACTATAGTACCAATAAGTTATTAAATACTAAAGTATTCTTTTAAACAATGCTTTGAAATTAACATTATACACACTTAAAATTACTGTCGATACGAAAATTGTTTTATTCATCTACACACTATCCTATTTTTAAAATTATGTAATTTTATTGAATATAAAATGTATGTTGTGATGAAAATAAAGACGTGGGTGTGCAAATAATATTTAATTTACTGCTACCAATTTTTAGAAGGTGACATACGTGATTAAATCCGTGGGAAACATATGAATAACCGGGGGAGAACTACGTTTTCACGGTTTTTAAGAAAATTGAAAAAAATGTCTTATTTTTGAAACGGCGTATGCGCTTGCTGTTGAGTGTATAAAAAAGTTGTAAATATGAAAGTTGTAGAGAATTTTGTCTTCTTTAAAATTGTAATTGACAAAAATCATGCTACGGCAACAGGTATCGAGATATTTAAATAAAATCAAAAACAGTCCCAAAATTTTGTTGTTTTTTGGCCACAGAAAATTTAGCCTTAAGAAATTTTGTTGGAAAACTTGGTTTTTCCATTTTGGCATCATTATAAACAAGTCAGAAAAAATAAATCTTCTACCCGATTTTTTGCAAGTAAAATGTACATTTCCCCTGGACTAGGATGAAAAAATAAATAAAAACCTGCACTGCCTGGGGAGTATCCAAACGCGACATGGGGCAGGGCGGATTTAAATATTATATGAAAAAAAAATATGTACATATGGATTCTTCACAGCCGGAAAACAGATTTCACCCGCGACACTGGGCAATCAGGTTATAGCGGTTCTGCCTGAGCAAGTTCAAATCGCAACACTGGGCCGCAGCACTCGATGAAGGAACAGCAAAGATATCAGAAAAAGAAAAGATCGTTTTAAGTTTTGTTAGTAGTGTTGGCCGTGTGAGGATTTGGGTAGTCAGGTCTTAGGTAGCGTGGATGGGCGAATGATGTGCCGGAGCTACGTGAGTGTGCAGTGAAGGAACGCATAAGTAGCGGTCTCCAGTTCCCCACATTCACTTCGGGGGGGGGGGGGGGGGACTGGCACATTTGAATTTGTGCAGGTAGGTGTTAAAGGGGCCATGGCCTGTGAGAAATCTAGTTGTGTATAGTGTGAGTGTGTATGGTATGAGTGTTACCTATTGAGACAAGTGACGTGTAATTTCGTGAGGCTATACTTTGGGCTCAAGAAATCAATATTGCATGCAGTGCTTTATTACAAGATCTACCCTCTTTTAACCCGAATCGCCGTGGAGGCAGAAGGTTATTGGATTCAAGGAATTTATTCAGAAAAAAAGACTAAAAGTTTTCAAGTAATTTGCTTAATGTGAATAAGAGGCAGATCAAGCGGTATGACTCGTGTTCAGAGGGCGGATTCACTTGCTTAAAAAAAATATACGACTTCACCTTGTCTTAGGACAAGCGGAAAGTACTGGATGATCACTCACACAAGCACATGCAAATCATGATTACAATACTTTACTTACGCTAAGTGCATACCTGCCAACCTGGCACTATTCTTCCGTAAAATGTGAGTTAATTTGACCCAATTTTAAAATGTTTAGAACCGGAATTTATTTAAGAAATGATATTAAATAAATTCCACGTAGTAAGGTGAAATTAAATAATGATAGATCGAAAACCTTTTCCGGCTTGAATCTTGGTTTAAATTAACTCGCATATTACGGAAGTTTAGATGGAAGTTGGCAAGTAAGTATATGTTCTGAAAGTAGAAAATATTTATACAGTTTCAGTTGAATCAGGATTTCGGATGATTCTTTATTAGCCACAGGGTGATATTATTAATTTTATTCCATAACAAAACGGTGTTGTATGTGCTGTGTGCGTTGCAACTTGTTTGTTGGTGTAAATATGTTTTGTGTTGTATGTATTTTAAGTTGTTGTTAAGTATGGGTATCTAATATATGGGTAGGATTGCCAAGGAAATAACAAAAAAAATTCAATACCACTATTTACGTATGGAATTATTTGCCTGACTTAATCGCATAATTTTTACAATTAAATAAGGCGCTATTTCTATACGAAAATAGTGGTGTTCAAAATAAAGTTTTAGTATTTTTCTGGCAACCTTCTATATGGGTCAATCGAATATTCCTTCCACTTATTCCTGTCTTTCCTCAAAATGTTTAATAAATCTACTTTAAACCTATTTCAAATATAATAAAAGTTGCTTTTTATCTGAGGAATAACTAGATTATTTATATATGCTTTAACAGTTGAAAATTAAAAAAAAAATGTTAATATCTTTATTTTTTAATGGTAACACAGGATACAAAACAAATGGGAACGATAAGATAAGACACAATATCCAGAGTCTCCCAGCAAGACAGCCCAGATTTTGCATAGCCAAATTCCTCGTTCGGACTACATAAAAAATGCTCAAAGAACTCTTCCTCTACGACCCATAGTTTCGTCATAAATGCGTAAGAAAAATATCGCGTCATATCCGCAAAAGAAGAAAAAAAAACCTTTATTGTAAACATGAACATCTTTATTTGCATACGTTTACGTAGGAAGATGTTCAAAATGTCAACCGCGCATACCGAGGCATGCATGCGCGCGCTCGGGAATAGCTGACTGCACACGTTGAACAGTGTGTTCACAAAAGCAACCGCAGCATGAACACGAGTAACTAAGTCACTTTCTGTAGCAACTGAATCTCGGTAGACTAATCCCTTCAGATGACCGCATAGCCCTCGATATGCGTAGTGGATATTTTGCGTATCTTCGTCTGCAAACATGTGCAAATTCAGATATTCCTGTTTTCAGTAAAGATTTTTCCTTTCACCTGATATGACGTCATACTTTTCTTCCGCATTTTTCTCGAAAACGATCTGTCGTACATGTATAGTTCTTTGGGCAATGTTTATGTACAAGCGAGGAATCTGTCTGTGCAGATATTGGGAGATCTTGATGAAACACACTGTATAGACTTTAATGAGCCGAAAAATTGTCTTTCAAACAAAAGAATACACTGCTGATTAGCTTATACAAAATTTCATTTACTAATCTATTGAACATGCCAAATAAAATTTTAAATTATTTATTGATATACTTTTAACGCTAGAAAAGCCGGAAATTTTACTCAAGTTTTATAAAAAATATTTTACACCAGAATTTTTAATTAAAATTTTTTAACTTATTTATATAACATTTTCTTCTTTGTATCTTTTAATCTTATTTTATAAAGAAATCTCTGATGCGAACCGAAATATATTTATATGGTAGCGATCAAAATGACCCTTCAAGGTTTTGTGTTAAAAACAAATTACTCCTTGTCGTTTATGCTAAGAACAGGGGTCGTACGTGTCCTGAAATTTCAAGACCAGGAAATTCTTCGGCACCAGTATTTTCTTATAGAAAATCTCTTCCTAAATGAGGCAAAATTTCGCGCGTTAAACCAGGATTTTTTTTCAATAAAAGACTACTGATATTCGTCCTGAAAAATTCCTTGACGCGTATGAACACTGGCTAAGAATAGTTCATTGCCCCAAATGTTCTGTGAATTGTAAACTGTGTGTAATTATGTTCCATTGTTCAAAAAGCATTCTCATCAAGCATTGATAGATCATTTCAATTGTGGGAGATTCCTTAAATTAAACAAGCATTTATTAAAATTTAGTTGAAATGGAATTATAGAAATGTGTACTGGCGACGCAGTGGTCACCATTACTTTTATTTTTTATTTTAAGCTTTGCTGTACGCATTGTATCTAATGTATTTAAATTTAATGTAATGTAGGTATGTAGTATACTCTAAGTTTTTGTAAATATGTATGTTCTGTGTATTTTAAAATGTATCTATGTTGTCATAATGTAAGGATCGCGTCCCGCTCTCTTCCTCGCATAGCGTTTTGTGGAATTTAGAGTTGCGTAGAAGTGTTCGTAAACGGTTAAAAACACAGTAAATACGAAGCAGAGTTCTTGGGACCTGGTTTAATATACTTTTTATATATGACTCCTTTTGGAAACTAGGTCCAGTGAGATGGCATGGTAATCACAAATACCTTTGAAAAACGCTCAGTTGAGCGACGTATGTTAGTTTGACAATGCATGATAGTAAGAAGCCACGGGAAAAACTTCCCCTATATAAAAGGGTAATTCACATTATTTCTGTTAGAGGGCAGACTTATCATAATAGACGGAAACTTTAATTTTATTGGTTCAAACTATTTTTAATGATAGTTTTCTTATGATTGTTGAGATTACACTTGTCATGCATCATCTTGATTTCACCATTAAAGTGTAAATACCACCCTTGATATTAATGATTATTTATATTTTAATAAATGTCAGCTAGAGAGACTTATGTCATTTCAAGATTTATGTCATTTAAAATATTTATTTTGACATTAATGTGAAACTATATTTTATTATAATTATGTTGTCTGATTTATGTTCTACATCTAATAACTGACAAATATGGAGAAAGTTGATTAAAATTTATTGCTAAAATATAATCTGTTTACCTGAGTGACTTTTATCTTTTCATGTATCATGTAAGGTATCATTTCATGTAAGGTGGATCAATGTAAGTAATGCAAAAATAGAAGTATGTTTTTTAAATATGGAATGAATATAAAAGTATGGGTGTAATTTACAAAGGTAAAAGTGCACTGTAGAAAGCTCTGTTGATTTTAAAGAAAACATCATCAACCCGCCAGTAAAAAACTGTTTATTTTACAGAAATAATCTGTATTTAAAACAAACTTTTTGTTATTTTAACAGATTCAGCCCGTAGGTTCGTAATATATACAGATTATTTACGTAAAAGAAAAAGCTTTTTACTAATGTTCTGACTAATACCTTTTTTATGTAAACTCAATGATTTTTTTACACTTATTATTACACTTTATTAAATTAAACCTTCTCTCCTGGCACGTAAATAAAATTTGCCAACAAGGCTGTTTTTTTTTTAACTTTATTTTATTTTGCACCATTCTAGCAAAACAATAGCAAAAGCACTAACACTTATTTAGAAAATTTGTTTTTATTACAATGCAGCTAAATATCTCTCTTATAACAAAACTATAATACATATTTTGAAGTTTCATATCATCTTTCTTCGCTCAGGAAAATCATAGTTATATAAAATACAATGCGTTAGACCACCCAAATAGAAAGAGAGATTGATTGCATCAATAAATCTTTATATATAATCCCTGAATGCCATAAAAACGGAAGTTTCATCTGGCCGGAATTTGATCAGCAGAAAGTTTTTCATTTTTTTTTTTTTTTATGCACAGTGTGTTAAGGAAAGTTAAAATTGTAGCCTATATACACTTTAAAGAAAAAGATTTGCCTCAAAAGTGTTTGTACGTTTATGTGCGAATAGATAGGAACTATCATTCAAAATAAAAAAGTATATTCGAAATGAAAAAAAAGTATTGATATGTTTAGAAGAAAAGATAAAAATCGTCTTGTTTAACAACTTTTAAACAATAAAGCAGAAAATCTCAACTTTTTTCAACATTAGTCGAAGTTTTAAACGAAGTAATTTTTAAATACATATAGGGTAAATCTAATTAATCATTTTTTATGTTTAAAAAAATACTTGAAAATTATTTGTATATTTATAGGCGAATGGATTTAAAAAAAAAAAACAAAAAAAACATGCAAAATTTGTTTAGCAGAATGTAATAAAATATATCATATAGAGAACAGAATATACAGGGTGAATCTAAACTCTTGGGCAAAACTTTAAGTGGTGATTGTACACATCAAAACAAACAATATTAAATCGAAAACCAAGGGTACCAAACGTCTTCCGAAGGAGATAGGCGCCATTAAAGTTTAGGGTCCAAAATTTCAAATTATTATAAAAAACGGAAAAATTGGTCGATCCGTTTGCGGTTTCCACTAAAACTATCCTTCATGTCATTATTTTCTTGAAAATAAATTTTAATGATAATATTCAAAAAATGCCGACAGAGGGCGCTTTAGACTTTGGAGTAACGGCATTTTTTTAACTTTATCTTTAAAATTTATTTTCAAGAAAATACTGGCATAAATAATAGATTTAGCAAAAACTGCAAACGAATCGACCTATTTTTCCGTTTTTTATAATCATTTAAAATTTTGGACCCTAAAATTTAATGGCGCCTACCTTCTTCGGAAGACGTTTGGAACCCTTAGTTTCCTATACCCCTTAAAGTTTTGCCCCAGAACACCATGATTCACCATGCATAAATTCGAAATATTATAAAATTTATGTAAGGAAGATGTAAGGATTGAAGAGATAGTAGATGTTGAGGGAGATAGAATTTAATAAAATATGTAATATAGAATAGAACTGTCTAATCCAAATTTGGCCCACTGCTTTATTGAATGTGGCCAGGTAGATTACCAAAAGTTTCTTTTAAAATACAGAGATTTGACCGTAGTTAATTAAATTTGTGTGTCCTATATTACATTTAATTAAAATATTGCTTCATGATGATATAAATATAAATTTATTGGTGAAAAAATGAGTTCAGTGCATTTCCGTTATTGATTTTATATATATGTAAAATATATGACAATCTCTGTATACATAAATAATGGCTCGTGTCTGAAATATAATTCAGAGTAGGAAGTTAGAAAAGTCAAGTAACAGATGCTGGGTGAATAAAACTGTCAATTT
Source organism: Maratus speciosus (assembly GCA_963932465.1). Classification (NCBI taxonomy): domain Eukaryota; kingdom Metazoa; phylum Arthropoda; class Arachnida; order Araneae; family Salticidae; genus Maratus; species Maratus speciosus. Next base: position 519,114,166 of record OZ010796.1, read on the forward strand.
GTGGAATAAGTACAGTTCAAATTGGGAAGGCTTGTACTTTTAATGTTTTTAAAAAGACTACCTTATAATAGTCTGCCTGTTCAAAATTGGTATAAATAACTAAATTGAGAACTCACATATTACCTTCTAGTAACGTACTGAAATTAAGTGATTTAGCAAAATGTACAGTCCTGAAAAAAAAAAAAAAAAAAAAAAAAAAAAAAAAAAAAAAAAAAAAAAAAAAAAACCGCTCCTTACTAACTCTACCGCAAATCGGTGTACATAACTATGTGACTGGTACCAGTCGATAAGTGTAGTTCAAATCCGAAAGGCGTGTAATTTTAATGTTTTTAATTGATGTGAAACAGATTCAAATGCAAGTCGTTTCTAAATCACAACTCAAACACTACTAGACGGAATGAGATGTAACATTGTATTTCAATATTTGAAGCTTCTAGAAAATGATTTCTGTTAAAAAATTCCCATTTTACAATATTTTTCTCGAAAATTAATTTCAAAAATATGTACTTTTGAAATTAATTTTCCCTAAACAATAGTAATTGTAACTTAAGAATTATTTAACAAAAATTGATTTCTAGAAGCTTCAAATGTGCGAATCTAAAATTATAGTCCATTCCGCTAATTAGTTTTGAGTTATAGTTCAAAAACTGCTTGCATTGAAATATGTTTTACTACGATTAAAAATTAATTTAATTTAGGAATTTCAAACTTTATACATGCATATTTCTGAAACTACTTCACCGAATGACTTCCATTTAGGCATCCGGAAGTAAAATTAACCAAAGAATCCAAACATGATGTCCAAATTATGTGTTACTACTGAAAAGTTTTTAAGTTTGTTACAATTTGTTTATGTAGACCACCACTAAGAAACATTGTAGCATAGCATTAGTCAGTAGACGTTATTACTAAACGGTTGATACCAGTCACATTTTTATGCGATGATTTGCTTCAAAGTTAGTAGGGGCTGGTTCGGCTTTTATTATTTTTTTCCAGGACTGTAGCTTTGGACACTTTTAAAGGAATTTTTATTTTCAATTCCAGGAAAAAATTAAATAGTTTTGCTTGATTCAACACAATCACGTAATATTATGTGATTATTAACAATTGCACTACTGTTCTTGCTCATGTGCTCAATAATTTAAAATAGTTTTTTGTTATCAGTAAAATCAAAATTTATCACACATTCTTGCTTTATTCCGGCATCTAATATTAGTACTATTAGTAATATAAGCGGCTCGATACCATTTTTTTGGTACATCTTTGTTCTAGCGGATCCAGCTAAGGTCACAGCTACAATTCCGCGAAAGTCATCTTCAAGTTCATCCATACGTCATAATATACGCCATACGCAAGGTTCCCAGTCGGTCCGTTTTTCGAACACCACATTATCTTTTTTAAATTCTTTATAATTTTCGTCGAAACTTGTCTCGAAAGGCGTTTATGTTGCAATTGTTGCAAAACCCTAACCCCGAACTTTTTTATTTAAAAATACTGGTTTTCATAAAATGGACTAGTGCCCTGCATACACCATATATGAGCCATAAACTCGCATATAAACCATACACGTCCTATTTAAGTCATATACACCTTATATGTGTATATAACATACGTACGTCAAGTATAACTCATATTTACGTATTATATGTCATATATACGTCATATGCCTGTTATATACATTATACGTACACCATATATACGTCATATACGAATAATTTGCTCATATAAATCATAACTTGTAATATATTACTAAAATATCATGTAAGTCATACAACTTGGGGATACATCTTTGTTGCTTCTTAGGGTCGATTCCTTCTTGGGGGGAACTATAACATGGAAGTACCTTTTTTTATCCGGAAGTGCGCCCAGATTTTTCCTAAATAAATGCAGACCGACAGAATCAAGAGGTTGGAAAGCCCTGCGGGTTGAATACATAATGTGCAACTAAGAATATATTAAAATAATAATGTTATATGCGAAGGGATAGGAACAGTGTTAAAAATCTGCAGCAATATGTCCAGCAATTCGACCGTTTTTAAAGATAACGGTTACTTGGCCATATTATTAAGCGCAGCTGACCATATTATTGACAATATTATGGTCAGAATAAAGTTAAATTAGGGTTATGTAACCGTTTTCTATGAAAACGGTCGAATTCCTGCACAGTTTGCTGCATATTTTTAACAGCGAACAATCCAACAAAATAGAAAGGTATGCTCGAAATTTAAAAAAAGTATTAGAAGGTTTAGAAAAAAAGATTATTGTTTAATAATTAATTTCTGAACAAAAAAGCAGAAAATCTTCAATAATTGGAGAAATTTTAAACTAAGTAAGTTTTAAAACATACTATAGAAAATTTTAAATTAATATTTCATACACAACAATGATTCAATAGTAATTGTATATTTATGCTCAAATGGGTAGAATTAATAAATTTAAATAAAAATGTATAGATTTTTTTTAGAAGAGTTCAATGAAATACATAATGAGGTCATAGATTGATGGAATGGAATGCAATAAAATATATAATCTTGCAATAAAAGAAGAAAAATATTTTCTAAAATACGTATATAATGTAGAAATAAAAACGTAATAAATCAGCAAAATTAAGTGCAAATGGATAAACAGAATCAATGAAATATTAAGAATAATAGAACATAATTCAGAACAATATGCATTTTAACCTATAAACATTTTATCAGAAATTTATTTCTCAAGGTTCAAAAACGCGAATCCCAAATTTTCAAAATCAGTATGCTCAGAAACACTGCAAAATACTAAATTATTACTGTAGAGACATAAAACGAACTTTTATCCAAAGCATAACCGAAAAAACTTCTCAATTTTATTCATAAAACCCACCAGTTAAAACTTTGGAAAATCAATAGTGACTGTTCATCGACGAAACTATCGAAAAAATATCATATGGTTATGCGTTGCTGAAATTGAAAGTGGAAAAAAGTTTGGTACAACTATTATTGTAACAGATGTACTGAAAATAAGCTATAAATGCATTTTTTTAATCAAAAATTAATATAAAACAGGGTTCGGGCTCTGCATCGGGTCGGGTTAACTTTAAATGTTTTGGACTAAGGTTGAGTTTTGACACTTTCGCGTTCGAGTCAGTTTCGGGTTCGGTTTTGAATCTTTCGGGTCGGGATCGTGAGTTTATATATTTTCATTTTTATACAAAAAATATATTATTAATATTAGAGATAAGACTATTTTTCGATAATTGTATTAAAATATAGATATATTTTCTTTGACTTGGGGTTCGGCTTTGTGTCGGTTTCGGGTTGACATATGTCGGGTCCTAGTTGACTTTAAGCCGAGTTTTCGAGTTCGGATCGGGTACAACCTGACCCACCTAATGCGTCTTATTGTTTAGGGGGTGGGGAACTTCCTTAAATAAACATTTTATTTAAGTGCTTTTAGATTTATCTCCTAATTCTAAAGCTATGGCTGAAAGAAAATTTAATAGCATAAACGCTTAACACAATTAAAAGAATTTGTTTACAATTTTTGAAAAATTACTTCAAAATTAACTATTCAATGGTGTAAAGTAATTAGAAGAAATACAAAAAAGTTTTTTTTTTTTTAATTTTAAAAAGTCTTCTTATTGGTTCACCTTCTTAAATTATTCAAACTTTCTCCAAAAAAATTAATTATTGAACAATGGTCTAAACAAATCGTTTTATACGCTCTTAATATGAAGCTTTAAGTTTTTATTGCTCGTACCGTCTTACGATCTGAAATATGTGCTAGTTTCTCTGGCTTGGTTCTAGCCTCTCTTTTGCGTTGCAAGCAGGGTTATTTTGAAGACTGAATGGAATCCGCAAAAATAAGAATCACACGGAATATGAATATTTGGCGATTAATTGCTTCTAAGGGTAGGTAAGTTTTAAAAAGTAATGTAAAGCCCAAGAACTGAGAACAACACTTTCTAGTGCGCCTCATTGGTGGAATTCGAGCTGATCTGTATCATAGAAAACACAAACAACGATAAGTTCGTCATTGACTTAGCTGGAAGCGTAAACTATCACACGGTGTGTTTTCAATCCCTTCCCTTCCGAAAATCTATTTATGGGAAAGTATCTGATATTTCCTATGATGGAATTACGTGTGGTTACACACTTAGACCACAAGGATATCCGCCGGCTTGGTAGAGGTTAGAACACCGGCTGCAATTCGAGAGGTGTCAGATTAAAGCTTTGATGTTCGTAGCGTGTCGGTTTTCCCTATAAACAGAGGGCCAGGTCGAATCAGTTCTTTGTTAACAAAGAATACCACTTTAGATACCACGTAGCCACTTTATAGTTCAATATTTTACCATTTTATTCTTAAGAATTTAACCAATACTTGGTTCAATATTTTACTAGTTCATCGTTCAATCTATACAAGTTTATAGTTAAACCTACAGCAAAATTATTACTCAAGCCCTAAATAATGATAGAATTGCTCACCATCTTATAGTTGCAGCTACTACAGCACCAATAATTGGTATAAATTAATGTTAAATTTTTAACATTGATTTTAGAAAGAAAATGATTTATCTTTAAAAAATACCAGTGTTTATATGAAAAAATAGAATAATTTTAAAGCAGCATCACTTATAAAAATAAAATCATATATTATTTCTATACTTTAAAAACTGTCATTCTTCATTTTCGTTTAGTTTGATAATACAGTTCATCTCATTCGGAATAATGCTATTACCAAGTATTTAGAAACAAATAGAAATAATTTCAAACGTAAGACGAAAAAAAGAAGTATAAAGATGGGAAGGAATAAGAAAAAACTACACAATTTATGCTTGCATAATCGTCTAAAGAAATATTGTTTACTCAAACTTCTTTTCCTTCTCGGTTGAACCGCCTAAAAGATTACAGCGTCTTTTCACAAATAAAGCTTACTATATCATGTATTTTTCAGACATTCATATCGAATTAAATCTTTTACCAAAAAAGGATACGTGTATTTTAAAGTAGTTTTCCCTTTTCATAATAAACATTATTTTAAGTTTTGAGTAAAATAATTGTTCAAAATTCTCTTTTTAAATTATCAGCACACATTGAAAAGAATGAATGAGAAAAGCTCAAAATAAACGTTATTTGACAACGATCCTATTATGTCTAGAAACGTCATACAATTTCACATCAATTTCATAGGAATATGACTATATTTACGCGAGTTAGAGCACGGACAGACGGCATACAGACGGACAGACAAATTGAATTCATAAAGACATTTCAACTATGTTGGAAAGTGTTAAAAACACATTACAGTACTGTACATTACATGAGACAATTTTATAACTTTAAAAAAAAATGTCCCATACTTTTATTAGTGAAAAATTTTAATGACTTGAGATTGATGAGAATGGAGAGGAGTCCATTCTTATTTTTTTAGATCATTGATTTTGATATGTATCATAGAAAACACAAACAACGATAAGTTCGTCATTGACTTAGCTGGAAGCGTAAACTATCACACGGTGTGTTTTCAATCCCTTCCCTTCCGAAAATCTATTTATGGGAAAGTATCTGATATTTCCTATGATGGAATTACGTGTGGTTACACACTTAGACCACAAGGATATCCGCCGGCTTGGTAGAGGTTAGAACACCGGCTGCAATTCGAGAGGTGTCAGATTAAAGCTTTGATGTTCGTAGCGTGTCGGTTTTCCCTATAAACAGAGGTCCAGGTCGAATCAGTTCTTTGTTAACAAAGAATACCACTTTAGATACCACGTAGCCACTTTATAGTTCAATATTTTACCATTTTATTCTTAAGAATTTAACCAATACTTGGTTCAATATTTTACTAGTTCATCGTTCAATCTATACAAGTTTATAGTTAAACCTACAGCAAAATTATTACTCAAGCCCTAAATAATGATAGAATTGCTCACCATCTTATATTTGCAGCTACTACAGCACCAATAATTGGTATAAATTAACGTTAAATTTTTAGCATTGATTTTAGAAAGAAAATGATTTATCTTTAAAAAATACCAGTGTTTATATGAAAAAATAGAATAATTTTAAAGCAGCATCACTTATAAAAATAAAATCATATACCACTATGGATTAAGACCACTATGGTGACTCGCTGGATTTGAATAACAAAATGCATTTCAATTCATTAGAGCCAGGATCTCAATGTCGCATGCATATCTGCTTCGCGCCCATGAAAAAAAAAGAAAAGAAGGAAGGAAGAAAAAACGAAGAAAAATACAACAACTCATAAAACACAGTTAAACAACTCATAAAAATCCGCAACGTTACGATGTCTCAAAAGTATAAACCCAATAAAAAAAATGCATCATTTAACACTTTTACATGATGCTATTTATTAATATCATTTCTCTGGTTTCGGATAAATTCAAATAGTCCTGTTCATTTTTAATCAATTGGTTTTTGAAATAATATTAGTGGCAGAGAATACCATGCTTCTTCAATGGTCACTTTTACATTTTTAGTAGAGTCATATTACTTTCGATTCTTGTATACATCACGGGTTAAGATAACTCAGACGTTCTCAATTGAGTTTATGTCTATGCTTAAAGCTTGTCAATGTAAAACGTCGACATTTCGCGCGAAAACCAGTGTTTAGTACTATGCGAGTTGTAAGTTGAAGCATTGCCGCGTGTTGAAATCTCCACTCAGAATCCAATAAGGTATAAATACATAACACTAGATGTCGCTCTAGTCTGTCCTAATACTTTGATGAATTTTGTTTCCCATGTAGAAATTTCAGGGAGGTTTAGCCATTAAAACCAATCACCTCCCAAACCATCAGAGAACTATCATCTTGTTGTCTACTGAAGAAAGTGCGTGGCTGTTTCCTGAGGCCATGTAAAAATTCCACCCATCAACGGCCATTCAGATTTCCCGAATTTTTGTCGCTGAATAATACGGTGAGCCACTTGTTCCCGTACGGCATTTGCTTTCGAACCCGATCTATTCTGGCCTATTTATGGTATGATTTTAGGCACGGTTTGCAAAGCACCTTTTTTCAAAATAATGCTCTTGCGATGTTATATGCGTCTATGTACTGTGTCCTTTGAGAAATTGACACTAAGATTACTTTTAATTTGCATTTAGGACATAATTTATTTGGACACATATCTTTAAGTTTTTTCGTCTGTCTGAGCACTTGTTACACGTGATCGCCCACTTTTTGGCTTTCAATCTAAATCTTTATTTTTATTAAGTACTCAGTATAATTCCTCCTTTTAATGATTTAAAATTCTAAAAATTTCAATAATGCTCTTAGTTTATTATTTCAACTTAAACATTTTTAAAAATTTCCTTTTTTGTGAATTTCGTAGCATTCGGCATCTTACACAAGGGCGGTGCCAGAAGGGGGTCCGGGGGGGGCATATGCCCCCCCGTCGGGGTCAAAATTCAATGTCGTCGGGGAAAATATTTTGACTTGAATTTTGGTCCGGTCGGGTTGGGTCGAGTTGGAGCTCATTTTTTCTCTTTGTAAGTCGGATTGACTAAACAAATTCTTCCAGATGTGAGTCGCTTTCTAGATTGAATTGTGATTCTTGCAGGTTGGATTCAGGTGAACCCAATTTTTCGAAAAGAAAAAAAGTCCAAATTCCTCCAGATAAAAATCTACATATTTGATACATGGATGACTCTTTACATGTCTATTTTGCAATATAAAAGGTAAAATTTATACTGAAGTTATGATCATATGCTATTTTTTTATAAATAACATTACATTGTGGATCAATTTTCACTCATTGTGGATTTACGGTCGGCTTACTTTGAAGATTGAAGTATTTCGGGTTCGGTTAAGAATACGGAGGGCGAAAATTATTTTGTCGGGGTCGAGTTGGATGGCAAATAGAGCGCTGCATTGGGTCGGGCAAATTGTACCTGACCCGACTAGTGGTCTGGACCGGATCGGGTTGGACCTGATATTTTGACGTGGCGGGTCGGATTCGAGTCCGGTTAACTTTAGTTGTTTCAGTTCGGGTTGGGTGATGACACTTACGGTTCTTGATTCGAGATGAATCGATCTGTCAAAAGAATTTACAAAATTTATTTTAAGAAGAAAAACTTATATATTTGAATATTAACGAATATATGTAAATTGATACTAGAAGTATAATTGTAGACTACTTTTTACATAGTTGCATTACAATATGGATATATATTTATACAGGTATTTTTTTCTTTTCATCATTTAGGATTGGGGTTTGATTGAGGTTCGAGTATTTCGGGTTCAGGTCGAAATGTGGAGGATGAAAATTTTTGTCTGGCTCAGATCACGTTTCGGGTAGAGTCCTGCATCGTGTTGGGCAAACTAAACCCAAGCCGACTGGTGGTTTGAGTCGGATCTGGAGAGAATACTTTTTCAGAGGGGCTCGGATTGACTTCTATTTTTCGAGTTGGATCCACTTTCATTTTTTCTGGCGGATGGGTTCGATTCTACCCGATTTCTCAATATATTTTAAAAGGAAAAACTATATTATTTGAGCAACAACGAGTACATATACAGACATATTTTTTTTTCTACATAAACAATATAATTGATGCTAGAGACTACTGATGTAATGTGATATGATGTGTGATATAATTGATGCTAAATTGTAGACTACTTTTCCATTATTCCATTACAATATGGATATATTTTTTCATTTTGTGTTGCTATTGGGTTCGGGTTGAATCCTGTCGTTTTGTGTCGATGTTTGTCGGGATCGGGTCAACTTTTTTTTTTTAATTGGTTCAGGTTGAATGGATATAGAATTTCGGGGTTCGGGTTGGGTATAACCCAAACCACGCAGGACTCTGCAGTAATAATCCGTGAATTGATCCTTAAAATAATCCGTGAATTGAACAATTTTTTCCCTTGATTATATTTTATTTAAACATGAAAAATTGCGCTTTGTTTTGCCCATTTCCCCTCAAAATACAGAAAACAAGTAACTACCTGAAATACTCACACATAAAGCAGCATAATCGCCAATTTACATGGGTGTTCCGGCAGCTCTGCTGCCTAGTATTTTTACGTTTTAGAAACGGAATTTATAAATCCCTTTTATCTAAAAATAAGTAAAAATCATGAACCTAAGCACAAGATTTTCTAAAATTTTTCAGTCAAAAGACAAAAATTTCTTAAAATAAGAGAAAAAGCTCTTCAAATCACCGGGATATAACGGCATTCTCGGGCCTGGAAATTTCGGCCCATGCAAACATCTACTAGAGTCCTGCATCGGGTCGGATTATCCAATTTTATCCGCACCCGATTCGACCATCGGTTCGGTTCGGGTTGGCAATATATTTTTGTTGCGGGTCGGGTTCGAATTGAGATGACTTACTTTTTCCCAACGGGTTGTGTTGACTTTCATTGTTTCGGGTTCGGGTTGGGTCTTAACTTTTGCAGGTCGGGTTCTGGTTGACCAGATGATTCAAAAGAATGTCCAAAATATTTTTCAGGTTAAAAATTTATATACAGTAAGACCTCCTAAATGTGCACTCCCGAAAAACGGACATCTCTATTTAGTGAACACTTTTTCAATTTCTAACACTTTAATATTTGTACGCTTATACCTCTTTGAATAGTGGATACCTCCCAGTCTACAAACATGTAGCGTGTAGGTGTGCATAAACTATCACAAATATGATGCATATGTTATAGTATGTCTGGAAAGCGAAAAGTTGATAATATTTTTCAAATTTCGAAAGAAGAAAAAATGGTTCTTAAATAAATGATAATCTATTATGACACTTCTTACCATTTTATTTCACATGCAGTAAACTGAATGTATTCTCATTCATATTCACATTTGTATTTCTTTTCATCTGATACGTATACTTGGGGTCAAACTTGTTTGGAAAAATCCCAGCAACTTGAATTGCAAAAAGCTTATGAACCTTACAAATTATTGTAACTGTGTATGTGTGAACTTAATGTTACCAGGTGTTCAGATTTACGCGGAATGTCCCGATTTTCAGGGATCCCGGGATTCGTCCCGCGGAACAACTACGCAGGATGTTAAATGTTCCGCTTTTTCACCATGTCCAAATTACATCAAATTTTTGAGTACTCTAAATTAAAATTTTATTCTTTAGTCTGAGACGAGAGAGAGAGAATTCAATTACAAGTCAGCCACAGTCGTCCCAACGGCCGGATGTTACCGAATACCTTATATATTGTCTCATGTGCTCTTCTGTTTAATGTTTATCCGATTGACCGCAATCTTTAGGCGCCTATACGAAATAAGGTTCAAGAAGAGATAAGATATGGTAAAATACATCTGCTCATTTTAACCTTTATTAAAAAGTGTTTGGCGAGTATTTCTATAAATTGAATGGGTAAACAAAGAGCGTTTTTTATGTAATTGTTTAAATTAACATAGTATTAAGCTGAACTATTGTTTGCCCGGCCTGTTATAAAAGCTAAACACTTGCGCATTTCCTGTTACAAGCATACCATGCCGGCACGGTCTGTCTGCTTTTTTAGCATTTTTGGCCCAGGGGGATTTGATTAATTTCTTCAGAAATTGCCGGGATTAGATTAATTTCTCTAGAAATTAACCAAATACTCCGCCTTTTATTTAAAAAACGCAAACAAAAAAGAAAGAAGAAGAAACAAACAAAGATATGCTGTTTTATCGTCCAATTTCTCTACTAATAAAGGAGAAACGTTACCGGGACATTACTCGTGAGAAAGAAATTATCATCCTATACGGCCCCGAAATAATAAAATACAGTCCCGGTCTGGCCCGAATCTACAGAAAAAATTCAAGACTTGACCCTGGAAGAATGAAATTCCTACCTGGCCCAACATTTAAAAAAAATAAAATTTAGTCTCAGCCCGACCGAGTCTTGAGAAAAAAATTAAGCCCTGACCGAGCTTAATGAACGAAAATTTTACCGAACTCGGGCTTCGAGACAGGCCCGGGCTCGTGGAAACTTTTTTAATATATATTACGAAATCGGCCTAGAGTCCTGCATCGGGTCGGGTTGCCCGCTTTTACTCGCATCCGACCCGACCCTGGGTTGAAGCTATATTTTTTTGTTGTGGGTCGAGGTCGGGTTGACTTCTAATTTTCTGCTGTGGGTCGGGTTCAGGTTGGGTTTTGACTCTTGCGGGTCCGGTTGGGGTTGATCCGATTTTTCAAAATAATCTCCAAAATATTTTTTCAGGTTAAAAATCTATATACAATAAGATTTTCACAGCGGACACGTCTATTTAGTGAACAGTTTTTCAATTCCTAATACTTATATATTCGTACGCTTATACTTTTGAATGGTGGTCACCTCCCAATCTACATACATGTAACATGTGTATGTGTGCAAAAACTATCACAAATACGATACATATATATTTCTGTTTATCAGAAAAGAAATGTTGGTAATATTTTTTATATTCCGAAGCACGAAAAAAAAAATAGTTCTTAAAGTTTCTTCTAAAATCTATGATCACATTTCTTATATACACTTTATATCTGATGCAATAAATTGAATATATATTCATCCATATTCATATAGATATTTATTTTCATTTAAAACACAGTTCTGCTCAAACTTTTTTTTTTTTTTTTTTTTTTTTGAAAATCCCAAAAACCCAACTTGCAAAAAGCATAAATATGACAAGCAAGAAATATTCTAGGGTGAACCCGACCAGCAGAAAGAAAGTTGGAGTTATCCCGACCCGAAAAAGGAAAGTTAAGTACAGCTCGACCCCGACCCGATGCACTACTCCATCTAACAAGGTGTCTGCTATTCATTTTACTATATTCGAATATTAAAGAATATAGATTTGTCCATTTTTCTATGGAAAACATAAAATTGGTATTAGAGATGTAATTATAGACTACTTTTCACATTTGCATTAAAGCTTTATTTACTTGCCTTTCATTTCGGATTCTGTTCGGGTTGCGGGTTAACCCTTAAATGATTGGTGTTGCTTTTCGGCAACATACCCAATTTAGGCTCTAAAATACTATTAGAATAATATTGAAGCTATAATGCCTAATGTTGCCAATAAAATACATTCTGAAAATATTATTAAATCGATTTTCAACATGTAGATGGCAACACTTGTGCTGTTTAAGAATAAAGATAGATTTATTTTTTCAATTGTTGCTACTTGTTCTTTTTGTTTTGTTTGGAAGCTTGCAAAATACTCTATTTTGACCTGCAGTGAGCAAGTAAAATTTAACTCTTATTATAGTTCCTAAAATTCTTGTGTGTTTAATATTATAGAATTTTATCAAGGGAAATTATTTTTTCAATTAAACACCAGTATTGCCGATTAGTAACAAACTGTTTTTTAGCCGTAAACTATACTTAAAACAAAATATGATTTTTTAAAGTATTTTTCCCATGATTTATTTAAGAAACGAAAGCCGAAAAACATTATTACAATGATTTTTGAAAAATCAGGCATTTAAGTGTTAAAGTATTTCGGGTACGGACCGGATGCAGATGAAATATGTCGGGTTCGGGTCGGGTTGCGGGTTGTCTTCAAATGTAATTTTCGGATTCGGGTCGGGTGCACAGGGACTAATTCGGCCCCCCTGTCGGGGATACCATGCCCCCCCCCCCGTCGGGCAAGTTCTGGCGCCGCCCCTGATCTTACATAATTAACGAAAATTGAATATTCACTGTTACACTGTTCGGATTCTTTGGTTGAAACCCTTCCAGCATTTGTAACCGTTTGCATAATGTGCCTAAACTTACTTTTTGCAACACTGGTATTTTTTAACCAAAATAAATAAAGGCGCATTTTTTAAATAAATATTGCAGATGTAACCTTTCTGAACAAAATTCAACAATACGTGTTTTTCTTTTAAATGTCCAGTTACTTTTTCTAAAATACAAGTGGATTTTTCGAAAAAAAAATTAAATAGGAGAATAGAGAAAATATAATATTGCTGAAAATGTCGAATTCCCGTAATAGGTTTATCCAAATATAGACTTTACGTTATCTCAAATTTTATAAATTTCAAATAAATATCATTTTTTCAAATAAAGACATATAGAGCATATTTTCATACATATATACAGAGTGATTCAAAATAACGTAGCCAAAATGAAAGAGAAAAGCGGGCATATAAAAAGAATCAAAAGTCGCATAGGGACATGAGGCCGCAAACGCCATCCGGAGACGCTAGAGGGGGTTGCAAGTTATATGCAATACAAGAAGAATAAACAAAAATCATTCTGCATCATTTTATTAATACTGTATTTCCACACATGTTCCACATTTACAACCAATACTACTACAGAAGATGCTCAAAGTTTTTACCAGACGCCTGGAAACACCATTACATCGACGCTACATGGACTGGCGCACCTTCTCAAACATATTAGGTGTAGATCGAACACATCGTGCTCCCGCATCAAATCTTCCTACTAAGTCCTCCTATGATCAGACAGGTGTTTCGTAAATAAGTCCTTTTAAAAAAACCCATAAGAAAAAAATTACTAGAGACAAATCTGGTGATCGCGGTGACAATCTTGAGGCCACGTTATTTTGAATCACCCTGTATTTACATGCATTTCATAACTTTTTAAATGTATTTAAATGATATCAGGCATCGGAAAGATGTTTGGCGATCTGTATGATTGAATTCGGATAATTGCAGCTATTTTTATTTGAAAGTTACCTATGCTGAATTGTCTCACTTTAGAAGTGTACAATATATTAAGAAAACATTTCATAAGAAGAAATGAATATATTAAAATGAAATGTGTATGAAAAAATTAAAACCACGAATCTCTTTAAATTCGATAAATTTGAATTCATTTTATCTACACACAGTTTATTACAAATAAAAATTTAAAGCACATGATTGAAAATGCATGTATAAATTTATTTCCGCTGAGTGTTAGAAAATCATATACTTGAGTTATTGTACTAATTTAAATCATGTATTGCGGTATAAAAACAAAAGTTATTTTTCTTATATTTTGAAAATTAATTTATTTTTAAGTACTCGATAGGTAGATCGATAAATTAAAGCATTATACACTATATGGTCAAAGGTGACCGGCCACATGCAATTTTTGACATTTTCTTAAATATCTAGAAAAGTACAGGAGAAATTATCCTGAAACACCAGGTGTGTAAACAGAATAGTACAGGTCATATATTTCCGTGAAGATTTTTTCCCGAAACCCCATAGGGGACCGTCAACAAATTGAGAAAGAACGAATATCTTTTGGAAAACCCTGTAAAAACTCATGTAGCAAAAGCGTTCAAACTGTAGATTATGATTAAGTGCCTTATTGTAATAAATTGTGTTCATTTTTATGAGAATAGCATGTATATTTGTAGAGAAATTAAAGTTTTTATAAAAAGAGTCCCAAATTTTGCCAAGTTTTTTGCTTATAATTTGTAGAGTTCTTTATATAAAAAAAGTTCTTTTCAGAAAATATGACAAATAAAATTGTACATAATACCCTGCAATCAGAATGAAAAAATAATAAAAATTGTATGAAAAATGAGCAGTTTTACTGAATAATGATTCACTGCGCATGCCCGAATGTAAACAAAATATAATTTGCATGATGTATTAGCTAAATGCATACAGCAACTTTTGTGAAAATCTCAAAAATATAGTTTGAAAAGTCTGAAAATTATCGTTTATAGAATAAGTTCAAAATCCATTATTCTAAAAAGGAAGCAAAAAGATGAGTGGCTGTATAAAAATACAGTAGTACGTGCAGTATTGTGTATGCTTTACTGGCACTAATCAATGGATATATGGATATAACCCCTCATATTTTTGCTTCATTTTGGAAACAACGGATTTTGAGCTTATTCTATTATCGATAACTTTCAGAATTTTCAAGCTATGTTTTTGAGACTTTTACAAAAGTTGATCTATACATTTAGCTAATGCATTATGTATATTATATTTTGTTTACATTCGAGCATGCGCAGTGAATCATTATTTAGTAAAACTGCTCATTTTTCATGCAATTTTTATTATTTTTTCATTCTGATTGCAGGGTATTGTGTACAATGTTATTTGTCATATTTTCTGGAAAGAACTTTTTTTTTAAATTAAGTACTCTACAAATTATAAGAAAAAGCTTGGCAAAATTTGGGACTCTTTTTATAAAAACTTTAATTTCTCTAGGAATATACATGATATTCTCATAAAAATGAACACAATTTATTACAATAAAGCACTTAATCATAATCTACAGTTTGAACGCTTTTGCTACATTAGTTTTTACAGGGTTGTCCAAAAGATATTCTTTCTTTTTCAATTTGTTGACGGTCCCCTATGGACTTTCGGGAAAAAAATCTTCACGGAAATATATGACCTGTACTATTCTGTTTACACACCTGGAGTTTCAGGATAATTCCTCGTGTATTTTTCTAGATATTTAAGAAAACGTCAAAAATCGCAAGTGGCCGATCACCTATGGCCATATATGTATTATATATTAAAATCCTTTAAAAGCTTACACTTCTCACAGGAAGATACTCGCAAGATAATACTAAACATATGGGGCCGTTCATTTCAAACTTCTCCTTTGAATTTCATTACTTTCAAACGATTTCTTTTGCATAGGATAGCTGGGGTAAATCTCCAAACGAGCCTTTTTTCACTGTTTTTCTATATTGTTTGCAGATTGTTTTATGAGGTCACTTTATATTTCATAACCGGTTCCGAAAGTGGAAGTATCTTCCTAAAAAATTGAAACTAAAATCAAAAAAGTAAAAAAGGGTCCATTTTGAAATGCGATTATTCTATTAAAAAATAATGTGTAAAACTATTGAAATACAAACGAGAAATTTGAAAAGAATGCTCCTAGTGGCATAACATTAGCTAGCGAATGTTTTCTCCTGCCGAATGCAGCCTTTTAACCCCTTGAGGGGCGGAGGGATATATTATATAGATTCGCACCAGAAACTTTTAACAAAATTTTATATTTTTAACTTTGCGGGTGAAATGTTGAAAAATTGCTTTTCCTTATTTTAAAATAAAAATGTTCGATTATTCCGGTGAGAAATCAATATTACAGAGACATTATTGCTTGACCCTGAAGGGTTAAGACAGAATACACATGATCGTGCAGAGTCTAATTTATTAAATTTTGTGACTTTCTGGCAGGGCCAAATGGGTTGTGATACTTAAAAATAGAAAACGTAAAAAATTGTTTAAACATATAAAAATGAATTTACGTTGCCTTAAAAAAATATTAATTTTCCCGCTCAGAAAATTTCCCCGCCTTTTTTAAGGGGCTATACATACATAACGTTATCAACTTGTAAGTAAATTTAGACACCCTCCCTTCCTTACTATATCATACGTTATCATTCCTAGAGCCCCTCCTCCCCCACCCCATTGCTCAATTTACACTGCTTTAAAAAAAAATAATTTTCTCGCTCCAAAAATTTTCTTCGCCGTTGTTAAGGGGCTATACTTATATAACGTTATCAACTTTTTGGCAAATTTAGACCCCCTCCCTCCCTTACGATATCATACATTATCAATCCTAGAGCCCCTTCCCCCCTCCCCCCCCCATTGCTCAATTTACATTGCTTTAAAAAATAATAATTTTCTCGCTTCGAAAATTTCTCCAGCCGTAGTTAAGGGGCTATACATGTATAACGTTATCAGCTTTTTGGTAAATTTAGACACCCTCACTCGCTTACTATATCATACGTTATCATTCCTAGAAGCCCCCCACCCCCACCCCCACCCATTGCTCAATTTACATTGCTTTAAAAAAATAATGATTTTCCCGCTTCGAAAATTTCCCGCCGTTGTTAAAGGGATATCGGGTATCCCAACAAATTAAAACACGCTTTGTTCTTTTACCTGTTATACACATAAGCAAGCGATGTAAAATGCAAAAGAATTCAAAATAAGGTAGGAAGTAAGATTGTTTTAATGAAATAATGCTTCTCTAAATTTTTAAAATGTGACCCTTTTTAAATGCGTTCGTAATTCTATAAATACATAGCACTCATAGTCTTCGTCTGGTCTGTTTGTCTGTCTGTCTGCTTGACAGCATATAACAGTGCAAAAACTACCCCCACCGAATGGTTTGAAATTTAATATATATAATCGTTACAGAATTCTGTCGAGTCATTTCAAATTTTATGAAAGTTGAATCAAAACTTAAAAGATATTAATAAAAGTTTTCTTAATTCGATTAAATCCTATCATAAATAATAAATTCAATGATATACCATGATAGGTAATGATTCTAGGTTGCCATGGTGATTACGTCTTATTTAAGATAGAGTCAAATTATTTCCGTATTACCTGATTTAACATATGTAACAGTAATAAATTTTGTTTTTATGCATTTTTGCATAAGAGTGCAACAGCTATTGCACCAAGATCTGAATATTTATAAAACTAGTTATAGTACGAACACACCTCATTTACCACGTTTTACATACAATTTCCGACTCGTTAGATTTTCATACGACTCCCATAGACAAAACGGGTCAATCCTTGTGCTGCAAAATATCATTAAAAATAACTCTTGGGGCATTTGGAACATCTCTTTTTGGGACATCCTGAATGTGTATTCAGTAGTACTGTGATATATTTGTCTTAAATTACAAAAAAAGGTAAATGTTTAACTTTTAAATTTATTTCTTTTTTAGTTGAAAAGATAATGTATGACAATGTATTTTTTAATGCGCAGTTATACAGTATGCCCAATAAAGTCCCTTGCCATCCTCTTAACTTCGGAACGGCTGCTGATATTTTCATAAAAGTGGTGGTCTAGTTATAGTAAAGTGGCTGTGCGCTGCTAGATGAGACCACTTACAGCGCCACCTGGTGAAAAACGACAGAGTTAGCATTCCTATCTCGCAAACGGCACGAGATATAGAAAAAAAGTGTAACAAATGTGTTGATGATGCTCTAACAAAGTTGTAGAGCATCATCGATTTAGTACAAAAAGACACCATATGAACATGAAGGCTAAAAACACGCATTTTTTTAGCGATTTCCTACACTGTGACGTAACGAAACGATCTTTAAAAGAAAATACAACTAGTGCTTACAAGATACCTATATTTTCGATGTTCAAACTTCTCTCCGTCAGCTACAATGCTCAGTTGGACCCTTGTCTGAACTTCAGGTTGAACACGTTGTAACATAGCAGGTGACAAGCTGGTACAAGCATCCATAATGCGTTGTTGGAAGTCCTGCAATGTTGACGGAGGGCTCACATACACTTGCTGTTTCAGGTATCCCCACAGAAGAATCTTTCTCTTTCCTTTCAATTAGGACTTCACAGTTTAGGATATCACGAAAAAACAAATTCCAGTTTAAAGCGTTCCGTTTTTAACCTTCATGTTCAAAAGGTGTCGTTTCGTACTAAATCGGGATGCTCTACAACTTTGTAATTCACTTTTTTCCAATATCTTCTACTGTTTTCGAGAAAGGAACGCTAACTCCACCGTTTTGCACCAGTGGCGCTATAAGCGGTCTCATCTAGTAGCGAATAGTCACTTTACTATACCTAGACACCTTTTTTGAATATAGCAGCAGCCGTTCCGAAGTTAAGAGGGTGGCAAGGGACTTTAGTTGGCATACTGTATATCTTTTTGATGTATGCATCTATTTATCTATTATTTTATTTTAACTAAGTTTATCCTATCGTGATAAAAAGAGTTCGCAATAATAAAAATCCCTATTTTAAAATTGGATCATTTTCAAATTGTACTATTTATTTAACACAATTCATTGCAACTGAAACAAATGAAATCAAGCATTCATACGCGACTTTTGTAAATATTTAGCTATCAAACAGTAACGATGACTTCAATCCTCCAGAGGCATTACTCTCGGGAAATATGATGATTTTTCCGATTTACCTAAAAACAGTTTCTAATCAACTTAAACACACTTATCTCAATTGAACTTTAGCACTTCAACTCGTCGTCAAATTTTATATTTCAATAATTCTACTTAAATAAATAGGGGACTGGATCAGAATTCTCTATATGGTAGATTATTATTCTTAAAGGCTAACAGATCGGCTTGTATTTGTGGTTTAATGTAAGTCATTTTTACTAAGAGTTATAATCTAACTGAATTCAACTTACGTTATCTACTAATCTAATTCGTGCATTGTAGATGAAAAATACAGGGTGTCCTATTCACATTTAAAAAATTCTTTAAAAATATATATATAAGGTAAGATTGTGCTATTTCCTTACTATATTAGCTATTAGGACGCACTATCCTTACTATATTACCTATTAGGACGCACTGTAGCTATTTCCTTAAATAACAGCAAATGAAAAGATTTTAAGGAGTGGTGTTATACCTTATTTATATTCTTAGATTATTAAGCTAATAAAACAAAATACATTAATCGATTTATAAGAAACACTTTGGGTATTATTTAAAAATAGAATATCCTCCTGAATGCGCACACTTGTACAACCACTGAGGGCAACAGTGCTCAATAAAAAAAGGAAGCGCTTCACTTACAAACGTCCTTTTGTAGTG
Source organism: Maratus speciosus (assembly GCA_963932465.1). NCBI lineage: Eukaryota > Metazoa > Arthropoda > Arachnida > Araneae > Salticidae > Maratus > Maratus speciosus. The sequence continues at coordinate 519,133,637 of OZ010796.1, forward strand.
AACACAACTGCATAGTCTGTGCACTTTCCGTGCCACCAGTCGCTGCAAAAAATGTACTCGATCCAATATTCTACGATTGGCTCTCTATAGATTTTTGAGCAGCCTGGACATATCCACAATTTTTTCTTTGGTGCTGTTTTTAGATTTTTGGGTTTACTTTTACTCTTTTCCGTAAATGTTTTTGACTTTTTTTTCCGCAGCGTCCTCTTCAAGCTGCCTTTTGTGTGGTGGAGCTCTTAAAATTTCAGACTTCCTGCTCCTGTTACTATAAAATCGCAGCACAGATGACTGTGGATACGGTACTTTCAGCTCCACTTACTATAGGATCACAGCACAGATGAATTTGAACACGGTGACAACTCTGTTAATTTGACGAAGTCGAAGCTATATCTTGTGAAACCGGAGTTGAGTTTATTTCACAGTGAGCGCGTGTCTTTCTTTACACGACTTTTCTGTCTTTTCTGAAATATGATTTTCTATTAAAAGAAATTATCTTTCCTCCTCATTTTCAGTGTTCTGTGGTTCTACTGACATATGTGTTAAGTATCAAACTATAAGTACCAAACTGTAAATATTTAAAGCTTATTTTACAGTTTACAGCTATGCGTGACAAGTAGATAACAGATATGTTGGGAAGAGTGGGGGCGCATTCTTACATTATCGTCACTAAATAACTTTGAAACCGCAGTAACCATCTGTCGATAAGCAACTCAAAATTACTTAGGTTTCAGGTAGTCCAGAAACAACACAATCCAAAAAAAAAAAAAAAAAAAAGAAAGAAAGAAAAGAAAACTTCCTTTGTAAACTTTATTAAGATCCTGTTTTAAAAACAATTTTTACGAGAAGACCCAAATCAATTTTTCTTTTCTAAATCTTTAAAAATTTCACTAAAATATGCAGATTTTTTCAACATAAATTTATCATGTCATTACATCATTTACAAATGTAGCTAAAATCAAAACTTCATTTTGGGATTAGATAATCGCCACGCGTACTCTTGTACGCCACGCACTCTTGCACCACCCTAGCCTATATAAAAAAAATTGTCATATTTCAGTGCCATTTGTAACATAAGACTTGTCAAAGTACCAAAAATATTATGGCAAATGTAACAAGAAAAAAAAATTATGTATCAAGTATATATCATGAAACACTTTTCAAAACATTCAAATACCGTAAATGATTTTTATATTTCAATAATTATGCTTGAATAAATAGGGAACTGGAACAGAATATTCTGGATGGTAGATTATTATTTTCAAAGATTAACAGTTCGTCTTATGTTAGTGATTTAATGTAAGCTCATTTCTACTTAGAGTTATAATATCACTGAATTCAGCTTACGTTTTTCTACTAATCTAATTCGTGCATTATAGATGAAAAATACAAGGTGACCTATCAGTCCGTTCACATTTCAAAAATTCTTAGATAGATATATATATTTAAAACAATTGTATTTGAGAGCCATTTGCAATATAAGACTTGTCAAAGTGAGGAATATATTTTGGAAAGTGTAACAAAAAAGAAAAACCATGCATCAAGCATATATTATGAAACACTTTCCAACACATTCAGAATACTGTAAAAGATTTTTATATTTCGATAATTACCCGTATGCTTCAATAAAGTGGGAGCTGATCAGAATGTTCTGGACAGTAGATTATTTTTTTCAAAGATCAACAGATCGACTTATACTTATGATTTAATGTAAGTTTATTTCTACTGAGAGTTATAATATAACTGAATTCAGCTTACGTTTTTCTACTAATCTATTTCGCGCATTACAGATGAAAAATACAGGGCGTCCTATCAGTCCGTTCACATTTCAAAAACTCTTAGTTAAATATATATATTTAAAACTTTAAATGCGTTTTCTGGAAAACATGATTTTCGAAAAAGACTCGATACCCAAGCATTATGGTTATATTTATATGAAACCGATCTCCTACAACTTATGTGATGTTGTGAGTGTAATGAACTATCTGTTTAAATATCTCTGATTTTCCTGAAAATGTATTTTTATAAATTAACAAAGAAAAAATATATAAAAAATTATCAAACATTTAATAATTTGAATGTTTATATCTGGAGATGTTTTTACATTATATTTTAGATGGCGGTTCACTACGTTCTTCGTACCTCATATAGCATATTTATTTTTTAAAAAAAGCAGTTAATTATGAATTTTGTCGTGAGAACGTTTTTGCATGCAAATATTACATGTTTTTACGAAATTCTAAAAGTTTTAAATAAATTTCATCAAACAAATTTAGTTAACAGATGAGATTGTCTTTTATCTACTAATTTATTTGAAACTAGCTGATCCGCCCGGCGTTTCCCTGTTCCGTGATGAATGACTCTTAAATGAACCTCAAATTTGTATGATTTTATATCTTTAACTCCATTTTGTCTCTATTTATATTTTTATGTGAGAAAATCGCGAAAAAATATTGAATTGAAAGTATATGCTATTTGGTATTTTATTTTCTGCGTAATTAAATTTTTTTAGTCTATGCGTACCGAAAGAAAGCGAGACCGCAACGAAATACTCTGGTTTTTACTGATTTCGTCGACATTTTCACATATTTTATTTTATAAAAAGTATTTCTACCCATCCGAACGTTTCAAAATTTTTGTAGATGATGTAAATCTGGTCTATTGAGATGCTCTAAAATGATTGTTTTAAAATACGGACGTTTAGTTACTTTTAGCGTAGAAAACATATCGTATCCGTGAGGCGCGAAGGGGCCTGCGTTCGCTGGTGTATTTGAAAGGGTTAAAATTCATATATTTTTTAAACCGATTGCAGCATCGGTTAGAAGAATGTTTCATATTTAAGAACATGGTTTGTCGGTACCTCTAAAATGGAGCCCTGGAGGGGCGAAACCGCGACGAAACAATCATGTTTTTACAGATTTCGTCGAAATATTCACACATTTTATTTTGTAAAAAATATTTCTACCGTCCGAACGTCTCAAACTTTTTGTAGGTGATGCAAATTGGTTTACTGAGATGTTCTAAAAAGAGTGTGTAAAAATTCGGGCGTTAAGTTACTTCAAGCGTAGAAAAAATATCGTCTCCGTGAAGCGCAAAGTTACCCGCGTTCGCCGGTGTATTTGAAAGGATTAAAATTCATATTTTTAAAAACCGATTACATCATCGATTAGAAGAGTGTTTCAGATTGAAGAACGTATATTTGGTTTGTCGGTACCTCTGAAATTGTGTCCTGGAGGGGCGTTGCAAAAAGAGGAAAACTATTTTTTTTGAAAAACGACCCTTTTTGAATTTTTTTTCAAAGGGTTAACTGTGACATTTTTTCGAATTGATTGAGATGTAAGAGTATGATTTTTCGGAATATGTCATTGAATTTTAACTGTACCGAGCAGTTTGGTCTATTTAGCTTAAAACAATACTATTAAAAAACACAAATAAAATCGAAAATCGGTTCTTCGATAGCCTCCGATGCGTAAATGGGTTTGTGCGCGTGCGCGTGCGCAAGTGCTCTCCTTGACTGGGGATCAAATACATGACTTTTTTATGAGAGTGAGTTGCGATGTTTAATTAATAACTTAACTAATTATTAGAATTTTAAAATTCTGAGTCTCAGGTGCATCAGAAGACACTTTGGGCTACCATAACAAAACTTTTTAGCCTCTTACGTGCCGTAGATTTCTCTAGCCATCGCACACACACACACTCACGGACGCACACACGCACACACACACAGACACACAGAGCGAAACTTCTTTTATTAGTATAGACAATTATTATTATACTCATTTTTGCTTTAAAAATTAATGGACGTCAAGTGTAGTAGAATACCTTAATGCATTTTTAGGAACAGAGATAGGTAGACAGATAAATTTAAGTATTATAATATGCAATTACGAATATAATCTGTAGTATTTGTGTATACTTTAAGTATCCACTAGTAGTATACTATTATACATCTCAAATTTCTTGTTTTAACTTTAAAATCCATTTCCTATTAAGCAGTAAAAAATCTGGATGTATACTTTAAAACGTTTAATCATACATATTTGTATATCTGTTTTCCATACTTTTACGTTGTTTTTATTATCATCATTAATCATACTGAATGGTAAAGAAATCATGCGAGTTGAATTTTTTATTTTAAATGTGTCCAGGTCAACAGTCGAACAGAGAATCTCTGGCTCACATTGTCAATGCTCCACCAATTAAGCTACGTGTACGACACCTAGCCGTCACGGTTCCCCCAGATAAACTTTTTAGAATGACATCTGGAATGTCGGTTGGGTATCATCCAAGTAGCTCAGATGATAGAGCAGTGGCAATACAAAGCAGAGACCCTGTTTTCGGCTCCTAACCTGGAGACTTTTTCAGTAAGTTGAAAAAAAACTTTTATTTATTCATCATCATACGCAAGTTGCACTTGTACAATATACATCTGCACGGGCCAAAATTTTCATTCCATAACTCTTCATTTTTTTTTTTTTTTTTTTTTTTTTTTTTTTTGCAGATTATGTCCCAACTCGTGAAAAATTCAATGGAATCAAGCCCGACCCGACTCAGTTTTAAAATATTTCTAAACTAATATTAAAATGCAATTAAAATACATTTAAAATAATAGTGCATATATATTTACTCAAAAATTTAAAGTTAAACATTAGATGGAATCAAGCCCGACCCGAGTCTGTTTCTACAGAACAGGAAAATATTTCTAAACTAATATTAAAATGCAATTTAAATACTTTTAAAACAATAGTGCATATTTATGTGAAAATTTAAATTACTGCATTTTTTTAAACTATATTTATGGTCATGATCACTTAAATAATTATATTCAAGTAAAAACGCGTCAAAAAAATAATGGACTTTATAATGAAGGAAAAATAGAGCCAAAAAATCTATAGCCAACATGAATCAGTCAAATTTTAAATAAGCATATGCTTTACTCGTAAATCTTAGTTATCAAACAATAGCGATGAATTCAATCCTCCGGGAGATATAGTCGGGGGAATTTTGATGAGCTCACCAATTTACATAAAAACAGATTTAATCAATGCAAACTCATTCACCTGAATTGAAATTTAGCACGTCAAACTGGTCGCTTTTTCAAATATCTCAGTAATTCCATATGAATAAATAGAGTACTGAATCACATCCTCCTGGATGGCGATTATCAATCACAGAAATTTTCATGTTGACTCGTTATTGAGATTCAATGCAAGTACATTTTTACTGAGAATTAGACCATATTCAAATCCAGATTAAGTTTTTGTTATAATTTAGATCGGTGTGTTGCGAATAAAAAGAGTAATTAGTTTTCTTATATTTCCATGTTTTTAAACTTTTTAAAAGAATATAGACAGATTCACATACATGCAGGAATTTTAATGTGCAGGTAGCACGTTTTCGTAGGAAGCCATATCACCTGATTATGTATTATTTAAAATATTGAATTATACACTATTTAAATAGTTATTCTCATTCGTCTGTTATATATATATATGTGTGTGTATGTGTGTGTTAACTTAACTGTAAAAATAACCTTAAATTTATCGAGCTTTTGGATACCATGTGCTGATGTGTATTTGGATAAAATAACTGTGATTTTATTAGATATTTTGTGTAATATTACTATTTTTTCTTGCTATAAATTAAATATTTAAAACGTTGTATTGCTTTTTCCATTTCATAACATTTAATATAATTCTCTTTTCATTTGAAACTATTCTTTTGGACTAGTTGGACTAGTTTGGACTAGTTTGGAAACTATTCTCTTTGGAAAATTTTTTTTTCTTCTGTACTCTAAGGACCAATATGGTCCTTAGAGTACAGAAGAAAAAAAAATTTCAGCTTTTAGCTTTTTTCTCACAGAAAACGACTAATTTTGCTTATATAATTGAATTCTGTACTCTTGATAACGTAATTCAATATATAAGCTTTTCAATTATTTTTTATCGAAATCCATATTCTTTTTTTTTCTTCCTTATTAATTCTTGTTATATAGTACAAGGGACTTTATTTTATACATAGCAGCTTGTATATTATGTTTTTGGTATCCATTCAGTGTGTTTGGGGACACTGTATTGTTGTAAATTTATTCATACTATCACAATTTTTGTTGGTGGTCAGTAATGTTTAATTTATGGTTTTATATATATATATATATATATATATAGATTGAAAACGGTTGATGATGATGGTGATGATATATATATATAGAGAGAGAGGGAGAGATTTAATAGATAGATAAATCATCTGGTGAAAAGTGGCGGCACAGTTTCGATTATAGGCGTTTTTTCAAAAAACCAGAGAAATACTTGACAATTTGTTCTTAAACTTTGGGGATCTAAAGAACATGTTCGATTTTATACTTTTAAGGGGGTCCGGGGCAAATTTGAAAATAATTTTTATTTATTGAGTTAAAATTTTGAATTTTTTTCGATAGTTAACCATATCATTTGTAAACAAAATCACATATAAAAACTTCTCATAATGTTTTTAAAAAAATTAAAATTTATTAAAAAAGTGAGGTAATTTAAAATCGTTATAACTCAAAATATTATTTGTAGAATTTTTTTTCAATTAATTTAATCATTCAATAAACAGAAATATTAAATTGTTTTAATTATGATTCAGTATTTTCAAAAATATTAATTTAAAAAAAAACTAAAAATATTTAAATTAAAAATTAAAAAAAAAGATGTAAATTAAAAAGTATGTATATATTTTCAAAAGAAAATATTTTTTTCAAATTTGTTGAATCAAAATTAAACTAAAACAATTAAAAAACACATGTTCCAAGTTTGAACCATTTATCTTTAACGGTTCTTGACTTATAACAACTTAAATACGGGAAATGGTGAAAAGCCCCATCATGAAGAGAAACGCATTTTCACAAGACGTCATTTCCATGACAACCATTGCTTGAAAGGTAGATTTTGAAAACAAACCAAAACGAAAAAATTAATATTTCCCGTTCTAATTAAGATAAAAACATGATTTAAACGTCATTTTAAGCAGAAAAAAAAACGAGACATTTTTAATGCAATAAAATGCATTCGTCGACATGGCAATTAGGGGGCAAAAAAAGAATAGAAAAATAATGATAATGTTTGCGATCACCCTGCGTCTTATAATATCAAATGATATGTCGTTGTAACAAATGATTATTTACAGTTTGCAACACGAGTCATTTGTGTGAGAATTGCATGTATATTCATGAAGATATAGATGTTTCTTTTAAAAATTCAAAGATATTTTGCATGTTTATAACTTGCAGTGTTTTCAATCAAATTTATCACCGCTTTGAGAAAATTGGACAAACTGCAAGAGAAATATTAAACTGCAATTACAACATGAATATGGTAAATATTTGATTAAAATATGAGCATTTGTATTCAATATTTTTTTTACTGTGCATGTGCGAATGATAGGACAATATTTCTTTCATAATTCAGTAGACAATTATGTAGGGCGACTTATATAAAACGGCCAGTGAAATATCATGAAAATTCAGGAAGTTATCGGCGATGAAGTGAATAACAATTCAGTTGTTTTCTAAAAGCAACTTGATGATAAGGGATTGTTAAAAAGCTGCAATTTACATAATGTAAAATAATGTAATTTAGGAGATGTAATTTAAAACAATATATTTGATGAATTTTTTCTATGTTTATATGTATGTATGTGTATTAAGAGCATTAACAATTTTTAAGGGGACAGTTCCCCTTCATAACCGGTCAAAAAGTGCTAGAAAAATGATTCAATTTCCAATAGCTTTTCACAAAGTAACTAATAAAGCAAATTCAATGAAATTCTTTGCATTGTTAAGTATAGCATTACTTGTAAACACTTGTAATTACTTGTAAACAAAACAGATTGATGAAAAATATTTAAGTTAATTAGGAAAATATAATAACTAAGTAACATTAAAATATTTACATTAAAATCACAGACAATACATTAAACAATTAAAATTATTACATAAAAAAACACATTAAAATTGGGACGTTTCGGATCATCACGATCCCTCCTCAGCCAAATATAAACGTTAAGTCAATACTATCAACAGTTACAAGAAAAACACAACAGAAAGTCATCAATTTCAGGTTACAGTTAAAATAAAATAGAATACTCGGCCGGCACAGATGCAGGTTCGTTAATCGCTAAATCCTTGCTTTTAGTATGCCAGGCCTCCAAAAACACTCTGCCTGCGCAATTGTTGCAGCCGGATCGGAACACAAAAGCTTTATTAAAATCTGGAAAATGGTTGGTTGCAATAGTATGCTGAACGATCTTTGAATTCAAATTTCTACATCTAAATGCCTGTTTATGCTTTTTAAGCCGTATTTCAAGTGTCCTGCTAGATTCACCAATATAAACTAAGTAACATAGTGGTTTTTTTTTTTTGTTTTTTTTTTTTTCACGATTACTATATATCATAGCGCGCATGATATCTCGTACTCATTTTAATTTGTTAACTTTAAATAGATTTTAATTTAAAGATAACACTTCGCTTAACTTAATGAACTAAAATCTTTTAACTATCTTCCTTTATAATATTGATTAATAATAAAATTTAAAAAAAAAAGAAAATCTATAAAATTTCTCGCGCATTTGTTTAAATAAAATTTTTAAGATAATTCTAAGATTTTATTTCATTTTATGCAAAAGTATAATATTAATGCGCACAGAAAATTTCAACCTATTATCTTTAATAGTATTTGAGAAATCATGCGCGCAGTTATATATAGTAATTATGAAAACAAAATTACAGTAGATTACTTAATTAAGTTTTCCTTATTAATTTAAATATTTTTCATTAATCTGTTTAGTTTATTTTAACAAGTAATACTATATTTGACAATCCAAAAAAATCATTGAGTTTGCTTTATTAGGTAGTTTGTGAAAAGGTATGGAAGTTGAATCACTTTTCTAGTATTTTTGACCGATTGAAGGGGAAAATGTCCCTTTAAGTAATTGGATGTAATCATCCTATGATATATGTTAAAAATTATAATTTGTAAAAAATCCCTTATCATGCAGTTATTTGTAGAAAGTAACTGAAATATAGGGGGGGGGGGGTAGAGGTAATTTGGATCACATTTGACAATTAATTGCCAGAGAATGAAGTGGGCTACACACTAATGTTATGCATAATTTTACTCATTATATAGTTGTCCTTTCAAATGTGTAAAGAATTTTTTTTTAATGTACCATGTTACCTGGTACAAGTGTCTTTTTCAAAAACTACCTCTTCGGTACCAATTATCCCGTGAAATGGGGTAAATGGGATCAGTGGTATTTTCTCTCATGCCTTACAAGATACAAAGTCATAGGTAAATGGGATTAAAATACCTCGGTTTGAGCTTTACAGCAAGATAATTTTGGTTTTACAACTACAGCTATTCTCAGAGATACAGTATTGGAAAGATAAGTACACTGGAAAAAACGTTTTTTAAGGGATTTGCAATATTACAATATTTTACAATCGGCCTACAAAACAAAATCAAACGTAAAATTCTTTAAAAAAAAAATAATTTTTTTTTCAAAATAACATGAAATACAACGGGGGGGGGGGGGGGAGGATCAGCCAAAGCTCTATGTTGTGAAGGAGTAAAATTTCATTTACATCATGCAGTCAAGACTAAAATTTGGAATAAATGCAAAATGAAATTTGTAAAATAATTTTTTTTTGCTAATACAAAATGTGTAATAAAGTAAACCAAACTAAGGGTATTTCACAGGATCTGAAAACTGAAAGATTAAAATATGCCTTTCAAGCCACAATTTGATTTAAATAGAAAATAAAATAGGCTATCCCATTTACCCTTAACCCAAAAACTCTATGATCCTATCTACCCCAAAAATGCTATTTCTGGGGTATTAGAATCATATAGATTATTAACGTTATACTTTGTCTGTTGCAAAATGTAACCTTTCCTCTTAAAAACAACCTTTTTCTAAATTTAAATACATAGCTATATTTCAATATTCCTGGAATTTTTTACACGGGATCTTTTCTACTAAAACATTCTCACTTTGACGGACAAAGTTTTTCTGTACATTCTGGGAAACTTCTTTTCTTCTGTATATTCTACAGGAACATTTTCACTCCAAAAAAATTCCACATGTAGAATATTAGTCAGCCTTCATAATTAGCATGGTCATTTTTTTTTATCTGTTACAGATTGCCCCTGAAGTGCCCCTGATCGCAATTACCCCTGATCCTAATTACCCTTACCTCCCCTAGCGCAGTTCATCGCCTTTAACTTCCTCAATTTTCACAATATTTGATTGGCCGTTTTATATATATATATAAGTTTCCATATATAGTTTGCTGCTCAATTATGAAAGAAAAAAATTTCTGTCATTCACGCAAGCGCATTTAAAAGTTATTTAATACAAACGCACACATATTTTATAAAAAAAATTAAATAGATTAATTTTCTAATTGCGGAATAATATTTCTTCTGCACGTCGTCAAATTTACTCAAAGTGGCGATAAATGTAATTGCAACCCTACAAATTATAAACAAAAATCTTGCAGAATTTTTAAAGTAGGTCTTTATATCTTCATGAATATACGTGATAGTCTTACACAAAAGACTACACGTCTGGTACAAGGCTTATATAACCATTTGATGCAGCTACAGATTATTTCGACCTTTCCGTGATTCAGTGCAATTACAGATATTATTACTTTTATTAGCTCACAGGCTATCGCTGAGAGCCAATGTTCCCGCAGGTTCTGTATGTACGTACGTATGTATGTACGTATGTATGTATGTAACGCAATAACTCTTGATAGAAATATCCGATTTGCTTCAAATTTTGGATATAGGTTCATTCTGATAAGGCGCTGATTAGATTTGGAGGTCCATTGGTTAAGTATAAAGGGGGAAACGGGTGCTAATCCCCCCTTAAATTAATTAAAGGAGTTTTTCATACAGAATTAACCGATTTGCTTTAAATTTGGTATACCGTTTCATTCTGATAAGGCACTTTCCTGATTAGATTTGGAGGTTCATTGGTTAAATATAAAGGAAGGAAATGGGGGAGATAATCCCCCCTTCCTTAATTTAGCTAAATGTTTTTTTTTTTTTTTTTTTTTTTTTTGACGATTTCTTTATTTTTCGAGGGGCATTATTCTTTGAAAAAAGAGTATAATATACAATTAGTGTGAATAGCCTGTGAGCTCAATGCCATCAGTTTAACTGCGCACTTTTCTTTTTCATTCAATTTGATGTTGTTCCTCGAATTGTCCTCGTTATTATGTATTCGCTGGACAATATGAGATTAAAAATGTTCTTTAACCATCAGAGTTCAAGAACAATTCTCCAAGTATTTTTCTAGATATTCGACAAAAGCCCAAGATCAAAAATGCCGGCATACTTTTGACTTGTATGTATATATACACGTATATATATGAATATACAGTAAAGCCTCGATTATCCGCGAGCGGATGATCCGCGGTGCGGTTTATCCGCGAAGTGAGTTTTTTTTAATTCAAGCCAACAGCAAAGAAAATAAGAGCCCTTCTAATAAATATAAATAGAAAAAATCATGCATTCGGAAGTAATAGAAGAATATTTCTAGATTCGGATGCCACATTTGAAATATCAGATATAAAGTCTTGATGTCTTTTCTTGATTTTATTAACCATACTTGAACACCGCAATTAAAATATTTAACAACTAAATAAGACTATTATGATAAATTCCAGGAGAACATATCAAGAATAACTTAATTTTAGAGATAAAAAGTATTCCATACTAAAAGAAAAACAATGGTTTACAATTTAGAATAAAGAATAGATAGATAAAAATAATACTTTTTTTACCTTTCTAAATTACTTTAATGCCTTATTTACGAAGATAAACTGGTAAATAGATACGTTAGTTAAAATGCGTAATTTTATACGTTCCTGTATCTGATTCTTTCTCATGCATGTATTTATTTATCTATTACTTTATGCAAACTACGCATATGCATACATATTAAATGGATTTAATTTAAAACATTGTCCCTATTTTAAAAATAACATATTCGAAGTTATTTTAGTAATTTAAACAATTCATTGTAAAACAATTTAAATAAATCAGATAAAAAAAATTGCATACATCCCTTGTGAATGTTGGATATTAAACAATAGCGACGTCTTCTGTCTTCCGGAAGGTATACTCTTGGGAAATTTGACGAGCTTCCCGATTTATCTAAAAACACTTTCCAATCAACTTAAACCTGTTCATCTCTATTGAACTTTATCACTTCAACTCCTCATATATTCAAATATTCCAAAAGTTCTACTAGAATAAATATAGGAGAGGATCAAAATCCTTTAGATGGAGTTTATTATTCACAGAGATTAACAAATTCAATAGTTTTTGGGTTGTAATGCAATTTTATTTCTATTGAGAATTAGAATACCAATAAATTCAGTTTTTTCTTTTAATTAATTTAAAGCGTGCGTTTCCTCATAAAAACTAATTTTAGTCTCATTCTTCGAAATCACTGTAACGTATTTTTAACCTTCCTACCCTGTTGGCATTTTACTCAACCTTGATAAAATCATTTCACACCATAATTTTTATTTAAAACTATTTAACATATTTATTTGACTTCGTTCCCGGTGGCTTTTATTTAACCTAATTAATGAAGAAAGGTCTAGTTCGAATTGAATGATATACATTATAGAAACGGGTCGATTAGACACATTCAGGGAAGGAAGGTTAACCCTTTAACGGTCGCATTAAATTACGGTTTCAAAATTCAAATTGCTTATTGGCACCACTTTTTTGAAAAAGAAATATTCACCTTATTTAATGACAGATAAAAAGATACCATAATAAAGCCAACTACACTATTTTATAAAACTGGTGGGAATCAAACAATCTGAATAAAAGACACAGCCCGTGAATATCACAGGAGTGAGAATTAAGGGGTTAATATACAGGGTGGTTATAATTAAATTTCCCCTATAAACAGCATCCTACAGCGCAAACGAGTGAGCGGAATGCAATGAAATTTGGTATATAGACTATACACAAGAAGCGCTCACGGAATTTCGAAAAAAAAATTCCACAATGTCCACCAGATGGCGCTTTTTCCGAAAAAAACATTAAATTTAACACAATAAACGACCAAAATGGAATACAAAAACAATATTAACAATCCAGAACAAGAATTATGAGTAATAAAATGTAAAATTGGCTGTTTTGGCCGTTTATTGTGTTAAATTTAATGTTTTTTCCGGAAAAAGCGCCATCTGGTGGCAATTTTGGAACTTTTTTTTTTTCAAAATTCCGTGAGCGCATCTCGTGTATAGTCTATATACCAAATTTCATTGCATTCCGTTCACCCATTTGCGCTGAAGGATGTTGTTTATAGGGGAAGTTTAATTATAACTACTCTGTACAATCGAACTCGGTTAGTGCGTGAAGCAAGGGAATTGTAAAAGTTCTCGTATTAGCTATTACTCACGTAATGCCCGTGAATATAATGAAAATCTTAAAAACACACACATAATTTAACTAATCGCTGCTTATTATTGCAAATTAAGTGTAGAAAAAATCCCTGCCGGTTCGGCCTACAGGCAGAGGTAAATTTCAAAGTTAAGTAAGTTACGAATTTGAATATTTCCAACTGAGCGAAAAAATGCCCAGGCTGGGAATCGAACCCAGATCCTTGGCTTACAAGGCCAATGCTTTTCCGTTTAAGCTAACTGGGCCGACAACCAGCCAGCATATTTCGCTCAGAAAACCTTATTGGTAGAACATCTGGTCTGTCATGTAGACTGTCTACATGACAGACCAGATGTTCTACCAATAAGGTTTTCTGAGCGAAATATGCTGGCTGGTTGTCGGCCCAGTTAGCTTAAACGGAAAAGCATTGGCCTTGTAAGCCAAGGATCTGGGTTCGATTCCCAGCCTGGGCATTTTTTCGCTCAGTTGGAAATATTCAAATTCGTATGATAACTTTACCAATCAGTTTGATTGTGTTAAAATAATAGTTTAAGTAAGTTAGTTAAGTTTCGAAGTTTCACCAACAAAAACTAAATCAAGATTAGAGGTAAACCCAGTTTAACAATTTTATCTGGCTGATTTTGACGAATTTTTAATTTCATTTTTCTGTAAGAGTTGGTTTTATCAGAATCCTATTACGGCGGTATTCAAAAGAATTTTTTTACGCTCAACAACTGGAAATTTTCTGACACATTTTCTGACTCATTTTTAAAAGTAAAAACATGAAACTTGCTGACGTGATTTTTTGAACAAATTTATATGCGACCTATGTTTTTATTTTTCGTGCAAATTAATTAGAACCCAATTTAAAAACAATTATTTTCTCAGTACGACCATTTCTTCCCTTCGGGAAATTCGGTTCAAAATGCCCACTTTGACAGCATTTTTTAAAAATATATTCTGCCTTTATCAAAACATAAACCAATACAGCACATTATATAGTTTCTGAATAAGAGAACTGGCAATTGGATGCGTTTGAGAGCAAAAATGAATTTAAAAATGAGTCAGAAAATAAGCCGTTTGGATTTGAGTACACCCTTAATACGATAATTTTTTCATCAACCCATATTTTTGTTTCATTTGTTTTTGCTGTAAGAGTTGGTCCTATCAAAAACTTGTTAATATAAAAGTTGTAGATAATATTAAGAAGATGAATAATAAAACTAAGGGGATCGGATATCTTGTGAATTTAAGAAGTTAACATTTTTTTTTCTTTTTCAACCTCCACCCCCATTTTTTTCTGTTTTAATTTTTTAAGTAGTAAGAGTTGATCTTATCAAAAACTTGTCAATATAAAAGTTGTAGATAATATTAAGCAGATTTATAATAAGTTTAAGTGAATTTGATATCTTAAGAATTGACGGAGTTATGAATTTTTTCTCCCTAAAACCCTATTTTTTTCGCCAATTGAGCCTATTTTTAATTTTATCAAAAATCTGTGATACATAAATTTTTGGCCCTTTTCCTAGAAGTAATAATAACTTTAAACTGATTTGATATGCATTATAATTAAGAAGTTACGGGGTTTTTTTTTTTGGTGGTCTTTATATATATATATAAATTTTTGAACTGGGGGCGGTTTTGTGTTCTATGGGTCATGATCGGCATAAATCTGCCAAAAATTTTCAGAAATTCCAACATAAGGGAGAATGTAATAGATAGTATTTCTTACGAAATCTACCTAAAAAGCAGCATGTAGCTGATATGAAATATAAGGTTAGTTGGGGTAACTGGACCCACGAGGTAACTGGGCCATAGGCTATATTATAAAAAACTGTTGATGTTTTTTAAGTTTTAGCTTTTGGGAACAATGCACCTTAATCTCCACTTCCTAAAAGAACGTGTATCAACTGAATCATAACTCTCACTTTGCTGTGATAGGTTGTCAAAATTTTACGTTTCTTTTTTAAAAAACAACGTCAATACGGTGGAACTTCCTCGGCTTTTTATTAAAATACTGTAAGTACTTTTATTAACAATCTTTTTTTTTTTTAATATTAGGCATATAGGCATATAACTACATTAATATTATTAGGTATCTATACATATTTACTTCATGTTTCAAATGTAAGCCCGGTGTCCCAGTTACCCCATATTTTTTTTAAGAATAGGTAACTGGGACATGTATCCGGGGTAACTGGACCATGCTGGATCCAGTTACCGCAATAGTTATAAATAATGTTTTTTAGTTTCTCATACTACGGGAAATAAATTTCTCCATTGTTTTTTGCTCACAATAAAGAAAATTATAGAATACTTTATTAAAATTACGTAATAAAATTAAAAAAAAAAGCATATTGGGTGGTATCAAACTAAATTTCTTGACCCCTTGAGAGGCGTTGATACCGATACGGCATCACATATTTTTAATTCCTAATTGCCACATTGGCGCAGGAATTTTACAATGAAAATTTCACCTTTATTAAGTACGCCAAAATATACTTTTACTTGTTTACAAATAGATTCTCTTGTAAATACTGGTGTCATTAAATTATTTCATCATTTTACGAATGCACGTACCTTGCCCCTCAAAGCGAGATAGCCAAACCTTGAAATTGTACGATACTCAGGGGTCGCATTCTATAGGGAAACTTTTATAGTTCCTACCACTATTTTGAAAATAATATCTTCATCGCACCTTTCTTTAGAATATGTTAAATAAAATGATCATGAAGGTAACTCATTAAGGGTTCTGGTAGGAACAATAAAATTTTCCCTATGTAATGCGACCCCTGGATACAGATAAAGTACTTAAGTACTTACGTAGCCGTGTGTTCATAGATTTATGTTGCTATTTCTTTCCTTAAAATACCCATGTAACTTTTATACTTATTACCTATACTAATGTACAAAAGTACTTACTTAATTTTTATGTTTTTGGTATAAATAAATCTTATATTTTCACTTTTAGTGGTTTTTTTTTTTTCAGACACATTGGCAGCAAAGGTTTCCCTTACAACGCTCTTTAGTTGATATATAATTTACATTATCTGCCTGGTCTAATTTTTTTAAGTTGTTTACACTTTTTCAAACAGGACGTGATATCCCATATTAAAAAAAATAAACGCGTGTGGAACATAGACACTCCTGGTCCACTTACCCCTTTTTTATGGGGCAACTGGACCCATGAGGAAAGAAAGATGAAATATGCATATTTTTATATTTTTAAATATTAAAATGTAAATTTCAGCTTTTCTGTCTTATAGAGGGAACCTAGCTGAACACAGTTACAGAAGTTCCGACTTTAATTCAAATGAGCATTAGCTTTTTGAAGCTGAATTGTCAGAAGCTCAGGATTCACATTGTAAAATCACTAACCTTAATAGAAGCTAACCTTAATAGAAAGCCCCAACTAACCTTAATAGGAAAAAAAACACAGCCTTAGCAAGATTATATCGAGAAGAAACATCGAAATAAAATTCTATCAAAGTAAGATAATTTTTCCCTCCAGTCTATACTAACTATCCATTATAAGAGAAACCATAGAAAGTTTAACACGCAAAAATTCAATATGTAACGATGCAGCATCTTTTAACTTACCAAAATTATGGCTCTAGTTACTCAATTGTTGCGAAAATAAAAATAAATATCCAAGTAAAAAAAAAAAATAATAATATCATGCATAATATGAAAGAGTACGTGAAAGATTGAAGGATGGCGTTTCAAAGACCATTCAATTTTAGAATACGGCTATTTATTTGTTTTGAAAATGACTTGGGTAGAGTCGAAACATGTAAACAGTCGAATAGACTTATTTTTACTGTTTTTAAAGTTTTAATTTACACGTTTTAGAAATTAAATTTAGTATACAGGGTGCAAAGGAAAGTCCCTTTAACCTGATAATACTTGCGAGCGGAGAGAGCTACAGCTATGCAAATGAGGTAACGTTTTAGTAAAGCGACTACGCCCGATTTAATACAAACGATAGCAGCTCCCCTATTGGTGAAATTTGGAAGATAGCCATTGATAGTCGAAAACGAAAAGAGATAGAGCGAAATTTCCAATTAGAAAGTTTTAGAGCATCAATTAGTTAGTACGAAACGACATTTGGTTTACATGAATAAGATAAATCTTCGCCTGTATACCCAAAAATGTCCGAAATCGATGCACTCTGTTTTGTGTAAACGTTTGAATGGAATAGCCAGAAGTATGAAGAAATATGTACAATTTATTGTATAAATACGTACTTACCTCAATAAATTTTGATAACATCACTCAAAAAACAAAAAAGACAAACTGTCTCACAGTGATAAAAAGTTAATACTCAGTATGTTCGAAAAGTTCGCTATTGCTCACGATACACGTTTGTATTCGGGAAAGTAAATCTGCATGCATACTTTTCATCATGGAACGTCTATTGCGAGTCTCTCCAATACGACGACATAGATTTAACCCTTTCACGGGCGGTGGCTAGACGGTTTAGCCACCTAATTTTAATTCCAAATCTGACAAGTGACACCAAGAATATTTTAGTAAAATCTTGCTTTTGTAATGAAAGTGCAAATTAGAGGCTTTTTATTTTGTAAGAAATTCGTTTGAATATTCTGGTGTCAGTAAATTACTTCATCATTTTACTAACAGAATTCTGCCCCTGTAAGGATTAAACTAAAATTTTAAATGCATTGGAAATTAAATTTTTACAGGCATTCCAGTACAGTACAACGTCACAGTTTGCAACTGTGCACTACTACATTTCCGAAATGTGAATATGCAAAGTAGAATCGTCGCTCAACTGTTTCGGACATTTTTGGGTATACAGGTGACGATTTATCTTATCCGTGTGAACCAAATGTCGTTTCGTACTAATTAATTGATGCTCTAAAACTTTCTAACTGGAAATTTTGCTCTATTTCTTTTCGTTTTCGATTTGCAATGGCTATCTTCCAAATTTCGCCACTAGGGGGCGCTGCCGTCGTTTGCATTAGGTCGGGCTTACTCACTTTACTATACCGTTACCTCACTTGCATAGCTGTAGCTCTCTCCGTTCGCAAGTATTTACAGGTTAAAGAGAATTTCCTTTGCACCCTGTATAATTGCTATTGTTAAATGCTCCAATCATCACAATGCTAAAATTACCGTAATTTCCGGCGTATAATCCGCGAATCAAACAATTCTGTTTGGACCCAGAAATTTTATTTAACACAATTTGCATAACTACAGACATACACACATTAAAATTTTATTAAATACAATTAAATTTAATTTAATTAAAAATATATATAATTCGAAGTGGTGGCCACAGTTCGAATTGTGGAAGCCAATTGCCCCGTATATTTTAGCCGTGCCTTCCGTGAGGGTTCGAGGACTGTTTTACCTGAATCGCCAATCAACGAAGCAACCCAGGTTCCTGCTGATTATTCTATCCTACTTAGACCGTGATTTTAACTGTTTATCGTTTGCTGTGGCTCTTGCTGTTTTGTGACTCTGCTGGTTTACTGATGAGGGCTATGAAAATAGCCGAAACGATTATAATATTTTTAATTATATTTTAATTGTTTTTAATAAAATTTTAATGTGTGTATGTCTGTAGATATGCAAATTGTGTTAATTATTAAGTAATCCAGACGTAGTTATGTATGTATTTTTAAATTTTAATTAGTTATTGAAGCCAAATATTTACCACGATTTAAAAAGTTACATTTTATTAAAAAAATATTTCTGGGTCGAAAAATGATTGTTTTATCCGCGGATTATAAGCCGGAAATTACGGTAACTTAATATCATAAAGTTAATATAAAATATTCTTTTTTACATATGTGGGTGTAATTTTTTTATACGCGTCCTTTCTTTAGAAAAAATCACATTGCTGCAATCAAATCCTTTAACTCGTAATTCCAAAGGACATGAATTAGGTACCGTAATTCATCTGATCACTTCCATTTTTACCGGAAAATCTCGCCTAACATTGCAATAGTCACTGCAGTTTTCTAGCTGTTGATTTCACATACCCTTTTCATATTAACAGTACACTAAGAGATATGAAAAAGCTGGTTAATATGACCTATAGCCTGTATTTAAAGAAATAAACAAAGAAATGTTTTCTTCTATGTTCCTTCCTTTCCATGTTTTACTTGTAAATTGTCCAATGGAGTGGTATTTGAAATGTCCTTAACGCTCTCTTGTTTCATACGTTTTTTGAAAACCTCAGAACATTCTTTTACATTTTCTTGAATGGGGAGCCTCCTTGAAGGTTGAAATTATCTTTGCTAAAACTGATAAATTACAAAATTTTTACAGACAGCGTAATGTAGAAATATCATCTCTGAAAGAGAACATTTTGTTCGGGAGCCGGTGACATCGAAATTCTCGTCATCACGGAATTCAAAAATTTTAATGTAAATCGATAGTAAAAAGTCATACGACCAAAATGAGCTAGGTATTACTAGATTTGAAAAGCCGAAAATAAATTTAACCCTTTATCTACTGCATTATGATTTACTGCAATTTTTTTCATGTAATATTTTTTCAGTTACTACTATGAAAATTAAAGGATAAACATAAAATTATACTTACCCGTGAGAAATTTAATTCCATAGAGGTAATTAATTAAACTTGTGGTACTTTAAAGTACCGTCAGTACACTATGATTAAAATATCGTAACAGAAAACCCACAAGGTATTTAAAGTGGCACCAGAATTGTGGTAAAATATTTTCGATTTAATAAGTATGTGAAATATAGCCTTTTTCTCATTTAAGAATAATTTTTTTGGCAAATTCCGGTGCCAATCATTTATTTCAACACTTTAGCATTGAAAATGCCTTGCCCCTAAAATGGTTAAAAAAAAACTATTTTTTTTTTTTTTTAGGTTTCGATCTTGATAGCAGTCTTTTAGTTATGTGACGTCTATATTCCAGGGACAACATGTTCTCTTGCATCTCCACATATGCAATATATGAATTTACATATGCCATTTCTAGCATAGCAAAAAAGAGCCGGTGCCACAACTTTTTTGATTTCCTATGAAAAATAATAATGAAACAGAAAAAAAATACTAGGAAAATTATTACTACACTTCATTTTAGTGATTACATTATAAAGCAGATGAAAACGATGGATAACTACACAGACGAAAAATAAACAAGAAGTTTTTCTCCAACACCCAGTGTACTTACGGTACTTATAAGTACCACCGAGTAATTCAACTGTTAAATCAAATACATATACCGTACGCCTAAAATAGCTAGCCAGATTGTATTCTAAGATCATAATGAACACATTAAAAAATCCAACACTTATCTTATATCCTTTACTGTGTTTGCAGCATTAAAAAGACGAGCGTGACAATCTGTACAAAATGTCAGCACAAAACACATCGTCTGTGTCAAAGATAGCCTCCTTCCGCACTAAAATAACGAACCTAGAACTACTGCTGCCATGTATCCGGATAAAGTGGAGTTAAAAGATTGTTTCTGCAAAGTACCATTAGAATATTAGTAATATTCACTATGGGATGAAAGTTTAAAGTGAGTGGTACTTATAAGTACCGTCAGTAGATAAAGGGTTAAATAAGTTAATTATTATTAAAAAGCTGTAATGATTTAGTGTTTTCGCTGAAGGGCGACACTTGGCCAACGTCCAGACGCGAAATAAAGTAGCCACCGGTAAAAATTCAAAGCAAAATAAATCTGAAATTTTATTATTGGTCGCTAACTTAAAACAGTTTATGATGGACTTTTCCGGTAGAATGTAGTTTGTCCTACCAAGTATTTCTGAAAGAGCACAAGGCTTTCTATAAAATGCTAAAAGAGTGATCAATATCCGTGATGGCGGTAAAACGTTATAGATGTAAGCCAAATCCGACGGGAAACGAGAATTCTCGTTTTCATTCAAAAACCATCATTGACTAAGGGCGGGGTTTTTACCTTACAGAAAATGCATTTTTATCATGTTGTCCATATTTTTTATATTGAGAGACATTTTATATTAAATTCGTACATTGAAAGATATTTACCGATGTATAAACTTGGGAAACCTATTTAGAACACCAATTTACAAAAGACTTTCAGAGCAGGGAGGAGCTTCTACTGTTTTCAAATTAAGATTTGATAAAAATTGACCATCGGCATTGTGTTAATAATAATTAATTTAATTAAACATATTTTTGGCTTTCTAAGAGTCGTGAATACAGTGGACAAAACTCCATCGCCTAGTTTGGATACTTTGAATCTGTCGTTTGCTGTCGAACTTTAACCCCTTAACGCTCGAATTAAATTACGGTTGAAAAATTCAAATTGCTTATTGGCACCACTTTTATGAAAAAAAAATATTTACCTTATTTAATGACAGGAAAAACGATACTTAAATATAGCCAATTTCACTATTTTATAAAACTGGTGGGAATCAAACAATTTGAGTAAAAGACACAGCCCGAGAATATGACGGGAGCGAGAATTAAGGGGTTAAGCATGTAAAAATAGCAACGAGAGGACGATTGTCCGAGAACTGGAAAAGACGGAACGGTGTGGCAAGATGGAAATGAAGTGTAGAATGGTATATTTTATACTTTGTATAATGTATTTAGTAAGTTATTGCATTGAATTTTTAATTGCGTCGCGCTTTTAAGTAAATAAATCTGTTAAAGGTTATATACGCCTTGATTTACAAGGAGAGGGCCAACCTTGTTAATGACAGATTAGGATTATTTTAATATATGTTGTAGGGTAGAGACCCCTTAGTGTCAGGTTCAACGGATTTTATCCAACGCTCCTTAGTTCTTGAGAAACCGGGGGGTCTAATAGTAGTACAAAACTTAATTACTTACTTTGCAATCAAAATGATAGGTTAGTCGTAGCTCAGTTGGTATGGCGTTTGCCGGCTGATCCGTGGGCCCGAGTTCGATACCTGATTGCGCTACATTTGTTTTCCTCATTTTTTTGTTTTATAAATATACTTGTAAGTATAACTTAATAATCTCACTGTCAATTGAAATTTTTAATATTGTATATCAATTATTATTTTAACCTATTTAATTTTTACTTTCAAGTAAATAGTTGTAATAAAACATTTATAAAACTGTTAATTTGTTTAAAATCACTTTTAAAATTTATTTCATATATTCCTTATCGATGCAATGATATTGAGCAATTGTGTCAATTCGTGATTTTAAAGAAACATCATTTACGCATTGCTTTAACAAAGGATGTCAATGCGATAATACTATTATTCTGTTTTTAAAGCAACAAGCATAATTATATTAAAAATTAGCATCAGAATTAAATTACAACCGATTTTTTGCATATTAAAGATTTTTAAATTTGTAATACGTATGCTTGCGCTTTCAATTATTTTGCTTTCCCCTTTATCTTCTTTCTGCTTTTATTTTTATTTTATTTGAATATTATTTTATTTTATCAGAACTAGATGTCGCCACAACAGATTTTGTCACGATTTTGGAGTTTTTGTCATTCAATAATAGATCCATTTTTTTAAAAAACCTCTTTAAAGGATGAGAAATAATAGTTTAAAAATAAAAAATGATAAATTTAAGTTTTTTAACATTATAATTAATGTATGATATTAAAATTTTTAATTGAAATTATTAAGTTATAATTACAAGTATATTTATAAAACAAAAAATGAGAAAAACAAATGTAGCGTATTCAGGTATCGAACCCGGGCCTGCGGACACCATACCAACTGAGCTACGACCAACCTATCATTTTAGTTGCAAAGTAAATATTTAAATTGTGTACTACTATTAGACCCCCCGGTTTCTCAAGAACTAAGGAGCGTTGATAAAATCCGTTGAACCTGACACTAAGGGGTCTCTACCCTGCAACATATATTAAAATAATCCAAATCTGTCATTAACAAGGTTGGCCCTCTCCATTTTAGATGACTACATGAGTCATCTAAGCAGCCTGAAAATAAGAACCGTTTTAGGAATCTAATCAAGTATTATAGAACTTCCGCGAAATGAAATTCAACTGGCTTGTCAAACCTAGTCATACCTAGCTCATTTTGTTCGTATGACTTTTTATTATCGATTTACATACAAATTTTTCAACTCCACGATGACGGGGCTTTCGGTGTCACTGAGTGTCGGACTAAGTGTGTAAGATATTGAGGGATTTCTTATCCTAATTCTACACTGCAAATTCGTGAAACACTTTTGCAATACTATCTGAATATAATAATTAACGCTTCTAACTAAAATCATTTTCGATTGTGTTGTGAATGTGTTGTGCCAAATAAAAAGATTATGCAAAAAGTGTTGTTAAAAATTACAAGAGAAGAAAATGTGTTTTCAAAACATTCATTTTTAAAATTGTGTTGTAAATGTTTAATAAATAGTATGTTTTAAGTGTGTGTGTGTGTTATTTTAAAGGCACCATGTAGAAAGTGTTTTACATGTGTTGTTTATAGTGTTCTAAATTGTGTGGTGTTTACAATGTGTTGTTATTTTGGTGACAAAGTGTTGTACAGCACAACATTATTGTAAGAAAACATTTTCATAAACACTTTTTACAACACGATTTCAACACTATTTTTAGAACACATTTTTAAATAGCAACACTTTTGCAACATATTAAGAACACATTTCTAGATAGCAACACTTTTGCAACATATTAAGAACACAATCACAACACAAAAAATATTTTGTATATGAAGTTTTCTAATTCACAACACATTAATGTGTTGTTAATTTGGTGACAAAAAGTGTTGTAAAATGTGTTTATTTTTGTGTTTGAGAATTTTCAGTGTACTCTACATATCACCCAAAATCACTTTGAAAGGAACAGACGTTTTGCTCGTATTAGCCGGGATCCTACTTTTGTAACTTGTAAAAAGCGAGAAAAGTTTAATATAGTTTAACCCTTAAATGCATCGTGATGCATATCTACATCAATATTTATTTAATTCTTAGCAACCAGTATATTTATATAAAAATATTAATCCTGTAAAAATTACAAAAATTTAAAATTAAAAATCTATCTTAAAATTTCTGGTGTCCAGTCTTTAATATAAGAGTAAAAAACATAATTCTAAAAAAATAATTCATGCATTTAAGATTTAAGTTTTACAAAATAAAAAAATATATATTATAAGGTATTTAGAGATTCATACTTATTAAATTTACTAATTTGCAATATTTTAGTTTTTATTTGAATTGAAGATGTGCAACATAAGAAAAAGTTGACGGATTATACGAGAAATGTATCTCTGATTTTTTTTCATTATTTTTCCTGTGCAATAAACCTTTCAAATAATCATATATATGTTTTTCGAAACAAAATAAAAAATCATGCATTTAAGGGTTAAAATGATAAATTATTCTCAACGTATAATTTTTCCTTTAACCGTGTCCCGTTTTAGCCATGCTCACATTAAACGAATTCGAATGTATATACATGGGTAAGGCAAATAAATTTCAGATTTCTCCTGAAAACAAATTCGTGAATGGGGCGTTATTAAGCTAATTCTTGTCTTAATCCTTTCAAAGGCAGCAGAAACTATACTTTCAACTTAAATTGAATTCACAACCTCCGATATTGTATCAGAATTTTTGAAAAAAAAAAAACCCTTTTATAATGCATGCGAAGAAAAAAACATTTATTTATTTTCAAATCAATTTATTCGTAAATTCTGTTGGCAGTCAATCATATCAACATTATAGAAATAGGGTTATTTTTCCCATGAAAATGTTGAATATGTATCAATAAATTATTTTTACTTCCATAGTTTGTTTGAACATATTCACATGTAAAAGAAATTCACATCAGTAAATTCAGCGGGTGTCAAAACTCGTCAAATTCACAGACGAGTACGCATGACATACATATATACGTCCAGTGAGATTATAATATATCATATTTGTATAATTTTTGATAAGGTAGAAAGCTTTAGATGGTTAAATTTGAAATATTTTATAGCTACATGATTCAAAATTAAGTCTATGTAATGTTTGGCATAGTTATTTTTCCAATTTTAAGATGAAGTTAATAAATGTTTAATTTACCATTCTTAGGAAGAATTAACGATGATATAACAGAACTAGCGGAAAATTATCAATCATTTATATTTTTAAAAGAATAGGGATGAGACTAAATGAGCTTAGATACAAATATTCGCAATCTCGTATATTATGTAAAATTTTAGTATTTGAATATCAAGCAGGACAGTCGTTCTGCCAAGCCAAGCTGTAAACAAATGCTCACCTCGCCAAACAAACAAACGCCAAGAATAAAACGCAAGACACCGTAACTGCTTATTATACTGAAGACAGCTTCTCCATGTTAAATCGACCAAACATGCCAGCGTAAAATTTCCCATATCAAAAGAACCAATCATCGCAGAAAAATAAAACCAAAAGCAGAAGGACCTAATGGAAAAAAATCTTCAATTTGAGATCAAATGCATCCTCATAAATTACTTATAAACAGAGATATAGATTTTTTAAAATAACGTCGAGATACTGAAAATAACAAATTTATTTTCTTCGTCACACCTTATGCTTCATTCGAGGTAGAGGCTTGAATAAGGGACACAAAAAAGTAAGGGTTGCATTTTTGGACAGATATTTACTCAATCTACGTGCTTTTATAAAATCCAGCTTTTAAAACACAAATTTTCTATTCTTAATTAGCGAAAAGCTGTTAATTAATTCTAAAGTTTATAAATTATGCCAAACAGAGATAAACCCGCCAAACCATTTTAGAAGTCTTATACTATTCTTTTATATTATCCTTTTGCATTGATTTCATCGAAGAAAACTATGGCCGAGATCCAGATAGATTTTTTGCTGTTAGCGAAATGAGTTTGACCAGTCAGAAGCCAGAATGTTTGAGAATTTTTGCTGTCTCTGGATCCCGGCCTGTGTCATAAAAGTTTTGAGTCATTTTCTTAGTGCCATGGATGAAGTGCAATGTTTACAGAAATCTAGGCTGGGATTCAGATAGATTTTTTTTGCTATTAGCGAAACGAGATTCACCAATCAACAGCCTGCATTGCTGCAAACAGCGAAAAGTTCGCAAAAGTGCAAGCTTCTGATTGGTGAATCTCGTTTCGCTAACAGCGAACAATCTATCTAGATTGTGGCCAATTATGTTGAATACAATTTTGCATTTTCACATCCAGGAAGAGTATTGATGTCATAACAACAGTGCATATTCGAAACTATTTAAGGCATTGATTCTGAACTCCTTTGCTATACATTTCAATATTAAAGAAGTTGTTGTTTCAATAGTTTTAGTACTTTTCTCTATTGCTCACTCTAAAACACGAATATCGAAATTTAACCAACAGCGCTCAGAAACTATAGCGCCTAGAATATATAGTGTTGAAATCGGCTAACCCTGTAATGCTTAAAAAAGCGCTAAAATATTGTATCCCTTAAATGTGCAATGATAATGCTGCAATATGCAGATCGCAGCGACATCTGCAGAATATTTTCTACAACTGCAAGAAATTGCTAGTCTATACAATGTAATAATAGTAATACGAAAATCTCGCAGATGTCGCTGCGATCGACACTTGAAATTTTAGCAGTATCGTGGCACATTTAAGGGATACAAATTTTCAGAACTGTTTGGATAGCATATTTCCACACTAGGTATTCTAGGCGCTGTATCAGAAACAACACCATAACAGAGAGCCTTTATACATAAGAGTGGTGATATATGCACAGGAGGCATGCTCATTTCAAGTTTTTGTCGAAAGTACGGCAATCAGCTTTCTTGAATAGATGATATTCAATCTACGTTATGATCACATGGTCAAGGCAAGAACGTCTAGCGTAAAGAAGGGAAGGCTCCGTCTACGTAGTGAAAATCTCCGCTAACCAATGAAACCGTTCATGGGAGAAAGCAGTAGTACACTGTTAAAAATATCGTGAAAAATTACCTCTCTTTTTAAAGGCTATCTGTATTATGACCAATGAGAACGCTTCACAGGCGTTTATATAGCGTTCTCATTGGTCAGAAAATAGAGAACCTTTAAGAACAGAGGTAATTTTTCACGAAATTTTTAACAGTGTAGTTTCCTGATTCCCTTCTTATCAGTTAGAAATTCTTTGCGTAAATTACCGGTACCACGTGACTTTTTCAGCCTCGAACCCATATTTGGAATATCCTCCATTAGAAGATACGCGCATGGATGATCTCTATTAGACTAGGGAAATAATTCAACATTCATTAGCCTGACGATAATGGCATGCTCACAAAGAATTTTAACAATTTGTTTTTATCACTTTTACCAATAAACTTTTATTGGCCGTATGCCGCTACTTCGTTATAGAGACACATTTGTTTCTAATTAGATACTGGCCTTAATGTATGAAAATACGGAGTTTGTTTTCTGTACTATTCGTGAGCTCAGTTATAGCTGCTAGAAATATAGGCCGGGATCCAGGTACATTTTTACAAACAGTGAAAAGTTAGCAAAAATTCTGGCTTCTGATTGGTCAATCTCGTTACGATAACAGAGAAAAATCTACCTAGATCACGGTCATAGTGTGGAAACCGGCTATTCCAGTAATGCTTTAAAAAGTGCTAAAAATTAGATCCCATAAATATTGAAAAATACTGAATGACAAATGTCGATAGGAGCAACATTTTCTAGATCTTCTCTGAGCGAAACGTTTTCTTTTGAAATAGTTACGTTGGAATTACCATACGTCGCTGCAATCGACATTCGTCGTTCAGCCTCGTTCAACATTTATGGGATACAATTTTTTAGCACCTTTTTAATAAGCCGATTTTTAAACTATATCTTCTAGAAACTATAGCTCCGTTATAGCGTCTAGATTATATGTTGTAGAAATTGACTATCCCAGCAATACTTAAAAAAGCGCGGAAGTACTGAATCCCTTAAATGTACAACGATGTCGAATTCCAAACAGTCATTTGCATAGACATCTGCAGGATATTTTTTAAAGAAGAAAGAGACATGTGTAATGCACCTCTACAGCTTCTAGAATACATAATGTGGAAATTTGCTATCCAAGAACCGCTAAGAAGTGTATCCCTTAAATGTGCACTGACGCTGAAATCCAGGGAGATGATCACAGCGACATCTGCGATATATTTTCAAATTTCAAAGTAAACATGGTATTATTACAGCGGGTTTGACGCCAAGCACACAGATCAGATGTATGTTAATAAAACGTAAAAAAGAAAAAAAAATGTTACAGCGTCTAGACCAAATTGTCTTGGAGTTTTGGGAAATAGCTGCAGATATCGCTGCGATCGACTGATTGGATTTCCACACTATATATTCTAGACGCTATGGCACCACGGTAGCCTGTCTTTTTCGTTTGCCTCGAAGCAGATATAGATGACGTCATTTGAAGCTGTTCCTAAAGTGTGGCCAGCTCATCACGTCACACGGAGTTGATTATCTGTACACGGCAATGGACACAAAAAAAATGGCGCACCGCTTTGTACTAATCATCGTGTAAAGATGATCCAACTCCGTGTGACTTTTAATCGTCATGAACTGGCCTATTATGTCATTGGTCACGCTAACACACTCCCCCTTGCGTCCGCCATATATAGCGGCATCTTCTACTGGAGGCTGCTAAATGGGCTGCTATCGGTCAAAATGAAGAGAGAAAAGGGCAGAAGAGGGGGAAAGAACTCGTTATTTTTTTGTATGTAGTTTTTCACACGGGAAGATTGACATGTCTGCTCCTCTCCTTTCATATCTTCATGATGGTGAAATAAACCAACGCCCCCTAAATATTTGAGAAAGTCTTGACAAGCGTCACGAAAACATCACACAAAGCAGGCAAAGCAAAGGAACAAAATCATTCATTGGCTCGTGGATATGAACGAGCCAATGAATGATTTCTCTTCTTTGTTTTGCCTGCTTTGTGTGATATTTTCCTGACGCGTGTCAAGGCTTTCTCGAATATTTAAAGAGCGTTGAATAGGCCGGGATCTAGATAGATTTTACGCTATTAGTGAGATGAGATTGATCAATCAGAAGCCTGCATTTTTGAAAACTTTTTTATGTTTGCAGTAAACACCGAAAAGCCTGCAAGGATGGATGCTACTGATTGGTCAATCTAATTTTACTAACAGAGAAAAATTTATCTGGATCCCGGACATTAACTTTGGTTGGTTGAGGCGATTATGAATAAAATCAAATCAGAAAGCCAACGTTTTTTAACTTTTCTGGTCAGTTTAATCGAAATCTTCCACGTCTATTACTGAAAACTGAGTTACTGTACTTTGGACAAAAACTTGAATATGAGTACACGACTTGTGCATATGTCACCACACTTACATATAAATGTACTCTGTTATGAGCATAATTATAAGCGCAGCTGGTTAAATTTGAGTATGTGGGTATTAGAGAAAGCAATTGTGGCCCACCGTGGCTGAGTGGATAAGACACCACGCCGCTAATCGCCCGCGTATGTGGGGGCGGGTTCAAATCCCGCCGTAATCTGATATATATATGTTCAATAAAACAAACAAACAAGCAATACTGAAAGGTACAGTTGCTATGGAAACAACGACTTCTTTAATTCGTATAGAAAATTAATGAACAGTTGTAAATGACTTAAGTTTAAAATGTAGGCAAATGCTCTGAAAATATCAATGGCCCCCATCTAGTATTTTACAAAAGTAATTTAATATATTCACATGATGTATAAGTTGATGCAACTCTTAGCTAATGAATATTCTGCAACAAGACTTATGTAGGTAAATCTTTTCAATCATTAATTCAGAATTCTAAGAACAAAACGAAGTTCTTAAGCGCTCTTCCTCCCCCCTCAAAAAGAAATACGATAGAAAGATATAAGTATTTGGATAACTTCAGTATTTCTGTGATCTTTTGTCAGAGTTTAGAAAAGGTGTCTGGGCATTAAATAAAAACGTAAAACAAATTTGACGAACGATAATACTAGAGATTTCAGGCAATTTTTAACTGGAAAAAATTTAATTCTAATGTTTATGCGGCTTTAATAATAGACTATTAAAGATAATCAATTTACGGGAATGAACTATTATTTTAACACAATCAAACTGATTGGTAAAGTTGTCATACGAATTGAATATTTCCAACTGAGCGAAAAAATGCCCAGGCTGGGAATCGAACCCAGATCCTTGGCTTACAAGGCCAATGCTTTTCCGTTTAAGCTAACTGGGCCGACAAACAGCCAGCATATTTCGCTCAGATAACCTTATTGGTAGAAACATCTGGTCTGTCATGTAGACAGCTCAACAGAATAAACCGCAGGAAAAGGAACTCCATATAAACGATGGAAATATGGATGAAAGATGTTTCTACCAATAAGGTTATCTGAGCGAAATATGCTGGCTGGTTGTCGGCCCAGTTAGCTTAAACGGAAAAGCATTGGCCTTGTAAGCCAAGGATCTGGGTTCGATTCCCAGCCTGGGCATTTTTTCGCTCAGTTGGAAATATTCAATTTGTATGACAACTTTACCAATCAGTTTGATTGTGTTAAAATAATAGTTCATCTACGTTTACATCGTTTATATGGAGTTCCTTTTCCTGCGGTTTATTCTGTTGAGCTGTCTACATGACAGACCAGATGTTTCTACCAATAAGGTTATCTGAGCGAAATATGCTGGCTGGTTGTCGGCCCAGTTAGCTTAAACGGAAAAGCATTGGCTTTGTAAGCCAAGGATCTGGGTTCGATTCCCAGCCTGGGCATTTTTTCGCTCAGTTGGAAATATTCAATTCGAATTTACGGGAATTTTATACGAAATTACAATCTCACATTTATGCAAATAGGTATGGATAAACAGACTTGAGTAAAATTACATATTTATTCTTTCTTCTCTATAACACGATCTAAATGAAGATGAAGTTATATGTACAGTTTATACCTTTAAATTTTTAGATTTTTTTTATCAAAAATATTTCCTCATCATGTCTAGAATTGCTAGATTTACTTCTTTAGACAGATCTTCGATTCTTTAGATGCCTGCGGGGCTTCATTCTCGGATTATCCGTAGGTATTTGTAAAGGTAATTTTTTTTTGCAAAACCGTCAGCCAAAAAAAAAGTTAGAACAAATAATTAACTGGCAGACTAACTGTAAATATATATTTTATTTTGACTCTATTTGATTTTTACTAAATTTTCATCCTTCATAGAAAATTTTAAGGAGATATAAATTGAGAATAGCTGATACTTTGAAAAAAGAAATTGACTTTCCTTACTTTTAAATTATTAATTACTCTAAAAAATGAATGATAGGTAAACAAAATGTCTACTATTGTGTTTGTTCCCTGCTGATAAAGGATATACAAGGACTAATTTTAGCGAGTAGAATTATTTCAATTATATATAATCTGTTTTAAAAAAAAGGACTGATATCTATTAAAAAACAACTTTTCAAAAGTAAAAAAAAAAAGCCAAACAAAAAAAGAAAAGAAAAAAGGGGAAAGTTGTGGCTAAAAAATAGTGTGATATCAAATTTCCAAGCTTATATTATGGTACTTATTTAACATTTTTTATTAAAAATTTACCATACGTAAGTCGAATACCTAAGTATGCGTTGATAGAAAGCCTTTTCTCCTTTACTAAATACATCATAACGTGTTTCTGAAAATTAATTTTTTTTAAATTATTTATGATGGGCTTGGCGGCCATCTTTCCATATTTTACACAAATTTCTAAGCAGACAAGCTCATAATATGTTTGCATTATTAAGAATTTTGAACTTCTAGTTTTGGCTACAGACAGATAAATTAAGATTGTCTTTTATTTTGAAAAAAAAAAACAAATTGATTTTTACTGCTTTAACTAATTAATTAACCCCCTCCGAAAAAAAAGAATCATAAGATGAAACCTGAAGTTACTTCAACTTTATTTTAAGACACAAATTTCTAGGCACACATTTCCATAAATTAAAAGCATAAAATGTTTGCTTTAGCAACAATTTCGAATTTCCGATCTTAACAATGTACTTGTGTGCTTAGAAATTTGTGTAAAATATGGAAAGATGGCCGCCAAGCTTATCATGCATAATTTAAAAAAAATTAATTTTCAGAAACACGTTATGATGTATTTAGTAAAGGAGAAAAGGCTTTCTATCAACGCATACTTAGGTATTCGACTTACGTATGGTAAATTTTTAATAAAAAATGTTAAATAAGTACCATAATATAAGCTTGGAAATTTGATATCACACGATTTTTTAGCCACAACTTTCCCCTTTTTTCTTTTCTTTTTTTTTTGCTTGGCTTTTTTTTTTTACTTTTGAAAAGTTGTTTTTTAGTAGATTTGAAATACCATCGTTATAATTCATTCATGGTGTACTTCAGATTATTCAAATGTCACCAAGTAATCTAAACACTAAATCTATAAGGTAGTATTACTCCAATACCAATAAGGATTTAATAGTATACCGACAGATATACATATACTATAATACAATGTAGTTATACAGCTTTGTTTACAATTTCTACAGCACCTCTTGAAACATGGATTTGGAGTATAGAATCATACAGGTTCATTAATTTTGCGGTTTTTTTAATCGGAAGTTTTCTTTCCTTGTATCATAGTTATCTTCAGATTTATTCGATTAGAAAATCTGAGTTCCAGATGCACTGAGACCTTTCTAGGTCTATCATGAACTAAGTTCACAGACCTCTACATGCGATAGATTCTTCTGCCATTGTCCACACGGACGCTCGGGAACGCTTCATTTTATTAACATAAATCTACACTAATTAGCATCTTTATTTATGATTTTGATGCTAATTCTAATGCTTACTTTACTGTCATTACATATATGCTTTAATTATTTTTAATACAATAAACTGATTGGTAAATAATTCATATGAGTTGTAATTTTTTCTTCTGAGAGAAAATGTATCCAGGCTGGAACTCAAACCCAGAACTTTTGGCTTCGATTGACAATGTTCTTCTAATTGAGCTATCTAGACGACATCCCCTCTAACACAATATTCGATTAGAAAAACCATTTGGTAATGATATTTGAAACAGCTCGACAGCTAAACCGCAAGTAAGGGAACTCCCACATGGTGGAGCATTAGCGATTGAAACCAAAGATTTTCCGTTTGAATCCCAGACCAGACACATTTTCGCTCTACATATATTATTGGAGTTTCTTTACCTGCGGTTTAGTCTGTCGAGCTGTTTCCAATAACAGACCAGATGTCATTACCAAACGGTTATTCTGGGTGAATATTGTGTTGGCCGGGATGTCGTCCAGATATCTCAGTAGGAAGAGCATTGATAATTCAAGCCAAAGGTTCTGGGTTCGAGGCCCAATTAGGTCAAATTTTCGCTCCGATGGAAAAATTACTACTCATATCAATTACATGTGTAATCCAATAAATTATTTAAAGCGTTATTTTAATTATGTTTTCAAACTTACTTATCTTTTCATCGCAAAAAAGACAATATCACAAATAATAAATAAAATATGCTAACGAGAAAAACTTTCACATACTATTATTATCATATAACGGCTGTTAACAAGAATTTATCGGCATATTCAGAAAATAAAATTGAATAATTGAATAACAAAATACATATTTATTTATTACTATGGTCTTACATTTCAGTTGATATCAATTCGAGCAATTTGCATCGTTTGGTGTGAAATGTATGACAAATATAGAAATTGAGTATGCATCTAACTACATACGAAACTTTCTCCCAAAAGAGAAAAACTTGAAGGGAAATTACAGTAATGAATGTCTTTTAGTTATTTATAATGCAGCGGTTTCCTAAGGAAATTACACCATTTATAACTTTTCTAGTATTATGCTGTCTAGTAGTTTATTAGAGAAAAGGAATAACTTCTTTTAAAAGAGATGTTTAATTTCATAATTCTTTTTCTTTTCAAATTATTTCTCTATAGGTCTGTTCTTACATTGTCTAGTTTACAAAATAATGCAAAATTTCAATATTTTGTTTTCATTTTGTTTTAGTCAAACTCCATGATAAACAAATTTATCTTAGTAGAGTCATACAGGGAGTTATTAAATGGGCCGACGGTTTTTAAAATTCAATAAGTAAACAGTGACAGCTACTGAAGTTATTTCTGTTAACACTAGAAAGGCCGCGAGCAGTCATTTTGACTGCTACCAAATGAATATATCTCGGTCCGAACCAGATTTTTTTTCTTTTTATAAAACGAGTTTAAAAGATACAAAGAAAAAAAAACTAGTTAAATGGATAAGTTAATAATTTAAAATAAAAATTCTGGTGTGAAATATTTTTCTAAAATTTGAGTAAAATTCTCGGTCTTTCTAGTAAATTAAAGAGCAATGTACATAGCTGCCAACCTTCCACTAATCTTCCGCAATACCTGGATGAGTTTGACCCAGGTTAACCACTTTCAAACCAGAAAATTTATTTTACGAATCTTTATTTATTTACTTCAAGGTTTCTACGTAGAACATACTTAATTGCATTTCTTAAAAAAATTCTGGTTCGAAACGTGTTAAACCAGGGTCAAATTAACGCACGTATTACGGAAATTAGTTTGAGGTTGACAGCTATGAATGTATGAAATTCACTACGATTCAGTTTTTAGTTCCAAAGTATTTACTACTTTTTACTTTTTACTACTTTAACGTATTTACTTTTTGTTATTATTCAGTATTACTACGATTCAGTTTTTAGTTCCAAATAACACCGATAGATAGCACTCTATTGTTTCAAATTTTAGTAGTGATCAAAATAACCTATTTTTTTCTTACTTCAAGATTTTTATTTGAGCTGTAACAGGATATAAAACAAGAATAGCCTTTGATACTTTAAGGCAAAACAATAATATAGAAAAATAAACACATGCAATATAATATTCAGTGATGATTCAGTGAATATAATATTCAGTTCCATTAAGGATTCGCTTTAAGTTTAAGGTAATTTTTTATATAAACGAGATAATTGTTTTCATTTGTATACCTGAAAAATTTCATCATCTTACATTTCTGACAAAATTACGGAAAAGTTTAAGAGCCATACATGAATATTAAGGTTCTTCTTATTAAAAGAGCTCCAAAGATTGACATATCTGTAATATGTATAAAAAGTCAAAAATATAGATTGTATAAAGTATACGATCAAGCCAGACACTGATATATTCCTTTAGCAATAATTGTGATCACAATGCAGGTTACACTCAATTTATGCTGTTTCAGTCAGTGTGGTAAGTATTTTTCAGGTCTCTCGATGAAATCGGGGGAAATTTTGATTAGTCCGCGAAATTGCACTAATCGAATTGCACACAAAATGCGTGATACCATTTCGCAGGGCTCCCACTTGCCCATTTTAGGTAGATTTCGTAAGAAATACTTCCTATTATATACTATATATATATACAGGGTGTCCGAAAAGTCTGGAAACGGTCGAATAACTCGAGAAATACAAAGCAGATTGAAAAACGAAAATATACATGTTTAATATTTTTTAAAAAGCTACTCAGTGATACCAAATTTGACCCTCGCAACCGACCCCCCGGGGATCAGAGAGTGTCCAACTTTGAAATTTTGGATGATAACCCCCATTTTTTATTACAGATTCGGATTCTATGGACAAAAAACGCAACTTTTGTATTTAACATTTTTTTTTCTAATATTCGTTGATCACGGAGTAATCGAGCAAATAAAACAGATACATATTTTGGTTTTCCCAACCAGGTTTTGACATCTCGAAATCTGATTGGACAGAACTTTCATCGTCAAAGTAGCCGTCTTTTGCGGGAATAGTGTTTCTCGAAAACCATCAGTGGTGGTTGTTTCGATGGTTTTTCCATAAAAATTAATAGAAATACATTAAATTAGTATTGTATTTGCATATTTTTTTATTCAGTCAATCATTTCAAAATAATAACCTGCGTATTTTGATTTTTTTTACGTGTAATTATACACCTTCCCTCCCGGACTGAAAAGGGAAAATCT
The DNA here is from genome assembly GCA_963932465.1 of Maratus speciosus. Classification (NCBI taxonomy): domain Eukaryota; kingdom Metazoa; phylum Arthropoda; class Arachnida; order Araneae; family Salticidae; genus Maratus; species Maratus speciosus. The sequence continues at coordinate 519,170,011 of OZ010796.1, forward strand.
TCATTATTTGGGGGCAGAGTGTGCAGATATTCTGCGTTTTGATGGCTTAGGCTGTTTTTTAAATATCATCTAATTCAGGTGGCTGATGCTGGTATACAGTTTTTTAAAATTATTACTATAGAACAAAATATAGGACAAAATATTAAAAAAAAGATATAAAAACTTTTTATGCTGTCTGAGCAAAGGATGGGGAAGTAGCGAAAATTTCATTGGTGGTGGAGTTATACATTTTGATGATTGATTAGTTACTGTAACTCCAAAATATCAAGTCGGGCAGACACTTCTTCAATAATTCTTATAAACCTAATACTTTATTGCAATTTAAAATATTTTTCAATTTAACATTTTTTTCATAATTTTAAAATTAATAATTTTAAACAATTGAAAATTTTTGATCTTAAAAACAAGGTGTTAAATATTTTTTAAAACGCTATTCCATTATACCAAAGTTGACACCCCACCCCGACCACCTGGGGGTCAGAGAGGTTCCAACTTTGAAATTGTAAATGATAATCCCCGTTTTTTATTTCAGATTCGGATTCTATGGGAGATAATGCGCAACTTTCGCTTTTAACTTTTTTTTTCGAATCTTTGTAGATGACGGTGTAATCCAGCAAAATGTGTCACATACATATTTTGTTTTCTGAACCATGTTTTGTAATCACGAAATGTGATGGGCCAAAGCGGGTCGCCTTAGCTGGAATTGTGTTTGTCGAAAACTATCAATGGAGGTTGTTTTGATGGCAAAAGTGCTTATATGCTTTTGCCATGCAAATTAACAGAAATATATTGAATTAGATTTCTATTTGTGGTTTTATTTTATCCACCCAGTCCATTCTAATCAATTAAACTGCGTTATTTAAAAAAGAAATTTTGATGTACAAACATGCCCCTCCTCTTCCGAACAGGAAAAAAAGATGATATTCGTTATATGGTAGAGGTAGGCGTGGATATTCGGCATTTCGATGGCTTCTGCTGTTTTTTTTTTCTTTTATACTCTAAATCGTGGTCAGGAGGTGGGTGTGTGGGATTTTTTTACTATTACTATAGAGTAGTATTGCACAACCTTTTTGGCAGAAAATTGTTTGCCACCACAAAAAATTTAAAGGTAACATTTGAATTATTTAACAGCAAAGTTTCTGTCAATTAATTAGGAACATTTTTCTGGATAAAAATAGTGGTACATCTGGTGGCCCGCGGTCCACAGCTTGTGCACCCCTACTAGAGTAAAATATAGGGCAAAATAAAAAGAAGTACATATAATTTTTTTTGTGTGTGTGTGAGGGCGGAGTAAAGAATGGGGAAGTAGTGTAAAATTCAGGTGGTGGTCGGATTGGAGACTTAGATCATTGATTACTGTATCCAGAAAATAACAAGTAGGGCAAAAATATTTTCCATAATTCTAACAAATGTAATAATTTTTTGTAAATTAATATTTTTTTTTTCAGTTTAACATTTTTTTTTCATAAATTTAAACAATAGAAAAATTTTGATATTTGAAAATTTTTAATTTAAAAAATAATTTAACTCTTTAACTGTGTCGGGATTTGTGAGGCACATATATTCATCATCAAAAGGTGCATGTGGAATTTGTTTTGGGCACCATTAATAAATGAATAATATTATTTAATTTTTTAATTAAAGGATTTTTTTTATTTCACAAATAAAGGGGACAGTTGAAAAAACACTGTGTATTCCAAATAAAATTTGTGTACGCGATGCGGTCCCGAAAGGGTTAAAGTGTAATGATTATTTACTGGGGTAGACGACGGTTTAATTTTCATAACAGAAGGATAATGTAGAAAATTATTTGTTGATTATTAGAATAAAATAACTTATGTGACAAAAAATATATTCTAAAACATAATTGGCAGAACAAATTAAAAACAGATCAGTTTATTTTCTTCATTTTTTAAGCCCTAGAAGGGGCATTTATTAATATATTTCATTCAGTTAGTTCTACGTTCTTAAATTTTTATAACAAATAAGTTAAACCAATTGAACAATTAAAAAAATAAAACAATATGATACATAAAACCCATTAAAAACTTAGGATCCGTTAAAAAGAAATCTAAATAAATTTAAAACTTTTTTCCTTTTTAAGTTGCTAATACCTGTATTGCAGATTTTGTATTATGCTTATGATGAGTGTGTACAAAATTATAAGGCACATGTAAAATACAAAAACAAAAACATTTTTAAAAGTCTAAGATTTATTTCGATTTAATTTGAAGGGAAATTTTAGGGATTTTTAGAGTATTTAAATTATCATATTGTTTAAATTTTGTTTTTATTTTTTAACGTTCATTTGGTTTAACCCTTACCAGCGCGGAGTAATTCTGTTTATAAACTGATGAAATGATAGACTGACATCAGAATTTATAAACGAGTTTATTGGAATATACAAACTTTCTTGTTTTCAAGCACGTTATAAATGGAAAATTTTTATTAAATATTCTGGGTGCCAATAAAATAAAAATTATGAGTCCTTTTTTAAGGATACTGTCCGCAAAAGCTCTAACTTAGGGATGCACAACCTGTGGCCCGCGGGCCACCAATTTTACCACTATTTTTATCCAGAAAAATGTTCCTAATTAATTGACAAAAACTTTGCTGTTAAATAATTCAAATGTTACTTTTAAATTTTTTGTGGTGGCAAACAATTTTCTGCCAAAAAGGTTGTGCAGCACTACTCTAACTTATTTGTTACAAAACTTTAACATTAAACATCGAAGTAACTGAATGAAATGTATGAATAAATGTCCCTTCTCGGGCTTAAAAAATGTAGGAAAAAACTGATTTGTTTTTAATTTGTTCCGCAAATAAAGTTTTTGCTTACATATTTTTTCACATTTGTTATATTATTGTAATAATTAATAAATAATTAAACACTTTTCTACATTATCCTTCCCCCATGAAAATTAAAACGTTTTCTCACCCAGGAAATAATCAACAGTGCTTAAAGAGTTAAATTATATTTTTAATTCAAAAGTTTAAAAGATCAAAAATTTTCAATTGTTTAAAATTTTTGGGTCGTTCGAAAAGTCGTGTCCGTTTGGAAAAATCAATTCGTACCGGAAAATTCTATCATTTAATAATTAGACATTGATTCCTATATCTAATGTCTAATAATTACCGGGCAGTATTTTCCTGTGCGAATTGATTTTCCTAAACGGACACGACTTCCCGAACAACCCAATAATAAATTTAAAATTAGAAAAAAAATGTTAAAAAGGAAAATATATATATATTTACAAAAAAGAATTACATTTATTAGAATTTTTGAATGTTTTCTGCCCTACTTGCTTGATAGTAGTTGCAGTAGCTAATCAATCATCAAAACCTATAATCCCACCCTCCTCCACCTGAAATTTACGCTACTTCCCATCCTTTGATCAGCCAGCGCAAGAAGATTTTATATGTTTGTTTGTTTTTTTGCTCCTTTATGTTATTCTATAGTAATAATTTTAAAAAACTTATACACTCCCCTCCGGCCCCGAATTAAGTAATTGTTTTGACAGCAGAAGACATCGAAACACAGGATATCAACACACTCCGCCCCCAAATAATGAATACTATCATTTTTCTGTTCGGGAGGTGAGGTGCTTATTTACTCGTTAAAATATCAAAATACGCATTTTATTATTTAAAAGTGATCGACTTGATAAAAAGACATGCAAATAGAAAACTAATTTAATATATTCCTATTATTTTTTATGGAAAAAGCATATGTAGCGCCATGAAAACAATCTCCACTGATGGTTTTTGAGAAACACTATTTCCGCAAAAGACGGCAACTTTGACATTAAACGTCCTGGCCAATCAAATTTCGAGATGTCAAAACTTGGTTGGAAAAAACAAAATATGTATCTATTTTATTTGCTCAATTACGCCGTGATCAACGAGGATTAGAAAAAAATGTTAAATACAAAAGTTACGTATTTTTGTACGTAGAATCCGAATCTGCAATAAAAAATGGGGGTTATCCTTCAAAATTTCAAAGTTGGACCCCCTCTGACCCCCGGGGGGTCGGTTGCGGGGATCAAATTTGGTATCACTGTGTAGCTTTTTTAAAAATATTTAACATGTATATTTTCGTTTTTCAATCTGCTTTGTATTTCTCGAGTTATTCGACCGTTTCCCGACTTTTTGGACACCCCGTATATAATATCTTCACTATGAATTAAACCTAAAAGCTCCTCTGATGATTCTGTGGGTTATTCATAGTTTCTTATTTTACATACTGGTTTCCTATGATCATATCTTGTTCATCTTTAAAATTTTACCAATTTGTTCATATATTTGTGATTTCATCTTTATTATTATTATTATATATATATATATATATATATATACGTATCACTTTTTTATGGACACGATAACTTCCATAATTCTACACAAATCTCTTTCAAACTGATACATAAAATCATTGGATAGAAAATCTCGGTCAAGTTCTTTAATGGGTAAAATCGGCGAAGGGGGTAGAAATGGGGAAGGTTTTTGTGAAAACAGGAAAAAACCAATAACTTCTTAATTATGATACATATCAAATCAGTTTAAAGTTATTATTGCTTCTAGGAAAAGGGCCAAAATAACAGATATTTGATATCATTTAAAAGGACTCAAAGGGTGAAAAAAATAGGGTTTTAAGAAGAAAAAAATTCATAGCTTTGTCGGTTCACAAAACATCAAATCCGCTTAAATTTATTATAAAATCTTCTTAATATAAATGTACAACTTTTATAATGATAAGTTTTTGATAAGACCAACTCTTGCAGAAAAAAAATAGGGGGAGGGAGAGTTGTAGTAGAAAAAAATCACATCTCCGTTAATCCGCCACTTAGGCGATAAAAAAGTATCATTGGGCGATAAAAAAGTATCGTATTAAATCTTCTTACTATTAGCTATAACTTTTGTAGTAACAAGTTTTTGAAAAGATGAACTTTACTAATGGATAATATTACTAAAAATATTCTGAAAGGATGAAAAAAAATAGAGATTGAAGAAATTGAAATAATTGAAAAAAAAATTATCGCATTAAAATGATAAACTAACTCTTACAGAAAAATAAAATTAAAAACTCGTCAAAAGCGGCCAGACAAAATTGTTAAACTGGGTTTATCTCTAATCTTGATTTGGTTTTCGTTGGTGAAATTAGTACTTAACTTCGAAATCTACATGTGCCTGTAGGCCGAGCTGGCAGGGATTTTTTTTTTATCATTGCGGAATTTCCATAACGATATTTTTACTAATTAACCTAATTATTTTAAATACCCTTATATTCTAAGAAATATTTTTGCGGCGAAATTTTACAATATTCTAAGAAATATTTTTGCGGCGAAATTTTACAATATTTTCAAGATAAATAGCCTTTAGTGTTGGTTTCTAGAAAATTTGCAAGATAAATCTCAGAGGAAGATTTCCTTTTACCGTTTTCCAACATAGTTTGAAAAGTAAATATATAAATTTCGTTTTTCTGTCTACCGTCTGTCCGTTCTCTCACTGTAAGTATACTCGGATTGCTATGTAATATATATATGTAATTAAAGTTTTCTGTAGCATGTTCGCTATTCAAAACGGAGTATGTAGCATTCATAGTTCGTTTGCAGAGACATTCAAAAGTGTCCCGGCACATTATGGCTGTGGAAACTTAGCCTTTTCACAGTTTTCCACATGTAAAAACCCTCATAAATGATACAGAATCACGGCCTATGGAAACTCCATGTATTCGCGAGAGACACTAGAAAATTTGTCTAAGTCTTAGAGTAGTTTACCGGTAACATAAAAGTAAATAACTTCAGGACGATCGATCTTACGAAGGTGACACTTTGGAACAGCATAGATAAAGGGAGATCCACCTGATTCCCACTTTGTGACACCGAAATATGCCAGTAAGTGCTTTTCGACATTGCATACTTTGACAGGAGAGTTTCGTGTGCAAAATGTAGGTAGAGCCTGCTCTGGCCATTAGAAGGCCAGCTGTCAAAAGCATTTTGATAGGCGAACCAATGCCGGTGGATGTTGGAGACTCGCATTGTTTTCCAGAGAAAAATTGGGGATATATACGAGATCTCGGAGGAGATCAGGAAGAGTTTAGAAGAGTTAGCAAAAGCTAAACTGGAAAGAGGTTCTTCAACCTGGGGGAAAGAAAAGATTCTCTCTAGGCTTGTACGGGATTATCTTTCGGAGGTCGCTCCGAGGGGAGAGGAGATTGTTTCTCTCAACGGCAACAAAAGCCGATCAGCTGAGATATAGCTGGGTGGGTCAGCGGAGAAGCTGATCGCACAGATGACTGCTAGTCTGCACCTCTAAAGGACTTTTATTTACTTAGAAGGAATCACAGTGTTTCACAGAGACTCTTCAATTACCTAATCTGGATTCTGATTTATTATTCTGTCAAGAACTTTTATTAGATTCTCCTACCTTACAAAAACTTTATTTCATCAAATTAACTTCTAAAGTATTTTGTTGTGTCAGTGTTGACATTGTATTTAGCCAAGAGTTCTTGTTGTTTTACGAGAATAAAACCTTCAATTTTCATCTTACTAAAACATTTGTCATCACGCCTCTGAGGGGATCACGTCACGCTACCGCCCTCATCTGAGGTCCCCACATGGCCAATGGGAGAAAATCGCATGTGGTGTTGTAACGTCATAATATTTTTCCAAATTTAGTTCCTCTGTAAGCTCTTAGTCGGCGATTAAACATCTAACACTTAACTCTACTTTTCACATTTACAAATTAAAACCACTACACACATTTTAAAATATACCAACTCTCTCGGCGACATTCAGTTCACCACCTATCAAACATATACAATCACATTCTATAACACAGTTCACATCTCATAAAAAACCCGCTACTATTTTAAAAACACAGTTTTAGTCTCATAAAAATGTCTGCTACTACTGTCCAAGACTTGCCACATAGCATCTTCGTTCCCCCATATATTGAAAGACTTACTCTGATACGATAGAGAGGCCAGAGAATTTTTGGGAACTAGACTGCGATTCACGGACTAGTGATGCTTTCGCAACTTACGAGGCGTGATAGAATTCAGGGTTCTTCGGTCCTTACGATGTATTTTAAAGATGTTACACTATTTTAAGTATAATGACATTGATATGCATATATGAAGTGCACAAAACCTTGCTTTCTGTATAATGTGGTGTTCAGCATTTATCATTCATTTACAGGATCATTTAAAAGAATTTGTTTGCAGGAAGATCTGCGGGGGGGGGGGGGGAATATTTTGGACCGTGTTTTAATAATGTTACAACATTTCAAACATAATGAAATTTATATGCATTATTGATATATTTATATACATTATTAGGATATACAGCCATGTGTTTACTGGAGAACATGATATGCGTAACATTTATCGTTCATTTACAGGGACATGCAAAGATATAGTACTATCTTTGAGCTATGTTGTTAGCTTTGAGTTACAGTACTGTCTATGAGCGATGCGGTATGCATCTTAACGTTTAACTACATTTTTGCATACTATACAGTACGTATAAATTCTACAGATCATATACATGACTATACACAATAATTCGTAGACATTACTCTGTATGAGCGTGAACTGATTAAGGATGATATTAATTGAGTTATGCATTTTCCATCTAAACTATAACTACATAAGAAAGTTTTATGAATAGGAATAAATTTATATACAGGGCTACTCAAAGAACTGGATACATCACGATCTAATGGATAGTTATTTCTGAAAGTACATTTTCAGTTGTGTTGTGCGGTTTTCTACTGAATTAAATTTCTGTTTATGAGGAGTGTATGAAAATCTATAGATAATATATAGATCTGTACAAAATTACTCGAGTTCATTTCCGTCTATTAGGGAAAATTACTAAAGTTTCGACAGTGTTATGCGTTTTGTAACTAACAAGGGAAACACTTTTGGTGTTGCTCGCACCTAGCATCGAGACCTGGTGCGTTTTGTAGCCCTATACATAAAAGTTAGAGAACCGAAAAAATTTCTCTGTTAAAATAATATTTTATATAATTTTTTATACTTTTAATTTTTTATTATTACATATTTATTTGTTTATTTCACGCCAAAAGTGAGTTAGGTCGCCAAATATGGCGCTACAATTTTTCCGCCGCTTTATCCAAAGAGAAAATGTACAGAACATATTACTAGAATTATAACAGATTGCGATTTTTTTTTTTTTTTTTTTAATAATTGATAGCATAAGAAATAAATATTAGGTTTTTATTCTTTTTTCTATGCAGACGATAAATATATAAGTAGTAAATATAATTCTATAAAAGCTTCGAAGATCGTTGAAAACTATTTTTTAGTGAAATACAAAATAAGCAAACTATTTTCTTTCAAAATTAAATGCAATAAAGTTTCGAATGTTTAAAATGAAATGTTGCTGTATTAAATGGTCCTTCTGTAAAAGTAATCATAAAGTAAATTATTATTTTTACACAATTTAAAAAAATTACTGCGGTGAAATAGGACGGACATTGAAATTTCTAGCTATTACAAATTCAGCTATGACATTTGGCTAAGTTTGCCGGAAAGCTCTAGTTTTGAAAATAAACGCCAACTGTTTCCCCGCCAAAAATATGAATATAAAGTTGCAATTTTTCAAAATCAAATTCGTGGGTTTTGAAGGAATTTTCAAACTTTTTTTAATATTTTATACTTATTATTAATTAATTTTTATTTTTAAATGCTTTTCTTAAAAAAAATTCAATGTTAATAGTCCGATAAGTGGTCTCGAAAATTGCATTTTCAGAAAGTTATGCTGCTGTATAATCAAGAAATATTATTTTAACAGAAAAATTTTATCGATTCTCAAGCTTCATAATATACGGCTTTAAAATGCACCAGGTCTCAATGCTAGGTGCGAGCAACACCAAAAGTGGTTCCCTTGTAAGTTAAATATTAGCCCACTATGTTAGTGTATATCCCTTTATCTACTGTATTATGATCTACTGCAAATTTTTTCATGTAATATTTTCTTTTCAATTACTACAATGAAAATTAAAAGATAAACATAAACAAATACTCACCCGTGAGAAATTTAATTATTTAGAGGTAATTAATAAAGTGGTACTTTAAGGTACTGTCAGCACACTATGACTAAAATGTAACAGAAAATCGAAAAGCTATTTCAAATGGCACCAGAAAATATTTTCGATTTAATAAGTATGTGAAATATAGGCATTTTCTTATTTATAAATAAATCTTTTGGCAAATTTCGGTGCCAATCATTTATTTCAACACTTTAGAATTGAAAATGCTTTGACCCAGAAAAGGTTAAAATAAGTTTTTTTTTTTTTTTTTTTAGCTTTCGGTTTCTTTAGCAGTCCTTTAGTTGTCCAACGTCTATATTTCAGGAACAACATGTTCTCTCGCGTCGATGCCACAACTTTTTCAATTTCCTATAAAAACTAACAATGAAACAAAAAAGAAATACCAGGGAAATCGTTACTACACTACATATTAGTAATTACATTTTAAAGCAGATAAAAACGATGGATAACTACACAGACAAAAAGTAAACAAGAAGTTTTTCTCCAACACCCAGTGTACTGATGGTAATTTACAAGTACCACCGAGTAATTCAAATGTTAAATCAAATACATACACCGTTCACCTTAAATAGCTAGTCAAATTGTATTCTAACATCATAATGAACACATAAAAAAAATTCAACAGTTATTTTATATGATTTACTGTGTTTCCAGCAATAAAAAGACCAGCGTGACAATCTGTACAAAATGTTGGCAAAAAACACATCGTCTGTGTCAAAGATAGCCTCCTTCCTCGCTAAAATAACAAACCTAGAACAGCTGTTGTCATGTATCCGGATAAAGTGGAGTTAAAAGAGTGTTTTTGCAAAGTACCATTAGAATATTAGTAATATTCACTATAGTCCAGGCAATAGAGACCGTATAGGGACTCTACCTAGCAAAATTAATGGTAGTACTGGAAATCGGCTTTCTAGATGTTTTTTGGGTCGCTGAATCCGAATTTGTAACTTCCCACCAAAATTTCCCCCGGCAACCCCCCAAATTTTGGTAAAAAGCCTCCCAAAAAAGGTTTTTATTAAAAAATTCCATTTTTTTATTGTTTTAGGGGAAAAAGAGCTAGAAATTCAGAAAGTAGGCAAAATTTGCAACAAATTAGATATATGACATTATGACTTAGGATGAAGGGGAAGGGGGGATCTGCCTCGAAACATGCGCCGCAGTGCTGCGTGGACTAAGTTACGCAATTCCACTTAACAACTCACACGTTTACATTAACCCTCCCATCTTCCCTCCGAACTTTCTCTATAAGGTTTACTTTAAGTTTTTTGGGTCGCTGAATCCGAATTTTTAACTTACCCCCAAAATTTTCCCCCCCGAACCCCCCCCCCCCCAAATAGTTGTTTTTAACTTAAATTTCTTATTGTTTTAGGGAAAAAGCATTACGAAATTCAGAAACTAGACAAAATTTGCAACAAATAGGATATATGACATTATGACGTAGGATAAACGGGGAGAGAGGGGGCTGCCTCGGAACATTCCCCGCGCGCTTTTCTCAAAAATCAAATTTTTTCAAAAAATCAATTTTTTGGAGGATTGCCGGGTGAAATTTTGGTGGGAAGTTACAAATTTGGATTTAGCGACCCAAAAAACATCTAAAAAGCCGATTTTCAGTACTACCATTAATTTTGCCAGATAAAATCCCCTATTGCCTGGACTTCATCATTTAGTGCACGTAGCGCCGCAGTGCATGTTCCGAGGCAGCCCTCACCCTCCCCATTCATCCTAATTCATAATGTTATATATCCTATTTGTTGCAAATTTTGTCTAGTTTCTGAATTTCGTAATGCTTTTCCCCTAAAATAATAAGAAATTTAAGTTAAAAACAACTATTTGGGGGGGGGGGTGGAATTTTGGGGCTAAGTTAAAAATTCGGATTCAGCGACCCAAAAATCTTAAAGTAAACCTTATAGAGAAAGTTCGGAGGGGAGATGGGAGGGCGAATGTAAACGTGTGAGTGGTTAAGTGGAATTGCGCAACTTAGTTTACGCAGCACCGCGCGCATGTTCCGAGGCAGATCCCCCCTTCCCCTTCATCCTAAGTAATAATGTCATATATCTAATTTGTTGGAAATTTTGTCTACTTTCTGAATTTCTAGATACTTTTTCTCTAAAATAATAAAAAAATTGAATTTTTTAATAAAGACCTTTTTTGTGGGGCTTTTTACCAAAATTTTGGGGGGGGGGGGGGGTTGCCGGGGGAAATTTTGGTGGGAAGTTACAAATTCGGATTCAGCGACCCAAAAAACATCTAGAAAGCCGATTTCCAGTACTACCATTAATTTTGCTAGGTAAAATTCCCTATTGCCTGGACTACTGTGGGATAAAAGTTTAAAATGAGTGGTACTTATAAGTATCGTCAGTAGATAAATGAATGAATATACAGATCTACAGGGTGATTCAAAAAAATTTCACAAAATGACATGGCAAATCAGGCATACAGCAAGGATAAAAAATCACATAGGCACATAGGGTCGCAAACCACTTATTGAGTCGCGAATACAGGGTGTTTCATCCTAACTGAATCTGGGATGACGGTAATAATTTCGAGAAAAATTAAAACATTGTAATGAAAATGCAACGATATGGACCTTGTTTTGTGCGAAATGTGATAACATCACGAAAAGAGCTGGAAAAACATGTTGCTCAAGCAATCGATGATACCGTATGAACTGATAATCACACTCCAAAATGTGGGCGTCAAGTGCATACTGCTAGCGCGTATAATGCAAACTTCTACCACTTTTGTTTGGTGTTATCACATTTACAACAAAAGTAAGAATGTCTCTTAAATGTTTTATTATAATGTACTTCAGTTTTCTGAATGTTATTACCGTCAATTCAAACTGAGTTAAGATGAAACACCCTGTATTTGTGACTCAATAAGTGGTTTGCGACCCTATGTTCCTATGTGATTTTTCATCCTCGTTGTATACCTGATTTGACATATCTTTTTGTAAACGTTTTTTTCAATCACCGTGAATAGATTATATACAGGGATGCAAAAAGAAATCGGTTATAGATGTTATTACTTTTCAGGCTATAGACTGTTATCTATTCAACCGTTTTTACTTGTCACTTATGGCTAATATGGGTTTAAAACTTTACGTAAACTTATATTGATTTAATAGCTTTCCTTTTTACATTTTAATGCTTATAGAACTTCTTTATTTTAAAAGCAATACCTTCATCACCTGGAATATAATGTTAATTGTTTCCTATAACGTAAATTAATTTAAAAGAACTGACATTAAATTTAAAGTGTTTCATAGATGGCGTTAGCCGTTCCGTAGTTGACTATTCTCGGATCTACACTTTTTGTAAAATGGAATCGTCTAGTTCAAAGGTATAAATTGCGTTTCCCTAATCAATTGCCGCGCTCTCTCTTTTCTGTTCATTTCTTTAAAGTTGTCATTATGATTTTAATATGTTTGAGTTTAAGTTACAGTAAGATATTTAGTTTGAGTTTTACGATGTTTTTAGAAAACGGTTTTAGGAAACGGTTTTAGCTATGATTTAAATTTAAGCTGTTTTGAAAAGCTCCAGGTGTATTGAAGTTAATCCGGTTTTAACCAAAGTTATTTTTAATGATTCACTTAGCTATTTTAAACAGAGTTGGCTCTGAATATTTTTCAACTTAAATCTGTATTTTTATAAAGTAATTGAATGAAATAGAATTCAAATAAAGAACTGTCGTCAACAATATCTGACTTTTCTATGGATTCAACATACAGTTTTGTAACAGGTATCTTCCACAGCACATTTACAGTTCCTCTGCTGATAGCAGTATAAGTGTATATCAGACCTGTATTAATACAGGCTAAGAGAAGATAGACGGTATTTTCTGAGCCATTTAGAAGCTAATTTTTCTTAGCCATTTTTTCGCCATTTTAAACGGTGAAATTCCGTTGCAGTATTATGGAAGGAATGAAAATGTTTCATAATGTACGATTCAGGCATGACTTTTTTTAATGGTATTTTTCAATTCAATAGATTAACCGAGTGAGATCCCCGCATTTGCCACAAAACAAAATGACAACAAATATTTGTAAAAATAAAATAAAAATGCGACAAGAAATGTGACCAATGACGTGACATTTAGTCAAAGATATTTGAGGACTAAGAATGGAAAACGCTGAAAGCCCAACGGAGGAAATTTTTCAAGAGAGCGAAAAAAAAAAGGCGAAATTGCCAAGTTTGGTGTGCAATTTCCGACTTGTTTGAACTATTACTACTGAGGCTAGCACTTCAAGCGTTCTCCTATTTGTTAAGCTTGGCACTTGAGACATTTTTTCGTTAAAAAAAAAAAAATCGATTTTTTGGTATTTTCAGCGTTTTCCATTCTTAATCATCATTTATTTTTCACACTTGAACTTAAATTAGATTTTTTAATGTTTCTTGCTTTCCTCTTATTAAATTAGCTCAAACATTAATGGAAGTTCATCTAACTTACATAAATTTATTTAAAGTTTTAAATCAAGTTTTAATAATTAATTTCTTAAAATAAAATATCAAAAAGAATACCGTAGTGTATTGTTTTATTGTGTGTTTGTGTATATTGAGTTATGAGAAAGTCGGCCGCGGATGTAGTTTATCTCATTCCATGTATGCTTCGATTAGTGCGATTTTGAATACTGCAGCATTACGGGATCAATTAACCGCACTAATCTTGTAAAACCTGTACTGGTATAATTATTTTTAGGTAGATTTCGTAAGAAATACTACCAATTACATTCTCCCCCATGTTAGAATTTCTGAAAAATTTTTGCAGGCCTACGCTGATTTAAAACCCCTGCCCCTAGAACACAAAACCTCCCCCAGTTCAAAACTTTATACATCTATCTATCTATCTATCTATATCTATATCTATATCTATCTATCTATATATATATATATATATATATTTCACTTTTTTATGGACACAATAACTTCCAGAATTCTGCACAAATCTCTTCCAAACTGATACATAAAATGAAGGGACAGAAAATCTTGATCAAGTACATTAATGAGCAAAATCGGATCAAGGGGGTGGAAATAGGGAGGAGTTTTCGAAAACTAAAAAAAACATAACTTCTTAATTATAATACATATCAAATGAGTTTAAAGTTATTATTACTCCTAGGAAAAGTCCAAAAATTTATGTATCAAAGATTTTTGATAAAATTAAAAATGGGCTCAAAGGGCGAAAAACATTGGGCTTTATAGAGAAAAAAAATCATAACTTCGTCAATTTTCGCGATATCATATTCACTTTAATTTAGTATAAATCTTCTTAATACTATGTACAACTTTTATATTGACAAGTTTTTGATAGGAGCAACTCTTAAAGCAAAAAAAAAAGGGGGGGGGGAGGGCTGAAGAAGAATAAAATTCCTGACTTCGTCAATTCACAAGATATCAAATCCGCTTAAATTTATTATAAATCTTCTTAATATTATCTATAACTTTTATATTGACAAGTTTCTGATAGGACCAACTCTTACAGCAAAAACAAATTAAACAAAAATTGGGGTGGAGGAAAAACATATGATATTAATATGATTCTGATAAAACCAGCTCTTACAGAAAATTGAAATTAAAAACTCGTCAAAAGTGGACAGATAAAATTATTAAACTGGATTTATCTCTAATCTTGATTTAGTTTTTATTCGTGACATTAGTACTTATCTTCGAAATCTATCTCCACTTGTAGGCCGAGCCGGCAGGGATTTTTTTTTTTTTTTTTTTTTTTTTTTTTAACATTTCCTTTATTTTCATTCATCTTACCATTTAAAAAAACCGAACTATACATTCTGTAAGCAGTGTATTGAAAAGTTTTGTCAAATATATGTATATTGTTATCTACTTCTTAAAATTCAATTACAAGCAAACGGTGACAGCTCTTAAAGTTATTCTTAACGATGAGATCTAAATGAAGTTGGAGAATTTCTTTTCTATATTTTTTTGTTTTAAGTCAAAATATTACAGATGGATGGTTCTGTGTTTCCTGAAAGCATTAGGCAGCTCAAACTGGCGTATAACGATGTATGATATAACTTCACTCAATTGTCACTCTTCTATCTGTTTAGTTGTTAAAAATTATTAGTTTTGAAATTTCAATGTTATTTTAAGTAAAATTTTAATGTTATTTTATTGCGATTTCGAACAGTGCAACATCATCTGTCATTACTACTTGAAACTAAAACAAGTGAGCATATTAAAGACATTTCTGATTACACATTACTCTCCTTCAATAGAAATTTCAATAGCTGTTACCATCTTCTTGTTATTAAATTTTAAATACTGTCAGTCCATTTAAGACATCCGGTATATATTCTATTTGAATTTTTTCTATTATTGAAGCTATTTCCTTTATGAATTCCATTTTGCTTTAGAAATTTTACTCAAAGAATTCTATGATTTTTAACTTTTGCGGCAAAAAATACATATTCTTTAAAGCTCATTTGATATTCGTGAAAAATGTCTTATATTTTAGGGGCGATTTGATTTATAATAAAAATAAATGTCAAATATGAAATCTGCTCCATCTGAGAATTTTCCACTGCCATTGACACATCAATAATACTTATGAGAAATATTCAAAGATTTATCGATTTTTTGGAGATATTTTAGAAGTTTCAAAGTTATTCAATCTAATTTTAAAGTATCCTTTAAGTAAAACTTTGCTTGAATGGAAAATATTTCACTCTGTAGATGAATCGATGAAATGGGCTATGCCATAGAGAAACTCAGATGAAGATGTTCTTTTCGACTCCTTTGGATGGAACGGAGATAAACAGATTCTTTTCTAGATTTTGAAAATAAAAACTCATAGAATATATTTTGTTTAGATTATATTTGTTTTTTTATATTGGTATAGAGCAGTAGAAAATTCTGTTACCCAATCCAATATAAAAGAGCTTTTCTTAAAATATCAAGGTTGAATTCCCCTCGTCGACCACAATATTCCAGAGTGCATCTAATGTTTTGGGATGCCGCTTATAAAGAGCTTGTTTTAAAAGTATAAATGTACAGTAATTCATAGGAAGCACGTCGGGGGACTTGGATGAAATGCATTTAAGTTGGATAGCCTCAATCCCGGTTTCATTTCTTTTTTTTTTTTAAATATGTAGTAGATTTAGAGGTACACACGGTGAGGATCGTGGTTTTTATTTATTTTTTTTTCTTTAAAGCAGATTTCATTACTTTGTTTATAGTTCCTATAGAGATTTTTGAAAATTTTGCGATATTTCTTTGGGAGGGTTTGGATTTTCTTTTAAAAGATGATATGTGACTTCAGATATAATAAGCGGTGAACGTACCTTTGATAGGTATGCATTTATTACCTTTTTACCAGTCAAATCTAAACTTCTAAAATCTAAAAGAGATTTCTTTCTTCTTTAGGGTTCCATACTTAAAACGTAAAATTACCATTATAAGATCACTCGTGTGTGTCTGTCAGTCTGTCCGTCTGCCACAATCGTTTTTCTAGTTAACTATGGAACGGGGAAAGTTAAAATTTGGCAGAAGTAATAAAGGTTATTGACACGCATATTTATAGATTATTAACCATTCACAAATATGTGTAAAAAAAGATGTAGGGGATGGTAAATGAATTACTTGAAAGTATTTATATGTATATATATATATATATATATATATATATATCGTGTGGGGTATTGTGTGAAAGCTCTCGTAACGCCGAACTCAAAAATACATTTGTTTTAATTTTAGGTGATATATTTTCAGAGATATTGTCGAAAATGTAATGCAAACATATCTCTCACCCGCAAGAAAAGTGACACATCTCGACAAATGTAAGTTTCACAGGAGAGCCAAAAGAAAATTTGCATGATTTTACTGTAACATGAAATTATAGCGCTGAGCTCTGCATGCAGGAGTAAAAACGTGCATAAAAGCTTAAAACACTTAAGAGTGAAGACGTAGGATGAGGTTTGGAGGGTTGGATAATTTTACCTTCCTACGCAATCCGCCCCTCTTTTGTGGTCACTAATGGACATATAGCGTAATAAAGTGATATTCCGTGTAACTACACTTATGAAACTCTTTGGTTAGCAAGACAGATGCATGACAGACCTATTAGTGGAATAAAACGCAAAATGAATTATTGCAAGATGTGTCACTTTTCTTGCGGGTGAGCGATATGTTCTTTCCCCTCTGTTTCCGTATCTAATGAAACTAAAATTATGAAAAAATTAGGGATAGTAGAATTTTATTTAAAACTTGCAGGAAAGCTATAGCGATTACCCCAGGTCACATAGTTTTTGGGATGTTTGGGGATGCATAAAGGCACAGGAGACATACTCTACGCGCGATTATCTTTTAAAGCCTAGATAACAAAATGATATATTTGTATAATGCAATCCCAGTAGCAGTACGAAAGCAATAAACGTCAAATTGTGATAAACAGATTTTTTTACAAAGTTTTATTATTCTTTTAGAAACGATTTTTTGTAATATTACTGTTACTAATTAATATAGTTATTGTACGGAACCCTCTCTGCGCGAGTATTACTCGCACTCGACTGATTTGTATTAATTATGTCACTTATTTCGCGAGTACAAATGTTAAAACTACGCTTTTGTCGCCCCTTTTTAATAATGGAATGAGAGTATTTTTCTTCGAAAAGCGGCAAATACATAGTCTTCGATCCATTGTTTATTTTCCGGAGACATTTTAAAGCAAAGAATATTTTTAAAGATGTACAAACGATAATTAAAGCCTATTCCAAATTGTGCCACATAGGTTTTTTTTTTTTCATTTAAATTTAAATCCCAGAGAGAGTCAAATTTGTTGCAATAATACGTGATAACACCATCTGTGAAATAATTCCATTTCAAATGTTAGCATTACCGTTATTAATGATGATACGTCGAAATTATGAATTTCGATGTAGTGGTACGGATGTCTAAAACTTTGGGAACTCCTGGTATAGAATCTATTTTTGCGTATTTGTTTGTGTTAGAAAATGATTTTTTTTTTTTTGGAGGATTTTTAACTTATGTTCGT
The DNA here is from genome assembly GCA_963932465.1 of Maratus speciosus. Classification (NCBI taxonomy): domain Eukaryota; kingdom Metazoa; phylum Arthropoda; class Arachnida; order Araneae; family Salticidae; genus Maratus; species Maratus speciosus. Next base: position 519,188,092 of record OZ010796.1, read on the forward strand.
AATGTCGTAACTCTGTTTAATAAAACCCCCAATTATTTTCATATTTTTTTCATAAATAATAACAATCATTAATACTTTTTTTGTTTGTAATTATATTTTCAATTTCTGTTTCAAAGATGAATTTATTTTAAACGCTGAATGATTATTTTAACACTTTCCAACATAGTTGGAAAGTGTTTATGAATTCCGTTTGTCTGTCTGTCCGTCTCTCCGTGCTCTAACTCGCGTAAATATATTTCGATTGCCATGAAATGGATCTATGTTATTGGGTATCACTATGGCATGTTCGGTATTGAAAATAAGTGTATAGCATTTGCAGTTCATTTACAGAGACACTCAAAAGAATTCCGTTACATTACGGTCTGTGGGGAAAAAATTGTTTGCGGTGTATTTTAATGATATTACGCTATTTTAAACATATTGAAATTTACATTTGTCACTGATGTGTACTACAAGGTTTTTACTATAGAGCATGGCGAGCACAGAATTTATCGTTCATTTACAGGGATACCCAAAAGAATTTGGCTACAGAAGTAAAGAAACAATAATTGAACTATTGAAGCTTACGAACGAACAATAATTGCTGAACGTGTGCTTTGAGTTCTGATATGCGTTTGTAAATTTAATTATTTTTTAAATGTTACTTGGTGTGTATAAATTCTGTAGATCATATACAAGGCTGCACAAATGTTTTCAACAACATCCGTTTATTGGCACTGTGCTATGCGTTTAAATGAGCAAACTTTTAGCATACTATGTAGTATACATACATATCAATAGATCATATACAAGGCTGCACACAATATATATATATATGTATATATGTATGTATTTCCCGACTATTCATGCTAATAGCAGAAATTTAGTTTTCAAATATGTTAGGATTGTGAGTTTTCAAAATTGTTCATTTAGACATCATCTTTCACCTTAATAAACTGTGAAGTTTTGTTATAGTATTCTGAATGTGTTGGAAAGTGTTTGATAATCTATGCTGCACGCATGATTCTTCGTTCTTGTTTTAAATGCTGAAATGGGCTAAACCACAGAGAAATTTAGATGAAGATGTGCTTTGCTATACATCGGAATAAAACAAAGATCTTTTCTACAGTTTGGAAATAAGACTTCTGTGTGTATAGAGTATATTTGTCTTAAATTAAATATAAGAAATTAAATTCTTAAAGAGAAAATTATTAAGTGTTTTTATGAATTATTATCTATACTTAAATAAATATTTTTAAAGGCAAAAATAACAATTCTTCAATTTAATGTCTGAGTTATAGCATTTCTCGAAAGGTGGATTTTTTGCATGGTTTTAATAGTAAAGCAGAGAAAGTTTTAGTACTTTTAGATATATTTATGTAGAGAAATTGGAGTTGCATTGAGCTTCTTGATAAGTATGAAGTGTCTTGAAAGCGTCTACAGTTTTTATGTCAAAATGTCACAACTTTTTTTTCAACTAGTATCAAAAACATCCCTTTATAAGAAATTTTATATAATTTATAATCATTTTTTCTTAAACCGAAGACCTATAGTGAAAGTTTATGCAGACCATGGAGTTCAATTTTACAAACAGGGGGTAACGTTTTTATATGCAATTTATTTTTTAATATAATAAAGATATTTTTATTTTATATTACTGCTTTACAGAATAGAATCTTGAACATAAATTTATGCTATATATTTTTGCTGTCTTTGCTGTATAGTGTTTATTCTATTTTACTTTTATTAGCGCGCTCAACATCATATCTCTACATAATAAAAACCAGATTTTTTTTCACGTTCTGTTAATTTTCAAAAATAATTGTTAAATTTTTTCTATACTTTCAAATAAATTTTTTATTTTTATTTTAAATTAAGTTACTTAAAAGACTGAAATATTAGTTTAAAACAATGCTACATCCACTAATGCTTGATTACATCGCCAAAATATTTGTATAGTAGACGCTCGATTTTACGAACTCAAGCGGACTCATATAATGTGTTCGTAAAATCGAAAGTTCGTAAAAGGGAATAACATTAGTTCAATGGGATGCTGGTCGGAACCAGTACATCAGTTCGAAAAAATGAAGAATTCATAAAAAAGAGGTTCGTAAAATAGAGCGTCTATTGTAGTTCATGCACTGTCAAATTCCTTAGCGATTTTCTCTACGTTGTCAGAAAAACTCGTCAATTTATACTAAATTATTCCACATTTATTAACAAATAATTTTCGTACTCCTAGTAAACATATTTTATCCGTGAATTCTGCCAAAAGTCTGAAAAAAAGAAAAAGAAAAAAGAAATTCCGTTCATTTCTAGCACGCATGCATTCTATTAATATTAAAATCCGAATTTATTTAAAAAATGAAAAACCAAAAATTCTATTCATTAAGATTTCTAATTTCATTAAAAAAGAAAAAAAAGTTTTCGAATTTAAAAAAGAATAACAATTACTTTTCTCATTCATTAAAATATACCAATTTATTTATTTTTAATTAGAATAAGTTGAATCAACTTAAATACAGTTGAATTTATAAAGTTGTTTATAAAAAGCTACTCGCATTTAACATATATATTAAATAAACAGATTTAAAAGATATTTTAATTTAAATATTAAATGGAAAAAAAAAAACCTATTCTATACAAAACTGAAATAAAAATTTCTTATCGAATAAAAATATAATATTCATATTTTACAGCTAGCTGTTTACTTAAAAATATTTATAATCCATATTTTCATCATATACTAATACTAAAGTACTAAAACCCCACACACAATCTCGTTAAAGACGAAATCTTCCCAAAATTAACTTCAAAATTAAAAGTTTTTAAAGAAATTAATAAAGCCATACCCATCTGAATCAAACATATTTACTTTTAATTGTTCTGTGCAACTGTAGCCCAATGGTTAGCGTACTTGTCTCGTACTACTAAGATAGCTGGTTCGATTCTAGGGTCAGCAACTTTTATTTCTCCCCTCTTTCTACAATTCACGTGCATTTTACCTCCTGTAACGGAGAAAAAGAAGAAACGGATATTCGTCAATTTACGGAAAATCTCCGTGAATTGAAAAAAGTATTTTTGAGAGTGTATAGAATTGGTCGCAAAATCGTTTTAAAAGGGTTTAAAAATGGATTAAATATCTAATCTGTTGAAATTCGATACGGTTCTAGCGACAGTTGTCTACAACATAGTCACTAAAAGGGAGGTCAATCAGAAGTGCCGTTTGGGATTTATCTCTCTGTCACACACAGACACACAAACAAATGATGATTACAATAATTTCCTTATACTATTTGTTCCGAAAGTAATAGATATACGAAAATGGATTTTTCAGAAATTGCCAATTTTATCACAGATCACGAGAAAATTACACTCAATAACATAAGAGTATAATTAATACTCTACATAGGCATGCATGCTTATAAACAAAGGAAAATACATCGCATATTAAACTGCATTTTATAAATTAAAATATTTTATACTGTGCAAATTGCATCTTCTGAAAAATCTCTTATAAAGAAGCTACTTTTATAAAATAATTGGACTATTCGGGTTACTATATTCGGGTAACCACATGCTGCACTCAGCTGTAATAGGCATATAGACGGACCTTATTTGCCTAATACCTGATGGTGGTGGTCATGTTGAAAATCTTCAACTTTAAAATATATGCACAGTGTCATGTTGTTTTGTTTCATTGTCTACTTGTGTTTGCCTGATTTGCATAAAACGTCTCAGTATGACGTGTGAGCGCCCCCTTTCGGTTACTTTTGGAATCATTTTATTTATACACGGGGAAAAAATCCGAAGTCCCTCTAATCATATTTGCGCAAACCGAAATTTTTCCCGAGCATTACTTCTTTTATTATGATTTTTTAAAAGTTTGCACGTACGTATGACGCACCCTGTATATAAAAATTCCTATCAGTAAGGTAACTTAAGAATGATAGAATAAAAATACTTAATCAAGATTCCTTTATGCTTTCATTCACTTCTCTATGTGGATCTAATTACATTGATCCAGCATGATAATATAAATAAGTGACAGAATACTTCAGAAAACTAAAACAGGAGTAGGGGGCAATTAATCATGCCTCTGGCAAACAGTTGAGTAAACAGACTACAGTACTCCGATTGTTAACTCCAAAAAACAAAGGGAAAAGATCTTATTGTACTGTATGTGTGTGACGGGGCAATAAGTTTGAAAGACAGAATAGCATCATTTACTGATCATATTCTCGCATGATTAGACTACGTTTCGAAACAAAAACAATTCCTGAGACTATAGTTTTCCTTTATTTAGGTAAAGAAGGCATTGATTGTAACTAGTTACATAGAAAAAAAAAACATAACCATTAGTAATCCTAATTAAAACTTATGATGCGTAATTTATAGATATTTTTAATCTTTCCATTATTATGGAAAAAAGCAGTAAGTTTTTGTTTTTGTTTTTTTTTTCTGGAGGGATGCATATTCCTAAAAATTTTGTAAATCTAAGGTCAGAAAATAAAAGAAATTATTATTTTTTTAATTCTGTTTAAATCACTTTTAAAGGCATTATGGACTATTTTTTATGTAAATGTGGAATCAGTTGTATTTATTGTAAAAGGTTTTGGAGAGTCGTGAACGAGAGTTACTGATTCCAGTTGTTGGTACCGTCAACCGGGGATACTTTGGTCCTTGCGGGGTTACTTTGGTTCATCCCATAAAAAATATTTTATTCTTAGTATTGAACAAACAATACAAGGTAGAAAAATATTTTATACACTACTTTGGGGTATTTGAATAGTTTGAGGGTAATTTAAATTTTTTTAGTGGCAACACTGGATGTGTTTGTAAACAACTGTTTTCGTGTGTAAACTTTAACTCTCCAAACTTTCTGTAGTGAAACAATCTGGTTAAGAGCTACAAATAAGGTAAGTGTCAAAATATTACCTTTAGTAACCTGTAACCCATGTGTGATCATAGTTTTTCCTTTAATTTTTTTTATTTTGACGGGAAATATTTACGTTTTCATAAAGCTAACATGAAAACTAATATTTCGGGGCTACTTTGTTCCAGGCCTTTTTTAGTCCAAAAATAGCCCCAAATACTTAGAAATGCCTTTTATACAACCAAATCTGTTAAAACATATTTTAAGTAACATGTTTTTTAAATGTTACTGTGCAAAATGTTACATTAATTGTTTTTGTTCCAGTTGCTGAAGATAACAGGACAAAAACTGTTTCTCGTTTCTTTAATATTAACAATTGGTTTACTCTGTTTAAACGTTAAAAAAAAAAAAAAAAAAAAAAAAAAAAAAAAAAAAACATTTGTTTATCGAGTTTGCAGAGTTAATTTATTGGGAAATTCTATTCCAAGGGAATTTCAATAAAAATGTATTCATTTACATGTGAAATGTATTCCTTTTATATGAAATTAAGTGAATGAACCAAAGAAGACCCCAGCAGGGGCTACTTTGTTCCAAAATTTTAAAAATAGTTAAAAAATAAAAAATTTCCTTTTTAAAACCATACAGTTTGCTTCATTGTTCCATGTTAATTGTTTACAACTCCATTTCGATGTTGAAAAATCACATATAATATTTTTTTAATAATGGAAATGTGAGTGGAAACAGGAAAAAGTGGCCAAAAGGTAATAAATATTTTTCTCCCTGTTCATTAAGAGGAATTCTCCCCTAGGATTGAAATCCTCCCAGTTATAATTAGCAGCTTCCTAAAATAGTTAAATATCTACATATTTCGATGCACTTCTCATGAATAATTAAAAAGATGCATGTACGTCGGAGCTGAAAAATTAATACATTTTCCAGCAATGAAATGTATATTAAAAGCCACTTTAAATATCACGATCACTTTAAATCGATTTAAAATAAAACAAAACAAAAAAAAAGATAGGGTAGATTAATAATTAGAATAATATTTTTGTTTGATTTTTTTTCTCCTTTCTTTTACATAATTCAAGAGGAAACTTGCAAACATATTATAATCACGCTACTATTTTTCTTTAATTAAAAGAAAAATGGTATTTACTAAATCTTTCACCGTAATTAATATTTTTTTCTCTTTTGAATAGTTTTATAATACTGTGGTTTTTCCTTGAATCAACGGCGTTTGACTTCTTATTTTTTCAGCATTAAATGAAGGATATTACCAAATGTTTCTTCTTCCTTGCTAAACATGATTTTTTTCTATAAAAAATCTCTTTTAATTCCTGTATGCATAAAATTTTCAGGTATTCTCATTTTGATGCCAAAGAATTGGACCTAATTTTTTTCCTATAATATAAGTGGTAAAACCCATTGTTTTTAAAAGTCAGGTAAAGTCAAGAGAACTTTTTATGACATTTTAATTATCATGTCTTAAAATTTAGATATTTTAAAGCGTCATATTTGACAATATTTTTTTTAAATTTATCTCATTTTTGTGGATAGATGAAAAAAGCTTCCAAATCATTGGAAGCTGAGTAAAAGCATCGGTAAATTCTATACCTGTTTCGAGGAAATTTGAGGACTAAAAACGGAAAACGCTTAAAGTCCAAAAGAGGAAATTTTTGAAGAGAGCAAAAAAAAAACCCAAAAAATCCTTTTTCTGGGACTTTTTGCGGATTCCACTTCAATCCTTTTCGGCTTTTAGTTCAACACTTTAAAATGGAGGTACCTAGCTTCCCTTCGTTTAGTGTTTAAATACCTAATATTTAGTTATAATATAAAAAGTTACGATAGTGTTTTCTCGAGTGCATCTTTTAAGTTAAGAATAAAGTTCGGTGGAAAATTGAGTTGCGAGTGTATACTTGCCTAAATAATTGAAGTTAATACAACGTTTTTGAGTGCCTACACAGGAGGACTTAAATCTAAGATTGTATAGGATTAAATGTAATGCGTGTGCCACAAGTCCATTGTCAGGATCTCAATAAACTAGTTCGTAACAAATACCTGTGTGTTCGCTTCATCAAATATACAGGGTAATGCAAAATGAATGGGCCTTTATTTTGTCCCATTCATCTTGCATCGCCCTGTATTATAGCTGAACAAAACAGCACGTCGAACCTCGCACATGATGGGCCTATGAAGTAACCTTAAGAGCATAGTCAGCATAAAAATTCGCAAGCTAATTTTAAACAAATGTTTTTTTTTCTTTTTTTTTTGCAAATTTCTCGTTTGGACTTAATTTATTTTAATGATTATTTTTGCAATTTTTTTTCTGAAGACACATTCGATTTCGGAAATGAATGAGTTCGTTAATTTGAAAAATGAAAGTGCTCTCAGAATTAAACTATATCCATAATAAAAGTATATCCATAATTAGAGAAAAACCTCATATCCTATGTAAATATAATCATTTAAAAATGCTGAAATACAAACGAGAAATTTGCAGAAAACGCTTCCTTTGTTTTAACATTAGCTTGCGAATGTCGTTGCAGAATACCATAGGTTCGTAAGTGTAATGTTCGAAAAGTTGTTTATTTTTATAACATGGCATGTATTAACACAACCAACTCTATTTAGGCAAATCATACATAAACAATCTTCTATAAACGTCTGCAACTTCCACACGTAATAGCTTTCAGGTGTAGAAATGTTTTCAGAGATCCTTGTAAAAATAGTTTTAATAAAAGCAGCATTTATGTGTGTCAAAATAGTTTTAACAAAAGCAGCATATATATGTGTAGAAATAGTTTTAATAAAAGCAGCATATATGTGTGTAGAAAAAAGTTTAATTAAAGCAATATTATTTGATTTGAGTAGAATGAAAATTTAAAAACAAGGAAAGTTTAATTTTCACACTTATTTATAATAAACACTTATTTTATTATAGAATATTCGCCGTAAGATATAAACTTTACATGCAGATAAAAATTACGATATTCACAAAACGTAAATTGATTCTGTTAAAAAATAACCATGAAATAATTTTTAAAGCAAGAATGATTTTTTTTTTTTTTTATATTTTCTATACGATATTTATCAATTTACATTTAAAGAAAAAATATCTAGATTAGTAATGTTAATTAATAAAATAAAATCTTTTCTCGTTTTTAGCAAACATTTGTGGTGTGAATTAATATCCCTTTTAAGTACTGCAAATCGTGTTAACATTTTTTTTTTTTTTTTATAGTAGAAAACGCGTGGAAGATAAATTATACTTTTTTTATACATCTTGTTTCGAGGATAGCGAACGTAATAGAGTAAAATATTTGCATGTTGGACAAAGATACGAAATTTACAAAACTTCAAATACCAACCTGTATTGTAGAATAAATTTGAATATTTTTGGAAGTATTTAATAAGTTTTATTTTTCTTATTTCTTTCGAAAATTTCCTTCGTTCCAATTATAATTTTAATTTAAAGAAATAAATTAAACCCATAATTTTAAGGAAGGATGCAGAAAAAACCTTTATTCAAAAAAATTTAAACATTTGAAAATTCTAAAAAAAAATACATGTAATAACATTGCTGGATTACTTTAACTACTTATCTGTCACTGCTCGGCCATTATAATTTCATAAATGGAATGAAAATGTCCTGTTAAGTGTACTGTAAAAAAAATACGACCAGTTTTCCTGTAGGAATCGGAAAAATAGTTGCCCTTATCGTACCGGAAAAAATTCCGACCCAGCTCGGAATAAAATCCATATAATACCGTTTTATTGACTATTTCCTTTTTTTACGGATTGTATTCCGAGCTGGATCGGAAAAATTTCCGATACGATTGATAAGGGCAACTATTTTTCCGATTCCTACAGGAAAAGTGGTCGAATTTTTTTTACAGTGTGAAAAAAGTATGACTCGCGCATTTAAACACAAATAATGTAATAAATGTACACAGGGAAGACAATTTCATACAGATTTTTTAAACTCTGTGGATAAAATACTGAAACAGAAGCTTTTTACCTGACTGCCAAGAAGGGTTATGTGTTTCACGCGTATCTGGGTATGTGGATTTCTTTATACCCTCGAAACATCCCAACAGCTGGATGGATTTTAATGAATGGGGTATCTATCGATTCGTCTTAACCGTCCGATGGTTATAGGCTAAGTTTAGTTTTTATAAATTCAAAGTGGCGGCCGTAAAATATGAAATGGCGGTAGAGACGAAAAAAATTTACGCACCCTACGCTGTAAAAAAAATACTCCCAGTTTTCCGGTAGGAATCGGAAAAATAGTTGCCCTTATCGTACCGGAATAATTTCCGACCCAGCTCGGAATAAAATCCGTAAAAATAAGGAAATAGTCAGTAAAACGGTATTTTATGGATTTTATTCCGATTTTACGGATTTTATTCCGAGCTGGGTTGGAATTCATTCCGGTACGATATGGGCAACTATTTTTCCGATTCCTACCGGAAAACTGGCATTATTTTTTTTTACAATGTATTGAGTGGCATATCATTGGATAAAACTTTCAAAATGAAGACGATGTTTCATTGACTATTTTACAGTCAGAAGCTCATTTTAAACAACCTGGAAGTTGTGTAGGTAGGATCTCTAGCTTTACTGCAACTCTAACTTTTATAGACATGTATAAGCCTCATCAAAACAGGGTTTATAGATAAGAACCAATAATTAAACGCAACTTAAAAGTCATCAATACAAGTAAATAAAAAAAAATATGTAAGTAATATAAAAAATAGTTTCACATTAATGATAAGTAATTAATTAGTTCCCTTTTTACGCAGTCGGGTATTTTGATTTTTCAAATTTAATTATTTATTTATTTTTGTGCGCTTTTGAGTAACGGTACGTGCTTACCTTCGGGATACTTTTTTGAAAAATATGAAATTTTTATTAAACACATGTACTTTTAGTTAAAACAGGGAATAAAACTATGAATTAAAATAAATTTTAATGGAATATTAATTAACTTTTCAAATTTAGGCAATATTTAATCAAATTTTAGTAATGATTCGCGTTTATGCTAAATCTTGTATAACGAAATCTATTCAATATATTTCACTTTTTTTTCAACCATATGTTACCTGTGTTATGAAGCAGAAAATTTGCAATACCTCCTAAATTTTCTAACATATACCAAATTTAGTATACAAACATGATTTAAAAAAAAATGTGTTTTTAAAAATAAAAATAGCTCTTAAATTAATATATCCATACTTACAAACTACGTTTTTGCTTTATAACATACCGATAGATGAGCAGCACCTTGTGACAAAATTTTATTTCAATATCTAAAAACTTTTTAAGAAATAAGGTTTCTCGTAAACGTAAACAATGAAAAACACAGTTTTTCAGAAAACGCAAATTAAGATTTTAATATAGCACAAAAACACTCATAAAATTATAAAAATTAAATAGAAGAAACTTAATGCTATACTAAAAGTGAAAAATATGAGCATTAACCTTGTTTAAAAGTAAAGAAACAATTGTTAAAATGTATTGTTTGCCTTTCTGTAGCTCTTTAAACGGTCACTTCCGTTTTATATTTTGGGCTATTATATAACTTTGCTTCTAATTATCGATGAATGAAAAGTAAGGCATTTTTGGAATCCTAAATGTTTCCATTTCAATTTAAAATAATAACAAAAAATCAAAATTTTCTGAAAAACAGCGATTTGAGGGTAGGATCATACGTTAAGCTTTAACAAGGGCAATTCCATTCATAAATTATGTTAAAAATCTGTTTTTGGTAGCTCCAGGCCGATTTAATAAGTGTGATGATCGGTATTTTTCCTCTTTTCAGACTGTCTCAGGATATTTAGGTGGTGGTGGGGATTTTACTAAATATGTTTCATTAATACAAAAGGAAAATAGCAGATTTTTAGAAAAAGGTTTAACTTAAGAAGTTTCGGTTTTCTTTACTTAAAAGGAGTTTTAATGACTCTAGTTGAGAAAAAAATGGAATTTTACGTAGGGGAGACTGGGGAATGTTGACTATAGGGGAGGCTTGACTCACCCCTCAGTTTTCATATTTAAAAGAATATTTAAAAGAGTTTCAGAGTTTTGCCAATAGTTGGCAACCAAACCTACCGAAATGCTCAAGCAATAGTCTTTGTTTCACGCAGATAATTGAAACAGGTGTGGAAAAATCAATTGTGAAGCGTTTTCAGCTTAAAAAGTGTATTTTTAGAAACATTCTGTAAGATTTCCTCACATAAAATATATCATAGAAATTTAAGTGAGTAGGTTTTAAGTAATGCAGAAATATTGATCCTTCATTCCACGCATAAAGATTATGCAGTAAGTTAGACTAAACATGACCATGTGCTATACTTTAAAAAGTGGATATGTGGGGAGGCCCAATCAATCTGGGAAGTTAAAGATGGTTAAAGCTCCCTGAATTGCTTTTTGGAAATATTTTTATTATAGCTTGTACATAATAAAGGGTTAATGGCTATATTTCTAAAAGCAAAATATATATATAGTAGCAAAATATATATATATATATAAATGGTAAAGTTGATAGGAACTTTTATTTCATTTAAATAGTACCCGTAGTAGTTTAATAGAACTAATACAAAAACTAGAAAAGCTGAAAACAGCAGTCTTAAGAAATGTGACGTGTTCATGCCTCTGCAAAAGAACATAACATTGATCAAAATACTTTAAGAAGGTACGTAGACAAATTTCCCCAAGATGAAAGCAATGAGATGAAGCCAAACAATGTTTCAACTAGTGTTGCCAGATCGAGTGTCACAAAAGGTGGATGTTTAAAACGGAATTTTTCTCATGTTCCTTGAATTCCCTCAAAGCAGGTTTGTTTACATATCACATTTTCCCAAATATTTTTTGATAACAATTAAACCATTAACATAAAGTTACTTTACATTTTTCAAAGCTGATTTTATTTCCCTTAACAAATATTTCCATATAAAATAAAGTGGGTCACCCCTCCCATATAACGGGCCAAGCCTGGCCCATTATTTTGTCATGGTTATGTCGTGTCATCTTATGTCGCAATTTTATTTTGATAATTTACTGTATAAGGAATAAAATGAAAAATGAAACTTTATTCTAGGTTCAATATTTAAAGAATAAAAAATCATTTTGTAAAAGTAGGTCAACCCTCCCCATTCCCCCCTATATAATACAGTGGCCTGTATTAATACATGCCACTGTGTTTTTACTTTTTTTCTACCGCTATTTGCAAATAATAGTCTCTGTTGCAGGTTTTTAGTAGAAATCTAGCACAAAGATCGACGTTCGAAAATAGTGATAGTCAGAAAGTAATTGTAGTAAATAGTGGTAGTGAAAAAGTAACTTTCTGTTTCAGGCCTGATATAAAAAATAAAATAAAAATTATTGGTGAAAATATAATCAAAATTACTTTCCAAAATTATATATTTCAAACAAGTATAATACATTTTATTGATATATATATGATATTCTAAAGTTATCTTAATGTACTGAATTTTCACAAAGTTATGCGGCGCATTTAGTTTTGATGACACTGTTTTCTGTAATTCACATAAACACAAAGCTAAAATTTCAGAAATTTGCCAGTGCAGCTACTAAACATAAAAATTAAAGTTTTATTTCTATAAACGTTATAGTAGAATACACTTTTTAGAATTTACTGATAATTTAAATTAGTTGCAATGTTTGTGAGATCAGACAATAAATAAAATATATTGTTTACAGACTTGATTTTTAAATCATCTCATTCTTGTTCTCGACTTCTTAACAATAAACTCCCATGGGAGTCATGCCGCATTATACAAAATGTCGAATTTTCATTCGACATTCATTTTCCTTTCATATCAACATTCAGAAATTTCTTTATTTTCGTTTCTTTAAAAAAGTAATGTATTTAATGACGGCGATGTCTCTTATCGATATGTTTAATACTCAATTACTGTATCTGTAAAATTCAGTGACTTTTTTTCTGGCTGCAAAGGCGTCTTTGGAGATGCTAATTTAATATAACTTTTTTAGTTTTTCTGATTAAAAGCAAAAGAACATACATTTATAGTTAATTACTACCTTACCGCTTAAAGAAAAAATCTTTTTTAATTTTTAATTTATTTGCATCGCTTTGTAAATTTAAATATTTTTTAAAATTTTTAAATGGCCGCCATTTTGAAACAAGATGGCGGATGAAGCTGGCCAACGAACTCGGTGAAGACATTGATAAGTACTATACACATACATAATCCCATCCAAATCGGTTTATAAATACGAGAGTTACAGCATGACAAAAATCAGATTGTTTCACAATGTCAGTCGCCTTGGAAATTCAAACTACTATATCTCACCCATTTTTATGATAAAAACGAACCAAAAAATTCTTCGGAATCCTTGTATTAAGGTCAAACGTTTAAAGAAAAAATATGGATATATATATGGAATATCCCTTTTCTTAGAGAATAAAATGCACTTCACTACCAGAAATAAAGACGATTTCTCTTAAAAAAAAAAAAAAAAAAAAAAAAAAAAACTAGTTATATTGAAACTTATTTACAAGCTATTTACATGAAGACAGAACTCACACAAACATTATTACATCTTGTGACATTTTTCGTCATTTTAAAACGTCTACGTCTTTTCATTCCATTTTTGCGTCTACTCCCTCATACCAGCACCAACACTCGAATTCTAAAGTTCTTCGCGTCACTTCAGTTTTTTCTCTCTAGCAGCGTGTCTGTCACCGACAGTCATTTGTTGCGCGCATGCGCTGCCACTGTCAGCATCAGAGTGGCTTTATTGCGGGGTTGTGATAACGATTCCCGGTGGCGCTTTTAAGCAGGCGCTGTAGGGATTTGGAAAATGGGATCCCTCAGCTCGGCCGTCCTTCTAGACATTCGTCCTCGAATGCATCCTGGACCGTTGGAAGCAGCAGCTGTATCACCTGGAAAGATAAAGAAAAAAAACAGCAGCCTCCAAAGTTCTATTTTGGAAAAAAGTCATCATTATTAAAATTCTTCATCAAAATTTAAATTATTTCTTAAAAAAATTCTTCTTATTCTTTTTTTTTACGTCTCTTCGTCGTTCTTTCTTCTTACGTCTTATTCGTCTTCCCTTTTCTTACGTCTTTCCGTCTTCTTTTACCTTACATCTTTTCATCTTCTTTTACCTTACGTCTTTTCGTTTTCCTTTTTCTTACGTCTTTCAGTCTTCTTTTACCTTACGTCTTTCCGTCTTTTTTTTTCGTTCCTTTGGGATTAATTTTGTCAAAATCGTTTAAAGTCAGTCCGGTGGTGTGTCGTAGTCGGGGTAGTGTCACAATCGGTGAAATTCTTCTTCTTTTTTTTCTATGTTAACCTTCATCCGTCCACGGCTTCATGTACTCTGCGCAAGTACTAGTGACCATTGGACCTTCATTAAATCCAACTTTCTTTACATCGTAGGTGTCGTTATTTTTTACTTTTATGACTTTGTAAGGACCTAAATATTTTGATTTTAACTTCAAACCTGGACCTTGTTGTGTGCGTTTTATAGTAACCATATCATTAAGCTTGAATTTGTTAGGCTTTTTCCGTCTGAGATTATAAGTTTTACGGTTCTCTTCTTAGACTTTTAAAATTTGTTTTTTAGCATCTTTTCTCAATTCTTCACGATTATTAATAAGATCTGATTGTATTTCAGCGTTCAAAAGGCTAGTAATCTCGATGTTATTTTTTAGCTTCATTTTAGTACCAAACATCAGCTCGAAGGGGGTTGTATTAATACTTCTCTGAAAGGTCGAATTTATTACTTGTTGGACATCGCTTACATGTGTATACCACTTCGTAGGATTATCTACAGATAATTTAGACAAAACAGATATTATGACCGAATTTAGACGTTCGACTTGGTCGTTAGCTCTTGGTAACCCTGTGGTAATAGGGACATGTTTAATATTTTCTCTGACGCAATAATCTTCAAAAGCTTTGGAGGTAAAGGCAGGACCTTTATCTGAGATTATGCGAAATGGACTTCCAAATACAGTTTTTTGGATTTCTAATTTAGAAATTACTTCTGCAGTGTCGGTAAATTTTGTGGGATACAACCAAACAAATTTTGTGAATGCGTCAATGACCGAAAAAATATGTTTGTAATTTTTATTCGTGCTCTCCTATGGACCTAAGTGATCAACATGGTACGTATGTAACGGAGTTTCTTCTTTTTCTATCGGGTGTAGCAAACCTTCTTGTTTACCAGATTTTCGATTTATTAAAATACAGGGAACACGATTTGATATACATTTCTCGATTTTTTGTTTAACTTTGGGGATGTAAAAATCATTCTCTAAATTTTTTTCTGTTCGTGCGGCTGCGTAATGACCCTTTTCGTGAGCGGCCTTAATTATATTCATTTGCATTTCATCTGGTACAACTAATAAATCATTACCATTAACACATTTATAAAGAACATCATTTTTAACTAAATAATCATCATAAGATTTTACTTTTAGAATTTCCTTTATGATTTTAATATGCTCCTCAGTTTCTTGAGCTTGGATAATTTTTAAAGTTAAGCTATCTCGAATTACCGTACAAATAGGATATCTGCTTAATGCATCAACATGCCTCATTCTAGTACCATGTCTATGCTCAATAGTATAATCGAAATCAAATAACATAATTGCCCATCTAGCTATTTTTGTACTCATTTCTTTTTTATCCATAGTCATTTTAAATGTATTACATACGGTTACAATTTTAAATGGAATACCTAGCACATATACTCTAAACTTTTTCAAGGCTTCAATTATAGCTAAGACTTCTAATTCGTAGCTAGTATACTTTCGCTCAGCTTCGGTTGTTTTTTTACTGGCGAAATAAACTGGATGAAACTGATTATCTACTGGCGATTGTTGCATTAACACAGCTCCATAGCCATCTATACTGGCATCACAATGGATTTCGCGCTTTTGGGATTGTAAATTAAAAGTACTGGTTCTGACGACAAAATGCGTTTGAGTTCGTTAAAAGCTTTCTGTTCTTCTACATCAAACTTAAATTTAGAATCTTTTCTTAACAGGTCACTCAACGGTTTAGCTATAAACGAATAATTTCTTATAAACTTTCGAAAGTATCCTGTCAATCCTAAATAACTTTGAATATCTTTGGTAGACTTTGGTTCGGGAAAATTTATTACTGCTTTTGTTTTCAGTGGGGAGGGACACAATTTACCACTTACGATTCTATACCCCAAAAAATCAATCTCACGCTTCAAAAAGTTGCATTTTTTAAGATTTAATTCCAACCCGTATTCCGATGCAGTTTCAAGAACAAGTTTTAATTTTTCTAGACCTCCAGCTTCGTTTTTGGCGGGTATTATTATGTCATTCATATAAATGACTACAGTGTGATCTTTTAATAGGTTTCAAAATACGTTATAAATATATTTTTGAAAAACACTAGGGCTATTGGACAGCCCGAATGGACACTTTAAAAATTCGTACTGTCCTTCATGAGTGACAAAAGAGGTGTATTTCTGTGAGCCTTCTTCAACCTCTACATGAAAAAACCGTTTTATAAATCTATGGTTGTAAATACCTCAGCAGAGTGTAATTGATCTATAACATCATCTATTACTGGTAATGGAAAATGTTCACGCACTGTCTTCTTGTTAAGACATCTGTAATCAATACAAAGTCTTACTGTGTTATCTTTTTTCTTAACTAACACAACCGGCGACGAAAAATTAGAAGAACTCTTTCGAATGATTTTCTGAGCTAGCCACTCCTCAATTTGGTCTTCAACTATTGTTTTATCACATGGCGGTAATCTTCGAGGGGACGAACAAACTGGGATTTCATCAGTTAAATTAATTTTCATTTTAACATCTACAGTTTTAGTTTTAATTGGCACATAATTCTCAATTAAAGAAGATAATTCCGAACGCAAATTTCTGTCAGCAATGTGACTTAAATCAATTTTAGGCTCATCTAGAACATTTACAATGTTAACTAAAAAGTCATTAGACTGAACTTCCGTTTTAAACAATTTCACTTCATTCTCAGAAATAGTTAATATACCTTGATGAATAACATCAGTGCCGATAATTAAATCGAAATTAATGTAACTGTCATTAACGACAAAAATGTCAACTTTAAATTTCGAATTATCAGTTTCAATTTCTGAATCGAAATAACCTTCTGGCTTAACTGAGATTTTCCCTAAACCAGTCAAAGTGATACCCGTAGGTTTTAATTCCACAAAGTTCTTCAAATTATCATAAACACTTTTCTTTAACAGAGTCTTTTGACTGCCAGTATCTATCAAAGAGATTAAATGTAAAGAATAAAGCTTTACCTCTTTTAGAATTAAATCTTGGGATGTAATATATTTAACTTGTGGCTGAGCGTTTTTAACATTTGTATCTTTCGATTTATTACACTGAAATGATTTGTGACCATAACCGTTACAAGAGAAACAAAGGGGCCCTTTATCTTTATTAACACAGTTAATGCTTTTATGATTATTCCCGCCACAATTATAACAGCGCATATTTGGCTTTACAGGCTTAAATCTGTTCTTAACTTCAACTTTGGATTTAATTTTAGGCTTAGTTCCTTCATGTTTATGAGATTTTGAATTTCATACTCCGACCGTAACTTCTCATAGACTTTTAATTTTTGCTTAAATTCCAAAATCGACTGACATCCATACAATATTGATTTTCTAAAAACAGGGTCGGGTATACCATTTATAACATACTGCATCAACGCGGAATCCTCGATATTACCACGTGAACCTAACTGCTTTATTGCTAGAAAATATTCTTCAAGAGTTTCATTTTCACGTAATTTTCGTTTATTTAACAAATGATGCAACTCCGCAGAATTATAAGTAGTGCTAAATTCAGCAATCAAAAGTTGCTCCAATTTCTCATATGAATTTATATGTAATTCGGTCTGAACCAACAATTTAGCTTTTCCTCTTAAGGATCTTTTTACAAAAATAAACTTATGCAATTCAGATAGATTAAATATACAGGTGACGTCATCAAAATTACTCAACCATACATTTATATCCTGACATGCACTACCATCAAACGGAGGTACAACATTTTCAATATCACTAAAATTAATAGTTGATGGCACAAAACTTTGAACTGGAAATTGCTTGCTTTTATCCAAATTTGATGATTCCATATCATTACTTGCTGAACTATTTAAAGGTACTTCGTGTTCTGAATCTGTGTCACTGTCGTTCTGAACATTAGCTTGTAGCAAGCTTAAATCCGATAAATAAGTAACTAATCGCGTCGTAAGATCAACTAAAGATCCTTCATTCGAAATGCAAAGTACATTACAAATTGTAATTAAATCATTCAGAGAAAAATCCGCTTAACTTTTTGCTATTTTACTTTTAAATTCGGAACTATCGGTTTGATAACCAAAACCAGAAAATTCTCTGATTCTTTTTCGATTTGATCTGTCACCTTCTGCATCAAACAGGAATTTGTGCAAAAGTTTTATTTTGCTTGTTTTTTCATTTTTAATGGCAAGTTCCAGTTCAGGAGGAATATCAATCAATTTCATCATGGAATAAAAAAATGAATTATATACAATGTACTCACCACTAAGAGCAATATCCACTTGAACACAGAATTCTGTAATTTTATTTTTATTTTTATTTCATCATCGGCTATTTCATAATACTCATCAGACTTGTGGGCGACGACGTCAAAATATTAAATCATTCGTTCCTCTTTTGGCACCAAAAATTATAGAATATCCCTTTTCTTAGAGAATAAAATGCACTTCACTACCAGAAATAAAGACTATTTCTCTTTAAAAAAAACTAGTTATATTGAAACTTATTTACAAGCTATTTACGCGAAGACAGCACTCACACAAACATTATTACATCTTGTGACATTTTTCGTCATTTTAAAACGTCTACGTCTTTTCATTCCATTTTTGCGTCTACTCACTCATACCAGCACCAACACTCGAATTCTAAAGTTCTTCGCGTCACTTCAGTTTTTTCTCTCTAGCAGCGTGTCTTTCGCCGACAGTCATTTGTTGCGCGCATGCGCTGCCACTGTCAGCATCAGAGTGGCTTTATTGCGGAGTTGTGATAACGATTCCAGGCGGCACTTTTAAGCTGGTGCTGTAGGGATTTGGAAAATGGGATCCCACACACACATATATATATATATACCCTATATGGCCAATGACGACCGGTCACTTGCGATTTTATACGTTTTGTTAAATATGTAGAAACATACGTGAGGAATTATCCTGACGCTCCAGGTGTTTAAACAGAATAGTATAGGTCATTTATTTCAGCGGAGACTATTTTCCCTGAAACCCGATAGGGGACCGTCAACAAATTGAAAAATAAAGAATACCTTTTGAATAACCATGTAAAAACTAATGTAGTAAAAGCATTCAAACTGTTGAATATGATTATGAGGCTTATTGTAATAAACTGTGTTCATTTTTTATGAGGCTAGTATGTATACTACCCGTAGTAGAGAAATTAAGGTTTTTATAAAAACAGTCCCAAATTTCGCTGTTTTTTTCTTATAATTTGCAGAGTTCTTAATATAAAAAAAATTATTTTCAGAAACTATGGCAAATAACATTGTACACAATACTCTGCAATCAGAATTAAAAAATAATAAAAATTGGATGAAGAATGAGCAGGATTACTAAACAATGTTTCACTGCCCATGTGCGAATGCAATCAAAATATAATGTGCATAGTATATTAGCTATGTGTATAGAGCAACTTTTCTGAAAGCCTCAAAAAAAAAAAACATAGCTTGAAAATTCTGAAAATTATCGTCGATAGAATAAGCTCGAAATCCGTTGTTCGCAAAAGGGAACAAAAAGATGAGGGGTTGCATCCAAATATAGTAGTACGTGCAATATTGTGTACTCTATATTGGCACTAATCAACGGATATTAAAAATAGTGTATATAAAATACAATAAAAAAAATACAAAATCCATAAAAAATCGCTCATATTTTTATTATCACTTCAAAAAAATAACTTGAAATTTATTTATTTTTTTCAGGTTTGGATTGTAGAGAATTTAATTTTCTTTATTTAAAACTTAGAAACATGTAAATCCATTAATTTGTACAAAAGTTATCGCGGCAAAACCGCTGAAAAATAGTGTTTCGAGATAATTGAGTTTAAAGTTTTGCCTTGGCATATATCGCCGGTCTGCATGGCTCAATGTTTAAGGTTCGTACGACCTTAATTTTATAAATTTACCTATAGGTTCAACTGTACAACATTTTTTAACTTCAAACATTAATAATAATAATAAAAACATTAACAATAATAATAAAAAATAATAAATACATTTTTTCCTTATTTCAAGTCTTTCTGTTCCTTTTCAGATTAAACTTGTTTTATTCTGTCTCTCTCTTTTGTAACTTCCTGTATTCATTAGAAATTTGACAGTTTTCCCTAAAATAAACGTTAGGTAAAGCAAATCTCAGCAATGATTTGCATGATATTGTAAACTTGGACTTTTCAAGTGTACGTACAATTCTGCCGATGCTTTTGAATATAATTTTTTGCTTTATTTAATCGCAGAAAAATATTCCAAATTCTGCGATTAAGTAAGAGGCTGTTCTCAAATCCAAAGGATCTACTTTTTCATGCTTTTTTAATTAATTTTTGTTGGAAAACGCATGAAATTGACTGGTGTTTTTATTCGAAAACTATGTAATCGAGAGACGTTTTCCTTTTTTTTTTTCGGTAAAGGCAAGAGATCTTTCATAAAATGCTATCATAGTGGGCGTTTTGAACCGAATTTTTTTGAGGTGATACTGTGAGAGAGAGAAACCGGTTGTTATGGGAGCAAAAGTGCTTATAACTCGATAAATTAATTGTTTATAAAAAAAAAATGGAAAACATTTTCGATTCCAAATCGCTTCGATAGTCAGGCATGTCAATTTTATACCTTTATTTTTAGAAGTGAGAACTATCCAGAAATGATCATTTCAACCGGAAACCATCATGCGGAAGACCACGTATGACGTTTGTTGAGACGAATAGGAGAATACGGCGATTCCTGTTTAGATAAAATATGCCCATACAGCAAATTAAAAATAATCTCGGTGTACAGGTGTTCAAAATAGTGTACATACACGTATTAAAGAATGTGATCACATCATACTAAAGAAAATGTCTTACAAACTACGCCACTAACAAGCAAGAATAATCTGGGCTAAAAATTACATGTCCTGCGGGGGACAAGCGGCTTATTGTTTTATTCAATGATGGTAAAAAATAGAACTTAGATGGCCATGATTAGTAAAACATGTATTGGCATGATCTCCGAAAGGAACCAAGAAGTTTTTTCAACAAGCAGCAAGGCGGTAAGCCTGTAATGGTTTGGCGGGTATTCGGTTTCAAATACCTGCCCTCTCTGGATTTTCTGAACGGAAGACAAAATTCCAAAAATATCAAGAGACGCTAAACCAACATTTCCTTCCACTCAGTGACATTTTTTTTTTTTTGGGGGGGGGGGGGGGGTTGAATGGATCTTTGAACAAATTAATGCCCCAGTGTACATATTACATACTACATAACCGTGGTTTTCGCAGAATTTTTTTTTAATTCTTGACTCTCCGGCTTTAAGTCCTCGCATAAACCCGGTTGACAATGTCTATGGTATTTTAACCCGTCATGTTTACAGAAATGGAAAACAGTATGACTCTCTTGAAGAATTCAAAGGGGCCATTCAGAAATCAAAGTACTCTTTGCCACCAGTAACCCTACAAAAACTAATAATTTCGATATACGCGCGTTTATTTGAACTAATCCGAAATCACGGAAAATAATTTGTATGTAACAGTTTTGTAAAAATAATAATGTAGTTGTTTTTCCCATTGTGCATAAACTTTTGAGACAGTTTTGTTTAAAAAAATTTTAATTATATTTTTTACAAATATGTAATTTAAATTTTTCTACTTTTGATATCATTTATTTAAATGAAGTTGCGAAATACACATATAAAAAATGCTATTTATTTTAACTTTTTATTATTCATTAAAAATCAACATTTTATGCTTGTGCTTAAACTTTTGAAACAGACTACAATATTTTGTTTAACGTTTAAAAACACAACCTCACGTTTCAACCACGTGCCCCCAATTTTCCACTAAGTAACAAAAAATCGTTGATTTTTTAGCAGATATTATCGCTTAACCAATCAAAGTAGAGAAAAACTGGAAAACCGATGGGCAAACAAAATGCCCGCCAGGTTATCAAGTTGGTTGCTAGAGTGTGACGTCATTTGAAACTGAACTATTCTTTTAAATTTTCATAAGTAATAAATATGTTTCCAAAGCATGTGTTCAACCTTCGGGCTAAAATTTTATATTTAGTTGAAAAAACAGTCGGTCTTGAAACAACAAACACTCGAATTGGTGTATTTAATTCTACCCTGGTTTATTTAATTATTTCTGCGAAAGCTTTATAGAACCAACCAACTGAAAGCAAGTGGAAAGAAAAAACGCATTTTTGAGGAGCGAAGCATTATAAACCAGCTAACCTAAAGTAAGTGGAGGGGAAAAAAGGAGTACTTTTGATGAGTATGAGTTGCGATTTTTAATTAATAACTCAACTAATTATTAGAATTTTAAAATTCTGAGTCTCGGGTGCATTAGGAGAGGCCTTTGACTATCTTCACAAAAATGTTCAGCCTCGTACGTATCTTAGACTTTGTTAGACATCGCAGAAAGACACACAGACAGTCACACAGAGCGAAACTTTCTTTTATTAGTGTAGATAATATGCAATTTTATAGCACTTCTTCGAAAAATCTCAACTTATTTCAATGAACCCCGAAAAATCAATATATAATTATTTTAATTTGTAGATAAACCTCAACTTTCTTTAATTTTAAAACTATGCCTAAATTAGACACTGTCGATAAAATAAAATATTCAATATTGATCTCACAAATCGTTTAAAATTAATTTTTGTTAGGATTCAATAGTCATGAATTATTTATTTTGTCGACAAGATTTAATCGCTGTAGTTTTAGTGGAAGCCTGAAAACAAATAATTTTAATCCCCTTGAAAATACTTAAGGCTAACGTAAATATTTGAATAAAGAATTATCTTTTGTTCAGAATTAATTTCGCATCATTAAACAGCACTAAATCTTTTATTTTTACTCTCAAATCTACTAAATTTTGTAATACTGCTTATATATTATTTATTAGAAATCAATAAAACATTTTTCATTACTAAACCCAAAAAATCTTTGACAAATTTGAAACTTTCCATTGATTAATAAAACTCGTTTAAAAATTAAACACTATATTTATCTTTTAACACTAGATACACAAAAGGGTCTAATACATATTTTTTGAAAAAGTGATAACCTCTAATGCAATTTAATGAAAAGTTATTTATTATGCATATTAAAATACCGTATATTCCGGCATATAATGAACACTTCTGAAAAACACACAAAAGGAAAAATATCAAGAACTTGATCTGTATCAGATTTACAAGATGGTACGTTATACGCCAGGTATAAAAGTTAAAGATTGAAAATTAATAATTTACAAATATAAGAAACTACATTAATGAACATGCTATTTAAAACTAGTCGGATGTGACAATCCGAAAACTTTCTTCTATCTCATACATATCAATTCTTCAAAAATTGCTATCACAGTGCCAAAAATAAATGGCAATATATGCCCATCATTGAAAATTCTAAAGATATGAAATTCCGGGCATTAGTTCTTGAGATATGATTATCGCTAAAATTGTGTAAATTCTGCAAAACGCAGCACAGCAGCGCCAGCTGTTCGGTGATTTACACTAAAACATAATCAGCACTAATATTTGTCAAGGTATTCCTGAATCTGAAATTTGATGAAAGTTCGGGCATTAGTTCTTGATATAGAGCTATTGCGGAAGTTGTATAAAATGCCGCATAGCAGTGCCACCTGCTGGGCGATCAGCACCAACTCATATCAAAGACTAATTGAATCAGAAATTTGATGAAAATCAGTGTTTAGTTCTTGAGATAGAGCTATTAAAGAAATCGTGAAAAATGCAGCATAGCAGCGCCACCTGTTGGACGATTTCGATCAAAAAGTAATCAGCACCAATTTATAACAAGGACTACCTGAACATAAATTTTAATTAAATTCCGTGTATTAGTTATTGAGATCGAGCGTCCACAATATTTGTGTCTTGCTTCTTTTCATAACGCTGAGATACTAATTGTGATATATTGTTAATTTTCTTTGTAAATCTTAGAAAAATGCAAAATACCAAACCATAAATGCGCCCTTTTTTTATCACTTTACGATATATTTGACTGGTTACTAAAAATAAATATTACATATAACTATATTTTTAAATGCAATCAAACTGCAATGCCTGATTACCAAAGGGGCAAACTTCCACCAGTAAATTTTAAAAGAAATTTTCGACTTATTTAAACGCCATATGCTTGCAAAAATACTGTCATGAATAATAAAAAAAAAAATCTATTCCTTTTTACCGGTGGAAGTTTGCCCCGTTGGTAATCGGGAACTACCAAAATGAAGCATAAATACAGTGAGACTCAAAGGAAAAAATTCAAAATATGCTAAATCCTTCTCGATATAAGGTGTTTCATCGGATTCAGTGTAAGTAACGCTGGTTTTCCGTTAAGAATTGAACATTTATAAATAAAGTTTAGTTACAATAGTTGTGTTAGAGACAATGTTTCAGTTATGAGTACGAACTTTCTGTACACGGTCGTATGCAGTGCAAATCTATGGCCGTCGCCTAATTACAAATAAAAAGGCGTTGCTTAAGAATCGAAATACAATCAGGTATTTCTTCCTCACTTAAGAATTCGGTGTTAGGTATGAAAGTTACATCTAAAAATCGTGTTAATGAAGCACGGAATTACAAATTAAAATTTTAAGAAAACAAAACAAATGAAAATTTATAGAAAACGCACTTCTAAAAGTAAGAATTTATATCACGATTTTTTTAAATATTCACACCCAGCAAACACAGAGCTATCGGTAAACAATCGGCCGACAGCCGCTTTGCCGTTACCGACGGTATCGGCACGATACCGGCTGCCGTACCGGTTCCGTATCTTTTTCGACACGCCGGGCGAGAGACGCCCGACAGATAGGCGCACAGCTGGTCCGGTACCGGCAATGCCGATAGCACCGTCGGCATAATGTTGTGCCGACTGCACACCGACAGTTATCCGCACACCTCCCGAATATGGTCCGGTATCGGCAACGCCGAGATATCGTGCCGACCGTAGTCCGCATACATTTCGAACACGGTCCGGTACCGGCAACATTTCGAACACGGTCCGGTACCGGCAACGCCGGCAGCGATACTGTGCCGACCGTAGTCCGCATACATTTCGAACACGGTCCGGTACCAGCAACGGCGGCAGCGATACTGTGCCGCGATAACTATCCGTACTACTATTGTCGAATATGGTCCGATATCAGCAAACATTAAAATGCCGAAAGCACCCCCTTTGCATGGGTGCTAGCAGCAGGGCGTGGGGAGCATAATCTCAGCTTTATTTTAATAAAATTTTTCTTAAATCACTTTTTTTCTCAAAATAATGATAGTTAATTTTTTGAGTTTAAGCAATCCCAGCTTCCTCTCGTTATTATATTGACCTCCGATATTATAAAAACTGTTTCTGCAGATACAACATATATTAAGCAGGCATTAAATGTTTTCTTTTGCCTTCTTCAAAAGCATTTTTCTTTGCTTTTGTACAAAGAGTGATTTGCTTTAGAAAAGTGTCTTTTTCCGTTTTAGACATTTTTATTCACCATCTTGATTCACCAGTATTTCAATTTTCATTTTTCTAAATTAAATATAACCTTTTCTTCTCATGGGCGCTAGCAGCAGAAATGGTGTGTGTGGAGGGGATACCCCACTTGATTATAATTAAATTTCTTTTATTTTTTTAGAAAAGGCGAAATTTAATTTTTTACATTTAAGCTGCACCCCCCATCTCAAATGAGAAACTTTTCCACTCTTCATATTTTATGAGCTAAATAAGCAGTTACATTACAGCATATATTAAGCAGAGTTCAGTTTACTCATTTGCAGGGTTTTATGCCTCATGCAAAAGCATATTGCTTTTGCATTAGTTAGGTGTTTGTTTTTTTTTTTTTAATTATTACCATAATTCCATTTAATATCCCAAACCTCATGTTTCTAAACTATCCAATAATTATTTCCTCGGCCAACATGTTAATAGAAATATCCCTTTTCATTTTAGAGATTTATTTCTGCAATACCAGCATAATGATAGTAAATAAGTGTGCAATTATATGCAAAGTCTTACTGTCTAAAAACTTTATATCATTTGTAATGAGATTTTTCAATTACTTTTTTATATACATTTTGACAAATCTAATATAATTAATTGAATTTTACCTATTAACCTCTAGGCAAATAAGAGAATTGACAAAATTCTCACCTATTTTTTCATTAAAATGCCTATTAATTAGCTTCCTTAGGGGTCATCCATATATGATGTCACACTTTTTTTCAATATTTTTGAGCCCCATCCCCCCTTTTGTCACAAAGTGTCCCACTTCACCATACCCCCTCCCTCCCTCTTGTCACATGTCACGCTATATTACATAAACATATACTTGCAGTTCAAAAACCAAGTACTATGTTATAGATCATATTTAAAATTTTATTTTGAAACTTTTAAATATGTGTTTTAAGGACATTTGTGAGCATAGTAATAAAAATGATTTGTGTACTTATTTTGTATAAGATTAAGATTTACAACAAAAAACTTAATATATAATAGTAATAAAATATTAATATGAAAGAACAATTAAAAACCGCAGTATTTTGGAATTTAATATATTGGGCTTTTTAAATGTTATGTTTACTGTATGAACACAAAATACTTTAATTTCAAAATAACTTTAAAATTTAATCTGCTGATTTTTAATGCTTTTATTTTAACCAAAATGTGTGATGTCACACTTCTTCTTACCCCCTAACCGTCAAACTTTTTTTCAAATCTAACAATTTGAGTCTGAAAAGTTATTTCATTGAATGTTTGTTTCTATGTTATTACTAATTAATTTCTTCTATTTAATAACATTTCTGATTTTATTAGATTTGGAAAAAGCTAGATTAGCAGCTATGATTTCTGCAAATAAAGAAATTATTTTAAGAATGGCATTTGAATTATCTATATTCTTAGACTCAGACTGGTTGAATATAAATAAATAAGTTTTTAGAGTACCCATATTTTACTTTTGATCACTTTAATGAAAAATAATAAAAACATTTGTTAATGTACCTTTACAATATCTACCAACTTAAATAGTCCTACTACATGATATCTTTACGTTAATAATTCAAAAAATACACTTACATAGATGCCAATCTTCCTTTTTTTTTCTTTTCTCCTCCAAATGAAATTAATATTTCAAACGAAAATTTTATTTAATGAATGAATACATACAACTATGTATGTCATGGAAGGAAAGATATAATCTTTATTAAACAAAAAAGTATATATATCTGATTTTAAAATTAAAAAAAGATGGTTAGATCATATGATACTTTGCATGTACCCAGCGTGACATTTTTGCATTTACTCCCCCCCCCCCCCCATAATATTCACTTTTTAATTCAGCAATACTGTAACTTTGAAATCTGTTTGCTCTTGCACCTACATTTATCAAAGATATCCTCTCAATGAAACAATGCTGCGTTAAAATGATAAAGTGAGAAAAAAATACAAATATTATACATATGGTTTTAAGTACTTTTGTATCTACACCATTAAAAATGCCGAAAAACAACTGTACTTTATAGCAAACTTACCATGAGAAAAAGTATCTAACTAAAGGTAAAACCAAGTTTTGCATAATATATCGCTTTAAGACCAGACTGCTTTTTGAGTTTCTTTGAAAACAATGATATAACTGAAATTTGCAACTGATATTTCACTATCTGTTGACAAAATTCATATAATATAGTTTGTGTTAAAATTACAGGAATATTTATACAAATGAGACAGTTTTGGAACAAGCTTAATTTTTTATACCAATACTTGGGCTCAAAGTGAAAATTTTATTTATTCACAAACTAAAAAAAAAAAAAAGAGGGGGAAAAAACCTTGCTTTTTAATAAACAAAATGTAGTCTAAATTTTTTAAAATGGTTTAGAATCACATAAAAATACTTTCGAAAGAGAATTGAATTGTTATCTATAGGAGAAATATTTTATTAGATTATCAAGTTTTTGCAGTCAGTGTTAGTAATATAAATAAGCTGTATTATATCATTTATTGTCTATCCACACTTTATGTTTGGTCCTTTTCCACAAATATTGAAAGACAGTTTCTGAAATAGTTGAGCAATAGTTATCAAGAAGGAGCTTGGTGCAATATAATAGAAGTGTAAAAAATAACATTAAATGCACAAATTTTTTTTTTTTACATTTTTGGTGCATTTAACGTTATTTTTTTACGCTTCTATAGTTGAGAATATTTTAAAATAATAAGAATTGTGACGCTTATCAAATACTGTTAATAGTCAGATGTAAATAACAAATTTGCTATTTTAAACAGATTATAAACTTTAAAACATACTTATAATTACTTAAAAGGTGGCACAAACATATAAAGATATTTAAAATCTGTTAAATAATATTTTTATATGTTTGTGTCACCTTTTAAGTAATTATAATATGTTTTAAAGTTTATATTAATAAAAATTTCTTCACGACACTAGTTTTTTTGTAATACAGTGTTTTGACTCGATCACAATAGCTTTTGCCGAAAAAAAAAAAGATGAAAATAAGCATTGCTAGTTAAAAGAAAAAAAAGACGAAAACATATCTAAAATCAAAAACAATTTAAAATTCTATATTTATTTACATCATAATCCATTGAAGATATTTTAAAAATACATAAATTAAAATAACAATAATTTAAATCATCTTCATCACACATTTTTTTTTAAATCTTTCCAGCATAATGCAACTGTCGTCAAAGTTGTAGGCACTTCCTTGAATTCTCAGTTGGAACATATAGCAACTGAAAAAAAAAGAAAAAAAAATTAAATAAACTGGTATGTTATCCTAAATATGGACAGTTATCATACATAATTCTGTATAGATTATTTGTGCCCGATATGCTATTTCTTTCGTTCAACAATTAAAGTGTCACCTCTAAAAAATAATGTTACATTACAGAAGTCAGCCATAAAATGAAGCGCAGATGTAACATTGTATGGTTAAATATTGATAATTTCCACTGCAATTTTTTTAAACTTTTAAACATCGCACATTTTCAGTTTTAACATCTTTGTATAGGGGGGAAAAAGTACTTTTAACACCAATTTGTTTGAAAACTGCATCAACTCATTTTTGAGATATATATATATATATTTTTTTTTTTTTTTTTTTTGTAGTTCTTATTATTGTTTCAGTAATTAATGGTAGCAAACAGGGTTGGCAAAGTGGACCCAGATCAGAAAACCCACCCAGGTTTTTCTGGGTAGGTCCACCAACAAAAACCTGCCTGGGTTTTTGCTAAAAATCATTTCTGAGTCTACAAATCTCCCCTATAGTGTTTAGAAATACAAAATACCTTTTAAGCCTAAAACCTAGGTGGTTTCTTTTATCAAAATTACATAAAAAGAAATAAATAAAAATTAGTCGTATTTGTGGTAATCAGGTGGTAGTTCTTTTCAGAATATTTATTTATTTTTTTAATATATTTCAAATGATTTACATAATGTAATGTATTTAAAATTATTATAATTGATCTTTTTTAAAGTTTACCTATCAAAATCACATTCACTTTGATTTTTATGGTAATATTTTTATTTATAAATCTTTACTAGTTTTTCACACTGCCTGTTCCGCAATTTAGACCATATGAATCCAAATGTAGAGAAAATCCTCTTGATGGAAGTAGAGCTAGATGGAACAGAATACAGAGATCGGAAAAAAATTACAAAAATCAGAATCTAACTTGTTGTTTTTCTTTTTCTTTAAGAATTTCCCACCATTTTGAAGCTGAAAACTGAGGCACAATATTTTCTAAGAAAAGTGATTTAGGAAAATAGTCTGTCTTTAATTTTAAATCCCAATATTGCAAGTAACCACTCTGAATGATACTGCATTATCCATGCTTCAGCTTCTTCCTCTTCCATTGAATTAAACCTTTCCCCTCTAAACTTTGCATCCATTGTATTAGCTAAAAAATGATAAAGTCCGATAATCTGTTTGTAGCATTTCAGTATAACTTCCTTGTGTTGTTTCAATTCTTCTGATTCCATCAATTTCTTCCAAATCTCAACAGAACGAGATTTATGTATACATCAGATTCATTTCAAAGGAGGAGCCATGCAGTACATGCCCAGCATGCCTGCTATTACAGAGCCATAGGCATTGGGAACCCGCTTCGAGGTTCGTTCGAGCACACTTGCCCTTTTTACAAGATTTTGCACTGCGTGCGCAGCACGCCACAGAGGGACTCGTTCGCTTCGACATTTCATATTATAGGGTTCCCAGTAAAACAAGACTGGCAAATTCCCTGACCAAATCTCGAAAAATTCCCTGACTAAATTTCAAAAAATTCTCTGATCAAACGGGCCACAACAAAATTTGCTACTTATTTTCCCAATCCCTTGTTAAAACTAGAGATTTTTTTTTCTGTGATCGTTCTTCAAATTTCTAGTTTTTTTTTTTTGCAATTGTTTGATGAATTTTGTGATTTTTTTCCCGAGACTATTTGATGAATTTCGTGTCATTTTTAATTTTTTCTCCAAGACTTTTTAGGAAATATACGTAAATTCCCTGACTTTTCTTATATATTTTGAAATTTCCCTGACTTTCCACGATGCTCGGAACCCTGTATAATTAGATGCCCTGATAAAAGGAGGGGCCCCGCTAGCGAGCAAAGCCAACTAGTTTAATTATTATAGTTACTAATTATTATACAGCAACTTTAATTAGTATATTATTATAGTTACTAATTATTATACAGCAACTTTAATTAGTATAGTTACTACAAAAATAAAAATTAATTATTCATTATGACAATTAAAATGTATTTAAAAGCAATAAGATGAGAACTCACTTTTATCACTTAATAGTATTAATAATAAATATTATTTTACAATATCAGTTAATAAATTTATTCTGATATTAGTATTAAGTTAATACTAATATTGGAATAGAATAAATTTATTAACTGATATTATAAATAATATTAATTAGTAATAAATACATCAAATGAAATTTTAAAAATGTAACTTAATATGTTTTTTAACGAATACACACATATATTATATAAATATACAGAAAAATAAATAAAACCCACAAAAAACTGGATTTTTTTGCCAACCCTGGTACAACTGAAGTACTCCAATTCTGTTGAAAGTAAAAATAGTAGATTACTATATCTTTTAGTTGCCATTTATCATAACAACTAACAAAAATGTAATGAAAATACATGCTCTTTTGAAAAAAAAAAAAAAAAAAAAAAAAAAAAAAAGAATGATTTCTTATAAAACAGAGCACCATAAACCATATATTTAATTTTTAGTGTCCATAGTAATGCACCAAACAAATGAAGGCATACAAATCCTTAGATAGCGGATTTTATTTTTGTAGAGTTTATGACACCGCTTTTTGTTGGGTTTCTGTATTAATTTGCGATAGTGACATATGTATATTTTTCTATAGATGTTGTTTAAGACTATATCATCAATTTGGAAATCTTTAACGGATGCAAATAACGTCAATTTATATAAAATAAAAGCATCTATTTTAAGTCTTAAAACTGAAATATGTTTTTTGTAGAAACGCATCATTTTCATTCCAGCGGCTTAAAATTTTTTCACAGGTGGAAATGCTTCACTTTTTAAAATCACACACTTTATGCAAAATCACGCAATTAAAATCACACACTGATAAAATGCGAAGTTTTACAAAAAAAATTAAGAGTATTTATAAAAGAGCAATGACCTTTAGGGTAAAGTAATATTTGCCAGCGTTCGAAATCCTTGTGGTCTGCTGGCCCAAGACCACCAAAAATTCAATCGTACCACTAATTAGAAAATTTAGTGGAAATAACTGATCCTCAAGGACCAATAACTCCCCCCCCCCCCCCCTCTCTCACAGGTAAACTTAAATTTCCCTGTCCCTGAGAATTCTGCAATCAAACAAATCACACAATTATATTATATTTAAATAAATAAATAAAAAATGCATTAAACCTTAATCAGTTGAAATAAATAACCAGAAATAAAATATCTAATTAATAAGTGGTTATTTAATTTTATAGTTTTTCTTTATGTACTGTTTATTTAATTTTTAATAAATTATAATTTTACATTTTATTATGCTGAAAATTTTGGATAACTGCAAAGGAAGTTTGGTTTATATTCTAGGAGGGGGGGGGGGGGGGGGTAACTCAAAGGGTTAAATGGACTTAAAGAATCTTATGTAGCAGGCCAGTGATGATGACTGCGGACCAGTAAATTCTCATGCTCACTGGTCCTTGGGACTTTAGAGTGCTCAAAAAATTTTTTCAATAAAAATCATACACTAAAAAAAAAGCAATTATGAATTTTTTCAAATTTTTTTAGGAAACGATAAAATTTTTAATATAATTTTAGAAATTTTAGGAAAATCCAAACATTTATACAGGAATGTGAGCCTTACATCAAAGCTTAATTTTTAACAAAAAAAGTAACGGAGCCCTAATATTCTGCAGTGCTAATAACCGTAGCTTACCCCCCCCCCCCTCTCCGTCACTTCAATCTGCATATTTATATTTCATACATTATTTGCGAAATTTAAAGCATTTTTTTTTCTTTACCAAAATAAAATTTTTAAATATATCTATCTGCATACACTTAGGTTGTCAACTATTTCACTTTTATCCCTCTATCTGAATAGTAACCTTTTCCTAATTTTAATGTTAATTAATTGCAGAATGGAGTATAATTAAGAAATTCTGTTAACCAAAAAAAAAGGGGGAATAGTTTGCAGATAAGTGTTTTTATGAAAAAAAGAATGAAATTTAAAGAGATTAATATTTATATGCTGTAGAATCGAACGAAATTTTTCAAATTCCTATAAAAGGTTCATTTCTTAAACTGTAATCGATTCCTTCCTACCCAAGCCAAAAGACTGATGTAAAAATTGAGCCCGTTTCATCTCAATCTCCTATATTAAGTGTCCTATTATAGCAGCCCTATCCTACGTGTGCGATACATTACATCACATATAAGGGTTTTGATAGAAAAATATGTAAAAGCTTGGAGATGGGAGGGAAAGGGTAATCTACGCTTCGGTTTTTTGGAAGCACTGTTTTACTGTGCTCTGGAGCCCTGTAATTTATGAGCTCTGGTGAATTCCGACCAATATTTAAGTATTTACCAAAAACAGAGAAGTAAAAAAGCTGAGCTCAAGCACAATTTAAGCCATGCCTTGCATAAATGTAATTGGGGAGAGGGCACTATAACAAAGAAATGTCAAAGTTTTTGCAATAAAAGTAGCATAATTATTCTGAGCACTCTTAATATTTAAAATCAAGCTGATTTTTTCAAGACACAACAAGCTATTTTTTTTACTTTACAAGCAAACTTTTTAATATATAAATAAGCCAGTAAGCCCACAACTATTTTGGCCAAGGGGCAAGAAAACTACATTTTGAATAAGGGGTAAAAAAGATGCACTTAAAAAAAAAAAAAAAAAAAACCAAATGGCAAGCAGGTTGCGGCACTCTCATGAAAATATCTAGGGTAAACTCTCATCAATGGCTACCTCTACCTCTAAATATATATGATTAGATTATTTATTTTAAAGTTTTTTACATTAATATACATTTATGATAAAAACAAAAGGCAAGTAGAATTTGATATGTTATATAAAAAGAATGCACAAACCTGAATCCGTGAGGCTTAATTTTTCTGTCTATGGGACATTTGTAGGATACTCCATTTACAGTGCTGTCAGCAATAAGTAACAGACCTTAAAATTTAAAATAAAATAAACAATGATAAGTCACAAAAGAAAGATTTTGAATTTTTTAAAAATCACTATTATTTGCAATGCAATAATATAATAATGCAGAACGTGGTTCATTGCAAAATCTTTTTTCTTATTAAAACGTTAAAATATGCAGTTACTTTATGACTGTAACGCCTTGATATTCTACTTTAAATAACTCAGTTTAATTCAGGTTTCATAAAAAAAAAAAATATGTCAAACAGTATAAACAGTTATGAAGACAAATCCAATAAACTTTTAATGATTCTTTATATATGAATTATATGTATTTAAACAATTTATATATGTCGTAGGCTAATTAAGAAACCAGGCTCTTTGCAAAGAGCCCAGCTAATTGGAGAATCATCTCACTTTTTCCAATTAGCCTGATATTTTCCAAGCTCAATTGCAAAGAGCCTAGACAGTGTTAGGCTAATCGAAAAATGACCACTTATTTCCAAATCAGGATGATTTTTTAGGCTTGTTAACCCAGAACCCGAAAAATAAATTACAACAGATCATACCCTGACACGAGCAAGACAAAATAATTTTAGTCTACACGCATCCCGATCCGAACCTGAAAGTTTCATTTAAAAAAACCTGAAATCTGGCAACAGACCAAAATATTGCAAAGAACCATAATTGATCCGATCAAAACAAAATATTTTCTGTGGACATGCAACCCGCCACGAACATAAAAATTAAATTTGAAAAGAATCCAGAAATCTGACCCAAACCAAATCTGAATCTGACAGAAATATTCCAAAGAACCATAACCAGATTCGAGCAACACACAATTTTTGTTGACATGCTACCCGACCAGAACCTCTAAATTCCATTTGAAAAAAAATCCGAAATCTGAACCGGACCAAATCTGAACCTGACAAAAATATTCCTTTTAACCATAACCAGATCCAAACAAGACAAAATAATTTCCATGGTCATGCAACCCACCACGAACCTAAAAATTTCATTTGAAAAAAAAAAAAAAAAAAAAACTAAATTTGTACATAACAAAAATATTCCAAAGATCCATATAATCCAATATGGGCAAGGCAAAGTAATTTTCGTGGACACGCAGACCGGCTCAAACCTAAAAATTCCATTTGAAAAAAACCCGAACCAAATCAGAACCGAGCAAGGCAAATTAATTTCTGTGGACATGTAACGCGACCAGAACCTAAAAATTCCATTTGAAAAAACCCAAAATCTGACCCATACAAAATATTCCAAAGAACCATAACCGGATCTGAGCAACATCTGCGGACATGTTATCCGACACGATACTTTCCATTTGAAAAAAAAAAAACCCCGAAATCTGAGACGAACCAATTCTGAATCAGACAAAATAAATTCTGTGGGCACTAAACCCAACACAAACCTAAAAATTTCATTTGAAAAAAAAAATTAAATTGGACAAAAATATTCCAAAGATCCATAACTGGGGAAGGTAAAATAATTTTTGTGGACATGCAAACCAACCAGAACCTAAAAATTCCATCTGAAAAAAAAAAACCTGAACCAAATCTGAACCTGAAAAAAATATTCCAAAGAACCATAACCCGATCCGAGCTAGACAAAATACTTTCTGTCGACAGGCAACTGGATAAGAACCTGAAAGTTCTAGTTCAACTCAATCCGAAACTTGACCCGAACCCGGGTTATGGTCAATTTTCGTATTGACTTCAAATGTAACTTTTACGTTCGGATCTGGTTGAATTTCGACAGAAATAATTTTGTCTTGCTCGGACCCGGTAATGGTTCTTTGAAATATTTTTGTCGTTTTCAGATCGGGTTCCAGGTTACCTTCAAATGGAATTTTCAGATGCTCGTCATATTGAGTGTACACAGAAATTAGCCTTGCTCAGATAGGGATACGGCCTAATGTATTTTTATATCAGGTTCTGGTCAGGTTTCGGGTTAACTTAAAGTAGAACTTTCAGGTTCAGATCGGGTTGCATGTTGGAAATTATTTTGTCTTGCTCGGATCGGGTTATGATTCTTTGGAATATTTTTGTCAGATTCAGATTCTGTTTGTGTCAGGTTTCAGGTTTTTTCTAATGGAATTTTTAGGCTTTGGTCGTTTTGCGTATCCATTGAAATTATTTTGTCTTGCTCGGATCGGGTTATGTTTTGGGGGGATATTTTTGTCAGATTCAGATTTGGTTCAGGTCAGATTTCAGTTTTCTTCAAATGGAATTTCTAGGTTCTGGTCAGGTTGCGTGCCCACAGAAATTATTTTGTCTTGCTTGGATCGGGTTATGGTACTTTAGACTATTTTTGTCTGTTACCATATTTGGTTCAGGTCATTTTAAGGGGTTTTTTCAAACAAAATTTCTAGATTCAAGTTAGGTTGCATGTCCTCGGAAATTATTTTGTCTTGCTCAGATTGGGTAAAGGTTCTTTGGAATAATTTTGTTGATTATCATATTTGGTTCGGGACATATTTCGGGTTTCTTCAAACAAATTTTTAGGTTCAGATTGGGTTGCGTGTTCACAGAAATTATTTTGCCTTGCTTGGATCGGGTTATTTTTTTGGAAAAAAAATTTCGGGTTCAGATTCGGGTTTTTTTATAATGGAATTTTCAGGTTCTGATCATTTTGTGTGTCCAAGGAAATTATTTTATCTTGCTCGGATCGGGTTACGGTTTTCAGGGATATTTTTGTCGGATTCAGATTTGGTTCAGGTCAGATTCAGGTTTTTTCAAATGGAATTTTTAGGTTCAGGTCGAGTTGCATGTCCACGGAAATTATTTTGTCTTGCTCGAATCGGGTTATGGTACTTTAGGCTATTTTTGTTGGTTCTCATATTTGGTTCGGGTTTTTTTTTCAAACAAAATTTTTAGGTTCGTGTCAGGTTGCATATCCCCGGAAATTATTTTGTCTTACTTGGATCGGGTTATGGTTCTTTGGAATCATTTTGCCGGGTTCAGATTTGGTTCATGTCAGATTTCGTTTTTTTTCCACGTGTTGTATTTTTTTTTTTCGTGTTCGGTCTCGTTATGGGTTAAGAAGCCTGAAAATATCACACTGATTGAGAAAAAAATGGTCATTTTTCAATTAGCCTAATGCTGTCTAGGCTCTTTGCAATAAGCCTGAAAAATATGTGGCTAATTGGAAAAAGGGGCATCCTAGGCTCTTTGCAAAGAGCCTGATTTCTGAATTAGCCTACGACATATATATATATTATATTGTAGATAAGCCAAAAATGGACACCCCTTTTTTTTTTAATAGCTATTTTTTAATTAATAGTTATAATTGTTATATTCCAATTTTTTCAATATTATATTAATCTATTTAATCATTCTCATAGTCTCATTTCCCAATATTAATCAAAATTTTATTGTAAATAACGGAATTATATCAAAACATCCAAAATTCCAGTAATAGACACACACAAAAAAAATAATAGATAATTGGTTTTTTTTATGACTATTTAGAAACAGAATTTAATGAAAGGATACTAATGAAACAAAATAGTTATTTTCAAATAAATTTAACAATTAGAATTTCAATAATCAGGGACGTGTGAAGCAGGGAGCGCTCACCTCGGGGTGCAGAAAATGAGGGGGTGCCAAATTTATACTACAAAACCCTTTGCAACAGATGTGTTATTATCCCGGAGTCCACCATCTTGGATTTTTGTCTTGGCTTGAATTAAAAATTATTTTTTTATTAATAGTTATAATCATTATATTCCAGTTTTTTCGATA